>OX388347.1:11827269-12427269 GCA_947579665.1 Sympetrum striolatum | reverse complement strand
AATATATTTCCTGGTTGTTATATATCAATTAATTTATAGTTTTTTAATTAATTCCTCAGAGAGGCGCTGGGATCTAAAACGAGGATCGAAGGGCAGATGTGCGATTACAGAGATGCTGCGGAGAGTAATTTGATCCAGGAATGGAATTCAAAAATATTGAGTATAGTTTGAATCTACTGTTAATACTACTTACATTATGATATGGTTGTTAGCTCGTTCTCATCATTCATATAGTATTTGGTTGTTAGATAATAATTAATTAATTGTTTTTTAATTCATTCCTCAGAGAGACGCTCGGATCTTAAACGAGGATCGAAGGGCAGATGTGCAATAACAGAGATGCTGCGGAGAGTTATTTGGTCCAGGAATGGAATTTAAAAAGACTGAGTATATTTTGAATCTACTGTTAATACTACTTACATTAAGGTTTGGCTGTTAGCTCGTTCTCTGAATTAATATAGTATTTGGTTGTAAGATAGTGATTAATTGTTTTTAAATTAATTCCTCAGAGAGATGTTCGGATCTAAAACGAGGATCGAAGAGCAAGAGCGAGATTACTGAGATGCTGCAGAGAGTTATTTGGTCCAGAAATGGAATTGAACAAGACTGAGTATATTTTGAATCTATTGTTAATACTACTTACATTAAGGTTTGGTTGTTAGCTCATTCTCTGAATAAATATAGTAATTGGTTGATAGATATTGATTAATTAATTGTTTTCTAATTGATTCTTCAGAAAAACCCTTGGATCTTAAAGGAGGATCAAAGGGCACGAGTGCGATTACAGAGATGCTGCAGAGACTTATTTGGTCCAGGAAATTCATTCTAATAGACTGACTATAATTTGAATCTACTGTTAATACTACTTATATTAAGGTTGGATTGTTAGTGCGTTCTCTCGATTAATATGGTATTTGGTTTTTAGATAATGATTAATTAATGGTTTTTTCATTGATTCTTCAGAAAGACGCTCAGATCTAAAACGAGGATCAAAGGACAAGTGTGCAATTACAGAGATGCTGTGTAAAGTTATTTGGTCCAGGAATGCAATTCAAAAAGACTGAGTATAATATGAATATACTGTTAATACTACTTACATTAAGATTGGGTTGTTAGCACGTACTCTTAATTAATATAGTATTTGGTTGTTAGATACTGATTAATTAATTGTTTTTTAATTGATTCTTCAGAAAGACGCTCAGATCTAAAACGAGGATCAAAGGACAAGTGTGCAATTACAGAGATGCTGTGTAAAGTTATTTGGTCCAGGAATGCAATTCAAAAAGACTGAGTATAATATGAATCTACTGTTAATACTACTTACATTAAGGTTTGGTTGTTAGCGTGTGCTTTTAATTAATATAGTATTTGGTAGTAAGATAATGATTAATTAATTGTTTTTTTCTTGATTCCTAAGAGGGATTCTCGGATCTAAAACGAGGATCGAAGGGCAGATGAGGGATTACAGAGATAATGCGGAGAGTTATTTGGTCCAGGAATGGAATTCAAAAAGACTGGGTATATTATAAATCTACTGTTAATACTACTAACATTAAGGTTTGGTTGTTAGCTGGTTCTCTGAATTAATATAGTATTTGGTTGTTAGATAATAATTAATTTATTGATTTTTAATTGATTCCTCAGAGAGACGCTCAGATCTAAAATAAGGATCGAAGGGCAGATGTGCGATAACAGAGATGCTGTGGAGAGTCATTTGGTCCAGGAAAGGAATTCAAAAAGACTGAGTATATTTTGAATCTACTGTTAATACTACTTACATTAAGGTTTGGTTGTTAGCTCGTTCTCTGAATTAATATAGTATTTGGTTGTAAGATAATGATTAATTGATTTTTAAAAATAATTCCTCAGAGAGACGCTCAGATCTAAAACGAGGATCGAAGAGCAGATGTGTGATTACAGAGATGCTGCAGGGATCTATTTGGTCCAGGAATTTCATTCTAATAGACTGACTATAATTTGAATCTACTGTTAATACTACTTATATTAAGGTTGGATTGTTAGCGCGTACTCTCGATTAATATGGTATTTGGTTTTTAGATAATGATTAATTAATTGTTTTTTCATTGATTCTTCAGAAAAACACTCGGATCTTAAACGAGGATCAAAGGGCAAGAGTGAGATTACAGAGATGCTGCAGAGAGTTATTTGGTCCAGGAATGGAATTCATACAGACTGAGTATAATTTTAATCTACTGTTAATACTACTTACATTAAGATTGGGTTGCTAGCACGTACTCTTAATTAATATAGTATTATGTTGTAAGATAATGATTAATTAATTGTTTTTAATTGATTCTTCAGAAAGACGCTCAGATCTAAAACGAGGATCAAAGGACAAGTGTGCAATTACAGAGATGCTGTGTAAAGTTATTTGGTCCAGGAATGCAATTCAAAAATAACTGAGTATAATATGAATCTACTGTTAATACTACTTACATTAAGGTTTGGTTGTTAGCGTGTACTTTTAATTAATATAGTATTTGGTTGTAAGATAATGATTAATTAATTGTTTTTTTATTGTTTCCTCAGAGGGATTCTCGGATCTAAAACGAGGATCAAAGGGCAGATGTGCAATAACAGAGATGCTGTGGAGAGTCATTTGGTCCAGGAATGGAATTCAAAAAGACTGAGTATATTTTGAATCTACTGTTAATACTACTTACATTAAGGTTTTGTAGTTAGCTCAATCTCATCATTAATATAGTATTTGGTTGTTAGATAACGATTAATTAATTGTTTTTTAATTGACTCCTCAGAGGGATTCTTGGATCAAAAACGAGGATCGAAGGGCAGGTGTGCGACTACAGAGATGCTGCGGAGAGTTATTTGGTCCAGGAATGGAATTCAAAATGACTGAGTATAATTTGAATCTTTTGTTAATTCTACTTACATTAAGGTTTGTTTGTTAGCTCTTTCTCTGAATTAATATATTTCCTGGTTGTTATATAACAATTAATTTATAGTTTCTTAATTAATTCCTCAGAGAGGCGCTGGGATCTAAAACAAGGATCGAAGGGTAGATGTGCGATTACAGAGATGCTGCGGAGAGTAATATGATCCAGGAATGGAATTCAAAAATACTGAGTATAGTTTGAATCTACTGTTAATACTACTTACATTATGATATGGTTGTTAGCTCGTTCTCATCATTCATATAGTATTTGGTTGTTAGATAATAATTAATTAATTGATTTTTAATTGATTCCTCAGAGAGACGCTCAGATCTAAAATAAGGATCGAAGGGCAGATGTGCGATAACAGAGATGCTGTGGAGAGTCATTTGGTCCAGGAATGGAATTCAAAAAGACTGAGTATATTTTGAATCTACTGTTAATACTACTTACATTAAGGTTTGGTTGTTAGCTCGTTCTCTGAATTAATATAGTATTTGGTTGTAAGATAATGATTAATTGATTTTTAAAATTAATTCCTCAGAGAGAGGCTCAGATCTAAAACGAGGATCGAAGAGCAGATGTGTGATTACAGAGATGCTGCAGGGATCTATTTGGTCCAGGAATGGAATTCAAAAAGACTGAGTATAATTTGAATCTACTGTTGATACTACATACATTAAAGTTTTGTAGTTAGCTCAATCTCATCATTAATATAGTATTTGGTTGTTAGATAATGATTAATTAATTGTTTTTTAATTGACTCCTCAGAGGGATTTTTGGATCTAAAATGAGTATCGAAGGGCAGATGTGCGATAACAGAGATGCTGCGGAGAGTGATTTGGTCCAGGAATGGAATTCAAAAAGACTGAGTATAATTTGAATCTACTGTTAATACTACTTACATTAAGGTTTGGTTGTTAGCTCGTTCTCTGAATTAATATAGTATTTGGTTGTAAGATAATGATTAATTGTTTTTAAATTAATTCCTCAGAGAGACGCTCGGATCTTAAACGAGGATGGAAGAGCAGATGTGTGATTACAGAGATGATGCGGAGATTTATTTGGTCCAGGAATGGAATTCATACAGACTGAGTTTAATTTGAATCTACTGTTGATACTACATACATTAAGGTTTTGTAGTTAGCTCAATCTCATCATTAATATAGTATTTGGTTGTTAGATAATGATTAATTGATTGTTTTTTATTTGATTCCTCAGAGAGACGCACTGATCTAAAACGAGGATCGAAGGGCAGATGTGCTTTTACAGAGATGCTGTGTAAAGTTATTTGGTCCAGGAATGCAATTCAAAAAGACTGAGTATAAAATGAATCTACTGTTAATACTACTTACATTAAGGTTTGGTTGTTAGCATATACTTTTAATTAATATAGTATTTGGTTGTAAGATAATGATTAATTAATTGTTTTTTTATTGATTCCTCAGAGGGATTCTCGGATCTAAAACGAGGATCGAAGGGCAGATGTGGGATTACAGAGATAATGCGGAGAGTTATTTGGTCCAGGAATGGAATTCAAAAAGACTGAGTATAATTTGAATCTACTGTTAATTCTACTTACATTAAGGTTTGGTTGTTAGCTCTTTCTCTGAATTAATATATTATCTGGTTGTTAGATAACAATTAATTTATAGTTTTTTAATTAATTCCTCAGAGAGGCGCTGGGATCTAAAACGAGGATCGAAGGGCAGATGTGCGATTACAGAGATGCTGCGGAGAGTAATTTGATCCAGGAATGGAATTCAAAAATACTGAGTATAGTTTGAATCTACTGTTAATACTACTTACATTATGATATGGTTGTTAGCTCGTTCTCATCATTCATATAGTATTTGGTTGTTAGATAATAATTAATTAATTGTTTTTTAATTGATTCCTCAGAGAGACGCTCGGATCTTAAACGAGGATCGAAGGGCAGATGTGAGATAACAGAGATGCTGCGGAGAGTTATTTGGTCCAGGAATGGAATTTAAAAAGACTGAGTATATTTTGAATCTACTGTTAATACTACTTACATTAAGGTTTGGCTGTTAGCTCGTTCTCTGAATTAATATAGTATTTGGTTGTAAGATAGTGATTAATTGTTTTTAAATTAATTCCTCAGAGAGATGTTCGGATCTAAAACGAGGATCGAAGAGCAAGAGCGAGATTACTGAGATGCTGCAGAGAGTTATTTGGTCCAGAAATGGAATTGAACAAGACTGAGTATATTTTGAATCTATTGTTAATACTACTTACATTAAGGTTTGGTTGTTAGCTCATTCTCTGAATAAATATAGTAATTGGTTGTTAGATATTGATTAATTAATTGTTTTCTAATTGATTCTTCAGAAAAACCCTTGGATCTTAAAGGAGGATCAAAGGGCACGAGTGCGATTACAGAGATGCTGCAGAGACTTATTTGGTCCAGGAATTTCATTCTAAAAGACTGACTATAATTTGAATCTACTGTTAATACTACTTATATTAAGGTTGGATTGTTAGTGCGTTCTCTCGATTAATATGGTATTTGGTTTTTAGATAATGATTAATTAATTGTTTTTTCATTGATTCTTCAGAAAAACACTCCGATCTTAAACGAGGATCAAACGGCAAGAGCGAGATTACAGAGATGCTGCAGTGAGTTATTTGGTCCAGGAATGGAATTCATACAGACTGAGTATAATTTGAATCTACTGTTAATACTACTTACATTAAGATTGGGTTGTTAGCACGTACTCTTAATTAATATAGTATTTGGTTGTTAGATACTGATTAATTAATTGTTTTTTTATTGATTCTTCAGAAAGACGCTCAGATCTAAAACGAGGATCAAAGGACAAGTGTGCAATTACAGAGATGCTGTGTAAAGTTATTTGGTCCAGGAATGCAATTCAAAAAGACTGAGTATAATATGAATCTACTGTTAATACTACTTACATTAAGGTTTGGTTGTTAGCGTGTGCTTTTAATTAATATAGTATTTGGTTGTAAGATAATGATTAATTAATTGTTTTTTTCTTGATTCCTAAGAGGGATTCTCGGATCTAAAACGAGGATCGAAGGGCAGATGAGGGATTACAGAGATAATGCGTAGAATTATTTGGTCCAGGAATGGAATTCAAAAAGACTGGGTATATTATAAATCTACTGTTAATACTACTAACATTAAGGTTTGGTTGTTAGCTGGTTCTCTGAATTAATATAGTATTTAGGTTGTTAGATAATAATTAATTTATTGATTTTTAATTGATTCCTCAGAGAGACCCTCAGATCTAATATAAGGAACGAAGGGCAGATGTGCTATAACAGAGATGCTGTGGAGAGTCAATTGGTCCAGGAATGGAATTCAAAAAGACTGAGTATATTTTGAATCTACTGTTAATACTACTTACATTAAGGTTTGGTTGTTAGCTCGTTCTCTGAATTAATATAGTATTTGGTTGTAAGATAATGATTAATTGTTTTTTAATTAATTCCTCAGAGAGACGCTCAGATCTAAAACGAGGATCGAAGAGCAGATGTGTGATTACAGAGATGCTGCGGAGCTTTATTTGGTGCAGGAATGGAATTCAAAAAGACTGAGTATAATTTGAATCTACTGTTGATACTACATACATTAAGGTTTTGTAGTTAGCTCAATCTCATCATTAATATAGTATTTGCTTGTTAGATAACGATTAATTAATTGTTTTTTAATTGACTCCTCAGAGGGATTCTTGGATCTAAAACGAGGATCGAAGGGCAGGTGTGCGATAACAGAGATGCTGCGGAGAGTTATTTGGTCCAGGAATGGAATTCAAAAAGACTGGGTATATTATAAATCTACTGTTAATACTACTTGCATTAAGGTTTGGTTGTTATCTGGTTCTCTGAATTAATATAGTATTTGGTTGTTAGATAATAATTAATTTATTGATTTTTAATTGATTCCTCAGAGAGACGCTCAGATCTAAAATGAGTATCGAAGGGCAGATGTGCGATAACAGAGATGCTGCGGAGAGTCATTTGGTCCAGGAATGGAATTCAAAAAGACTGAGTATATCTTGAATCTACTGTTAATACTACTTACATTAAGGTTTGGTTGTTAGCTCGTTCTCTGAATTAATATAGTATTTGGTTGTAAGATAATGATTAATTGTTTTTAAATTAATTCCTCAGAGAGACGCTTGGATCTAAAACGAGGATCGAAGAGCAGATGTGTGATTACAGAGATGCTGCGGAGATTTATTTGGTCCAGGATTGGAATTCAAAAAGACTGAGTATAATTTGAATCTACTGTTGATACTACATACATTAAGGTTTTGTAGTTAGCTCAATCTTATCATTAATATAGTATTTGGTTGTTAGATAATGATTAATTAATTGTTTTTTAATTGATTCCTCAGAGAGACGCACTGATGTAAAACGAGGATCGAAGGGCAGATGTGCTTTTACAGAGATGCTGTTGAGAGTTATTTGTTCCATGAATGGAATTCAAAAAGACTGAGTATATTTTGAATCTACTGTTAATACTACTTACATTAAGGTTTGGTTGTTAGCTCGTTCTCTGAATTAATATAGTATTTGGTTGTTAGATAATAATTAATTAATTGTTTTTAATTGATTCCTCAGAGAGACGCTCGGATCTAAAACGAGGATAGAAGGGCAGATGTGCGATAACAGAGATGCTGTGGAGAGTTACTTGGTCCAGGAATGGAATTTAAAAAGACTGAGTATATTTTGAATCTACTGTTAATACTACTTACATTAAGGTTTTGCTTTAGCTCGTTCTCTGAATTAATATAGTATTAGTTGTTAGATAATAATTAATTAATTGTTTTTTAATTGATTCCTCAGAGAGACGCTCGGATCTTAAACGAGGATCGAAGAGCAGATGTGCGATAACAGATATGCTGCGGAGAGTTATTTGGTCCAGGAATGGAATTTAAAAAGACTGAGTATATTTTGAATCTACTGTTAATACTACTTACATTAAGGTTTTGTTGATAGCTCAATCTCATCATTAATATAGTATTTGGTTGTTAGATAATGATTAATTAATTGTTTTTTAATTGATTCTTCAGAGAGATGCTTGGATCTAAAACGAGGATCGAAGGGCAGATGTGCGATAACAGAGATGCTGCGGAGAGTTATTTGGTCCAGGAATGGAATTTTAAAAAACTGAGTATATTTTGAATCTACTGTTAATACTACTTACATTAAGGTTTGGTTGTTAGCTCGTTCTCTGAATTAATATAGTATTTGGTTGTTAGATAATAATTAATTAATTGTTTTTTAATTGATTCCTCAGAGAGACGCTCCGATCTAAAACGAGGATCGAAGGGCAGATGTGCGATTACAGAGATGCCTTGTAGAGTTATTTGGTCCAGGAATAGAATTGAAAATGACTGGGTATTATTTGAATCTACTATTAATACTACTTACATTAAGTTTTGGTTGTTAGCTCGTTCTCTGAATTAATACAGTATTTGGTTTTAGATAATGATTAATTAATTGTTTTTTAATTGATTCTTCAGAAAAACCCTTGGATCTTAAAGGAGGATCAAAGGGCAAGAGTGCGATTACAGAGATGCTGCAGAGAGTTATTTGGTCCAGGCATAGAATTCATACAGACTGAGTATAATTTGAATCTACTGTTAATACTACTTACATTAAGATTGGGTTGTTAGCGCGTACTCTTAATTAATATAGTATTTGGTTTGTTAGATAATGATTAATTAATTGTTTTTTAATTGATTATTCAGAAAGACGCTCAGATCTAAAACGAGGATCAAAGGACAAGTGTGCAATTACAGAGATGCTGTGTAAAACTATTTGGTCCAGGAATGCAATTCAAAATGTCTGAGTATAATATGAATCTACTATTAATACTACTTACATTAAGGTTTGGTTGTTAGCGTTTACTTTTAATAAATATAGTATTTGGTTGTAAGATAATGATTAATTAATTGTTTTTTCATTGATTCCTCAGAGGGATTCTCGGATCTAAAACTAGGATCAAAGGGCAGATGTGGGGTTACAGAGATAATGCGGAGAGTTAATTGGTCCAGGAATGGAATTCAAAATGACTGAGTATAATTTGAATCTACTGTTAATTCTACTTACATTAAGGTTTGGTTGTTAGCTCCTTCTCTGAATTAATATAGTATTTGGTTGTTAGATTATGATTAATTATTTGTTTTTTAATTGATTCCTCAGAGGGATTCTCGGATCTAAAACGAGGATCGAAGGGCAGGTGTGCGATTACAGAGATGCTGCGGAGAGTTATTTGGTCCAGGAATGGAATTCAAAAAGACTGGGTATATTATAAATCTACTGTTAATACTACTTACATTAAGGTTTGGTTGTTAGCTGGTTCTCTGAATTAATATAGTATTTGGTTGTAAGATAATAATTAATTTATTGATTTTTAATTGATTCCTCAGAGAGAGGCTCAGATCTAAAATGAGGATCGAAGGGTAGATGTGTGATAACAGAGATGCTGCGGAGAGTTATTTGGTCCAGGAAAGGAAATCAAAAAGACTGAGTATAATTTGAATCTACTGTTAATTCTACTTACATTAAGGTTTGGTTGTTAGCTCGTTCTCTGAATTAATATAGTATTTGGTTGTAAGATAATAATTAATTTATAGTTTTTTAATTCATTCCTCAGAGAGGCGCTGGGATCTAAAACGAGGATCGAAGGGCAGATGTGAGATTACAGAGATGCTGCGGAGAGTAAATTGATCCAGGAATGGAATTCAAAAAGACTGAGTATAGTTTGAATCTACTGTTAATACTACTTACATTTAGGTTTGGTTGTTAGCTGGTACTCTGAATTAATATAGTATTTGGTTGTTAGATAATAATTAATTAATTGTTTTTTAATTGATTCTTCAGAGAGACGCTTGGATCTAAAACAAGGATCGAAGGGCTGATGTGCGATAACAGAGATGCTGCGGAGAGTTATTTGGTCCAGGAATGGAATTTAAAAAGACTGAGTATATTTTGAATCTATTGTTAATACTACTTACATTAAGGTTTGGCTGTTAGCTCGTTCTCTGAATTAATATAGTATTTGGTTGTTAGATAATAATTAATTAATTGTTTTTTAATTGATTCCTCAGAGAGACGCTCGGATCTAAAACGAGGATCGAAGGGCAGATGTGCAATAACAGAGATGCTGCGGAGAGTTATTTGGTCCAGGAATGGAATTTAAAAAGACTGAGTATATTTTGAATCTACTGTTAATACTACTTACATTAAGGTTTGGCTGTTAGCTCGTTCTCTGAATTAATATAGTATTTGGTTGTAAGATAGTGATTAATTGTTTTTAAATTAATTCCTCAGAGAGACGTTTGGATCTAAAACGAGGATCGAAGAGCAGATGTGTGATTACAGAGATGCCGCGGAGAGTTATTTGGTCCAGGAATGGAATTCACAAAGACTGAGTATAATTTGAATCTACTAATAATACTACATACATTAAGGTTTTGTTGATAGCTCAATCTCATCATTAATATAGTATTTGGTTGTTAGATAATGATTAATTAATTGTTTTTTAATTGATTCTTCAGAGAGATGCTTGGATCTAAAACGAGGATCAAGGGCAGATGTGCGATAACAGAGATGCTGTGGAGAGTTATTTGGTCCAGGAATGGAATTTAAAAAGACTGAGTATATTTTGAATCTACTGTTAATACTACTTACATTAAGGTTTGGTTGTTAGCTCGTTCTCTGAATTAATATAGTATTTGGTTGTTAGATAATAATTAATTAATTGTTTTTTAATTGATTCCTCAGAGAGACGCTCGGATCTAAAACGAGGATCGAAGGGCAGATGTGCGATTACAGAGATGCTTCGTAGAGTTATTTGGTCCAGGAATAGAATTGAAAATGACTGGGTATTATTTGAATCTACTATTAATACTACTTACATTAAGGTTTGGTTGTTAGCTCGTTCTCTGAATTAATACAGTATTTGCTTTTAGATAATGATTAATTAATTTTTTTTTAATTGATTCTTCAGAAAAACCCTTGGATCTTAAAGGAGGATCAAAGGGCAAGAGTGTGATTACAGAGATGCTGCAGAGAGTTATTTGGTCCAGGAATAGAATTCATACAGACTGAGTATAATTTGAATCTACTGTTAATACTACTTACATTAAGATTGGGTTGTTAGCGCGTACTCTTAATTAATATAGTATTTGGTTGTTAGATAATGATTAATTAATTGTTTTTTAATTGATTATTCAGAAAGACGCTCAGATCTAAAACGAGGATCAAAGGACAAGTGTGCAATTACAGAGATGCTGTGTAAAACTATTTGGTCCAGGAATGCAATTCAAAATGTCTGAGTATAATATGAATCTACTATTAATACTACTTACATTAAGGTTTGGTTGTTAGCGTTTACTTTTAATAAATATAGTATTTGGTTGTAAGATAATGATTAATTAATTGTTTTTTCATTGATTCCTAAGAGGGATTCTCGGATCTAAAACTAGGATCAAAGGGCAGATGTGGGGTTACAGAGATAATGCGGAGAGTTAATTGGTCCAGGAATGGAATTCAAAATGACTGAGTATAATTTGAATCTACTGTTAATTCTACTTACATTAAGGTTTGGTTGTTAGCTCCTTCTCTGAATTAATATAGTATTTGGTTGTTAGATTATGATTAATTATTTGTTTTTTAATTGATTCCTCAGAGGGATTCTCGGATCTAAAACGAGGATCGAAGGGCAGGTGTGCGATTACAGAGATGCTGCGGAGAGTTATTTGGTCCAGGAATGGAATTCAAAAAGACTGGGTATATTATAAATCTACTGTTAATACTACTTACATTAAGGTTTGGTTGTTAGCTGGTTCTCTGAATTAATATAGTATTTGGTTGTTAGAAAATAATTAATTTATTGATTTTTAATTGATTCCTCAGAGAGAGGCTCAGATCTAAAATGAGGATCGAAGGGTAGATGTGTGATAACAGAGATGCTGCGGAGAGTTATTTGGTCCAGGAAAGGAAATCAAAAAGACTGAGTATAATTTAATCTACTGTTAATTCTACTTACATTAAGGTTTGGTTGTTAGCTCATTCTCTGAATTAATATAGTATTTGGTTGTAAGATAATGATATATCGTTTTTAAATTAATTCCTCAGAGAGATGCTCGGATCTAAAACGAGGATCGAAGAGCAGATGTGTGATTACAGAGATGCTGCAGAGATTTATTTGGTCCAGGAATGGAATTCAAAAAGACTGAGTATAATTTGAATCTACTGTTGATACTACATACATTAAGGTTTTGTAGTTAGCTCAATCTTATCATTAATATAGTATTTGGTTGTTAGATAATGATTAATTAATTGTTTTTTAATTGATTCCTCAGAGAGACGCACTGATGTAAAACGAGGATCGAAGGGCAGATGTGAGATTACAGAAATGCTGCAGAGAGTAATTTGATCCAGGAATGGAATTCAAAAAGACTGAGTATAGTTTGAATCTACTGTTAATACTACTTACATTTAGGTTTGGTTGTAAGCTGGTACTCCGAATTAATATAGTATTTGGTTGTTAGATAATAATTAATTAATTGTTTTTTAATTGATTCTTCAGAGAGATGCTCGGATCTAAAACAAGGATCGAAGGGCAGATGTGCGATTACAAAGATGCTTCGTAGAGTTATTTGGTCAAGGAATGGAATTCAAAATGACTGGGTATTATTTGAATCTACTTTTAATACTACTTACATTAAGGTTTTGTTGATAGCTCAATCTCATCATTAATATAGTATTTGGTTGTTAGATAATGATTAATTAATTGTTTTTTAATTGATTCTTCAGAGAGATGCTTGGATCTAAAACGAGGATCGGAGGGCAGATGTGCGATAACAGAGATGCTGCGGAGAGTTATTTGGTCCAGGAATGGAATTTAAAAAAACTGAGTATATTTTGAATCTACTGTTAATACTACTTACATTAAGGTTTGGTTGTTAGCTCGTTCTCTGAATTAATATAGTATTTGGTTGTTAGATAATAATTAATTAATTGTTTTTTAATTGATTCCTCAGAGAGAAGCTCGGATCTAAAACGAGGATCGAAGGGCAGATGTGCGATTACAGAGATGCCTTGTAGAGTTATTTGGTCCAGGAATAGAATTGAAAATGACTGGGTATTATTTGAATCTACTATTAATACTACTTACATTAAGTTTTGGTTGTTAGCTCGTTCTCTGAATTAATACAGTATTTGGTTTTAGATAATGATTATTTAATTGTTTTTTTAATTGATTCTTCAGAAAAACCCTTGGATCTTAAAGGAGGATCAAAGTGCAAGAGTGCGATTACAGAGATGCTGCAGAGACTTATTTGGTCCAGGAATTTCATTCTAAAAGACTGACTATAATTTGAATCTACTGTTAATACTACTTATATTAAGGTTGGATTGTTAGCGCGTACTCTCCATTAATATAGTATTTGGTTTTTAGATAATGATTAATTAATTATTTTTTCATTGATTCTTCAGAAAAACACTCGGATCTTAAATGAGGATCAAAGGGCAAGAGCGAGATTACAGAGATGCTGTTGAGAGTTATTTGGTCCAGAAATGGAATTCAAAAAGACTGAGTATATTTTGAATCTACTGTTAATACTACTTACATTAAGGTTTGGTTGTTAGTTCGTTCTCTTAATTAATATAGTATTTGGTTGTTAGATAATGATTAATTAATTGTTTTTTAATTGATTGCTCAGAAGAACGCTCGGATCAAAAACGAAGATCGAAGGGCAGATGTGGGATTACGGAGATGCTGCGGAGAGTTAATTGTTCCAGGAATGGAATTCAAAAAGACTGAGTATAATTTGAATCTACTGTTAACACTACTTACATTATGTTTTGGTTGCTAGCTCGTTCTCTGAATAAATATAGTATTTGGTTATTAGATATTCATTAATTAATTGTTTTTTAATTGATTCTTCAGAGAGACGCTCGGATTTAAAATGAGGATTGAAGGGCAGATGTGCGATTACAAAGATGCTTCGTAGAGTTATTTGGTCAAGGAATGGAATTCAAAATGACTGGGTATTATTTGAATCTACTTTTAATACTACTTACATTAAGGTTTTGTTGATAGCTCAATCTCATCATTAATATAGTATTTGGTTGTTAGATAATGATTAATTAATTGTTTTTTAATTGATTCTTCAGAGAGATGCTTGGATCTAAAACGAGGATCGGAGGGCAGATGTGCGATAACAGAGATGCTGAGGAGAGTTATTTGGTCCAGGAATGGAATTTAAAAAAACTGAGTATATTTTGAATCTACTGTTAATACTACTTACATTAAGGTTTGGTTGTTAGCTCATTCTCTGAATTAATATAGTATTTGGTTGTTAGATAATAATTAATTAATTGTTTTTTAATTGATTCCTCAGAGAGACGCTCGGATCTAAAACGAGGATCGAAGGGCAGATGTGCGATTACAGAGATGCCTTGTAGAGTTATTTGGTCCAGGAATAGAATTGAAAATGACTGGGTATTATTTGAATCTACTATTAATACTACTTACATTAAGTTTTGGTTGTTAGCTCGTTCTCTGAATTAATACAGTATTTGGTTTTAGATAATGATTAATTAATTGTTTTTTAATTGATTATTCAGAAAGACGCTCAGATCTAAAACGAGGATCAAAGGACAAGTGTGCAATTACAGAGATGCTGTGTAAAGCTATTTGGTCCAGGAATGCAATTCAAAATGTCTGAGTATAATATGAATCTACTATTAATACTACTTACATTAAGGTTTGGTTGTTAGCGTTTACTTTTAATAAATATAGTATTTGGTTGTAAGATAATGATTAATTAATTGTTTTTTCATTGATTCCTCAGAGGGATTCTCGGATCTTAAACGAGGATCGAAGGGCTGATGTGCGATAACAGAGATGCTGCGGAGAGTTATTTGGTCCAGGAATGGAATTTAAGAAGACTGAGTATATTTTGAATCTACTAATAATACTACATACATTAAGGTTTTGTTGATAGCTCAATCTCATCATTAATATAGTATTTGGTTGTTAGATAATGATTAATTAATTGTTTTTTAATTGATTCTTCAGAGAGATGCTTGGATCTAAAACGAGGATCAAGGGCAGATGTGCGATAACAGAGATGCTGTGGAGAGTTATTTGGTCCAGGAATGGAATTTAAAAAGACTGAGTATATTTTGAATCTACTGTTAATACTACTTACATTAAGGTTTGGTTGTTAGCTCGTTCTCTGAATTAATATAGTATTTGGTTGCTAGATAATAATTAATTAATTGTTTTTTAATTGATTCCTCAGAGAGACGCTCGGATCTAAAACGAGGATCGAAGGGCAGATGTGCGATTACAGAGATGCTTCGTAGAGTTATTTGGTCCAGGAATAGAATTGAAAATGACTGGGTATTATTTGAATCTACTATTAATACTACTTACATTAAGGTTTGGTTGTTAGCTCGTTCTCTGAATTAATACAGTATTTGCTTTTAGATAATGATTAATTAATTTTTTTTTAATTGATTCTTCAGAAAAACCCTTGGATCTTAAAGGAGGATCAAAGGGCAAGAGTGCGATTACAGAGATGCTGCAGAGAGTTATTTGGTCCAGGAATAGAATTCATACAGACTGAGTATAATTTGAATCTACTGTTAATACTACTTACATTAAGATTGGGTTGTTAGCGCGTACTCTTAATTAATATAGTATTTGGTTGTTAGATAATGATTAATTAATTGTTTTTTAATTGATTATTCAGAAAGACGCTCAGATCTAAAACGAGGATCAAAGGACAAGTGTGCAATTACAGAGATGCTGTGTAAAGCTATTTGGTCCAGGAATGCAATTCAAAATGTCTGAGTATAATATGAATCTACTATTAATACTACTTACATTAAGGTTTGGTTGTTAGCGTTTACTTTTAATAAATATAGTATTTGGTTGTAAGATAATGATTAATTAATTGTTTTTTCATTGATTCCTCAGAGGGATTCTCGGATCTAAAACTAGGATCAAAGGGCAGATGTGGGGTTACAGAGATAATGCGGAGAGTTAATTGGTCCAGGAATGGAATTCAAAATGACTGAGTATAATTTGAATCTACTGTTAATTCTACTTACATTAAGGTTTGGTTGTTAGCTCCTTCTCTGAATTAATATAGTATTTGGTTGTTAGATTATGATTAATTATTTGTTTTTTAATTGATTCCTCAGAGGGATTCTCGGATCTAAAACGAGGATCGAAGGGCAGGTGTGCGATTACAGAGATGCTGCGGAGAGTTATTTGGTCCAGGAATGGAATTCAAAAAGACTGGGTATATTATAAATCTACTGTTAATACTACTTACATTAAGGTTTGGTTGTTAGCTGGTTCTCTGAATTAATATAGTATTTGGTTGTTAGAAAATAATTAATTTATTGATTTTTAATTGATTCCTCAGAGAGAGGCTCAGATCTAAAATGAGGATCGAAGGGTAGATGTGTGATAACAGAGATGCTGCGGAGAGTTATTTGGTCCAGGAAAGGAAATCAAAAAGATTGAGTATAATTTGAATCTACTGTTAATTCTACTTACATTAAGGTTTGGTTGTTAGCTCGTTCTCTGAATTAATATAGTATTTGGTTGTAAGATAATGATATATCGTTTTTAAATTAATTCCTCAGAGAGATGCTCGGATCTAAAACGAGGATCGAAGAGCAGATGTGTGATTACAGAGATGCTGCAGAGATTTATTTGGTCCAGGAATGGAATTCAAAAAGACTGAGTATAATTTGAATCTACTGTTGATACTACATACATTAAGGTTTTGTAGTTAGCTCAATCTTATCATTAATATAGTATTTGGTTGTTAGATAATGATTAATTAATTGTTTTTTAATTGATTCCTCAGAGAGACGCACTGATGTAAAACGAGGATCGAAGGGCAGATGTGAGATTACAGAAATGCTGCGGAGAGTAATTTGATCCAGGAATGGAATTCAAAAAGACTGAGTATAGTTTGAATCTACTGTTAATACTACTTACATTTAGGTTTGGTTGTAAGCTGGTACTCCGAATTAATATAGTATTTGGTTGTTAGATAATAATTAATTAATTGTTTTTTAATTGATTCTTCAGAGAGATGCTCGGATCTAAAACAAGGATCGAAGGGCAGATGTGCGATTACAAAGATGCTTCGTAGAGTTATTTGGTCAAGGAATGGAATTCAAAATGACTGGGTATTATTTGAATCTACTTTTAATACTACTTACATTAAGGTTTTGTTGATAGCTCAATCTCATCATTAATATAGTATTTGGTTGTTAGATAATGATTAATTAATTGTTTTTTAATTGATTCTTCAGAGAGATGCTTGGATCTAAAACGAGGATCGGAGGGCAGATGTGCGATAACAGAGATGCTGCGGAGAGTTATTTGGTCCAGGAATGGAATTTAAAAAACTGAGTATATTTTGAATCTACTGTTAATACTACTTACATTAAGGTTTGGTTGTTAGCTCGTTCTCTGAATTAATATAGTATTTGGTTGTTAGATAATAATTAATTAATTGTTTTTTAATTGATTCCTCAGAGAGAAGCTCGGATCTAAAACGAGGATCGAAGGGCAGATGTGCGATTACAGAGATGCCTTGTAGAGTTATTTGGTCCAGGAATAGAATTGAAAATGACTGGGTATTATTTGAATCTACTATTAATACTACTTACATTAAGTTTTGGTTGTTAGCTCGTTCTCTGAATTAATACAGTATTTGGTTTTAGATAATGATTATTTAATTGTTTTTTTAATTGATTCTTCAGAAAAACCCTTGGATCTTAAAGGAGGATCAAAGTGCAAGAGTGCGATTACAGAGATGCTGCAGAGACTTATTTGGTCCAGGAATTTCATTCTAAAAGACTGACTATAATTTGAATCTACTGTTAATACTACTTATATTAAGGTTGGATTGTTAGCGCGTACTCTCCATTAATATAGTATTTGGTTTTTAGATAATGATTAATTAATTATTTTTTCATTGATTCTTCAGAAAAACACTCGGATCTTAAATGAGGATCAAAGGGCAAGAGCGAGATTACAGAGATGCTGTTGAGAGTTATTTGGTCCAGAAATGGAATTCAAAAAGACTGAGTATATTTTGAATCTACTGTTAATACTACTTACATTAAGGTTTGGTTGTTAGTTCGTTCTCTTAATTAATATAGTATTTGGTTGTTAGATAATGATTAATTAATTGTTTTTTAATTGATTGCTCAGAAGAACGCTCGGATCAAAAACGAAGATCGAAGGGCAGATGTGGGATTACGGAGATGCTGCGGAGAGTTAATTGTTCCAGGAATGGAATTCAAAAAGACTGAGTATAATTTGAATCTACTGTTAACACTACTTACATTATGTTTTGGTTGCTAGCTCGTTCTCTGAATAAATATAGTATTTGGTTATTAGATATTCATTAATTAATTGTTTTTTAATTGATTCTTCAGAGAGACGCTCGGATTTAAAATGAGGATTGAAGGGCAGATGTGCGATTACAAAGATGCTTCGTAGAGTTATTTGGTCAAGGAATGGAATTCAAAATGACTGGGTATTATTTGAATCTACTTTTAATACTACTTACATTAAGGTTTTGTTGATAGCTCAATCTCATCATTAATATAGTATTTGGTTGTTAGATAATGATTAATTAATTGTTTTTTAATTGATTCTTCAGAGAGATGCTTGGATCTAAAACGAGGATCGGAGGGCAGATGTGCGATAACAGAGATGCTGAGGAGAGTTATTTGGTCCAGGAATGGAATTTAAAAAAACTGAGTATATTTTGAATCTACTGTTAATACTACTTACATTTAGGTTTGGTTGTTAGCTCATTCTCTGAATTAATATAGTATTTGGTTGTTAGATAATAATTAATTAATTGTTTTTTAATTGATTCCTCAGAGAGACCCTCGGATCTAAAACGAGGATCGAAGGGCAGATGTGCGATTACAGAGATGCCTTGTAGAGTTATTTGGTCCAGGAATAGAATTGAAAATGACTGGGTATTATTTGAATCTACTATTAATACTACTTACATTAAGTTTTGGTTGTTAGCTCGTTCTCTGAATTAATACAGTATTTGGTTTTAGATAATGATTAATTAATTGTTTTTTAATTGATTATTCAGAAAGACGCTCAGATCTAAAACGAGGATCAAAGGACAAGTGTGCAATTACAGAGATGCTGTGTAAAGCTATTTGGTCCAGGAATGCAATTCAAAATGTCTGAGTATAATATGAATCTACTATTAATACTACTTACATTAAGGTTTGGTTGTTAGCGTTTACTTTTAATAAATATAGTATTTGGTTGTAAGATAATGATTAATTAATTGTTTTTTCATTGATTCCTCAGAGGGATTCTCGGATCTTAAACGAGGATCGAAGGGCTGATGTGCGATAACAGAGATGCTGCGGAGAGTTATTTGGTCCAGGAATGGAATTTAAAAAGACTGAGTATATTTTGAATCTACTAATAATACTACATACATTAAGGTTTTGTTGATAGCTCAATCTCATCATTAATATAGTATTTGGTTGTTAGATAATGATTAATTAATTGTTTTTTAATTGATTCTTCAGAGAGATGCTTGGATCTAAAACGAGGATCAAGGGCAGATGTGCGATAACAAAGATGCTGTGGAGAGTTATTTGGTCCAGGAATGGAATTTAAAAAGACTGAGTATATTTTGAATCTACTGTTAATACTACTTACATTAAGGTTTGGTTGTTAGCTCGTTCTCTGAATTAATATAGTATTTGGTTCTTAGATAATAATTAATTAATTGTTTTTTAATTGATTCCTCAAAGAGACGCTCGGATCTAAAACGAGGATCGAAGGGCAGATGTGCGATTACAGAGATGCTTCGTAGAGTTATTTGGTCCAGGAATAGAATTGAAAATGACTGGGTATTATTTGAATCTACTACTAATACTACTTACATTAAGGTTTGGTTGTTAGCTCGTTCTCTGAATTAATACAGTATTTGGTTTTAGATAATGATTAATTAATTGTTTTTTAATTGATTCTTCAGAAAAACCCTTGGATCTTAAAGGAGGATCAAAGGGCAAGAGTGCGATTACAGAGATGCTGCAGAGAGTTATTTGGTCCAGGAATGGAATTCATACAGACTGAGTATAATTTGAATCTACTGTTAATACTACTTACATTAAGATTGGGTTGTTAGCGCGTACTCTTAATTAATATAGTATTTGGTTGTTAGATAATGATTAATTAATTGTTTTTTAATTGATTATTCAGAAAGACGCTCAGATCTAAAACGAGGATCAAAGGACAAGTGTGCAATTACAGAGATGCTGTGTAAAGTTATTTGGTCCAGGAATGCAATTCAAAATGTCTGAGTATAATATGAATCTACTATTAATACTACTTACATTAAGGTTTGGTTGTTAGCGTTTACTTTTAATAAATATAGTATTTGGTTGTAAGATAATGATTAATTAATTGTTTTTTCATTGATTCCTCAGAGGGATTCTCGGATCTAAAACTAGGATCAAAGGGCAGATGTGGGGTTACAGAGATAATGCGGAGAGTTAATTGGTCCAGGAATGGAATTCAAAATGACTGAGTATAATTTGAATCTACTGTTAATTCTACTTACATTAAGGTTTGGTTGTTAGCTCCTTCTCTGAATTAATATAGTATTTGGTTGTTAGATTATGATTAATTATTTGTTTTTTAATTGATTCCTCAGAGGGATTCTCGGATCTAAAACGAGGATCGAAGGGCAGGTGTGCGATTACAGAGATGCTGCGGAGAGTTATTTGGTCCAGGAATGGAATTCAAAAAGACTGGGTATATTATAAATCTACTGTTAATACTACTTACATTAAGGTTTGGTTGTTAGCTGGTTCTCTGAATTAATATAGTATTTGGTTGTTAGAAAATAATTAATTTATTGATTTTTAATTGATTCCTCAGAGAGAGGCTCAGATCTAAAATGAGGATCGAAGGGTAGATGTGTGATAACAGAGATGCTGCGGAGAGTTATTTGGTCAAGGAAAGGAAATCAAAAAGACTGAGTATAATTTGAATCTACTGTTAATTCTACTTACATTAAGGATTGGTTGTTAGCTCGTTCTCTGAATTAATATAGTATTTGGTTGTAAGATAATGATTAATTAATCGTTTTTAAATTAATTCCTCAGAGAGATGCTCGGATCTAAAACGAGGATCGAAGAGCAGATGTGTGATTACAGAGATGCTGCAGAGATTTATTTGGTCCAGGAATGGAATTCAAAAAGACTGTGTATAATTTGAATCTACTGTTGATACTACATACATTAAGGTTTTGTAGTTAGCTCAATCTTATCATTAATATAGTATTTGGTTGTTAGATAATGATTAATTAATTGTTTTTTAATTGATTCCTCAGAGAGACGCACTGATGTAAAACGAGGATCGAAGGGCAGATGTGAGATTACAGAAATGCTGCGGAGAGTAATTTGATCCAGGAATGGAATTCAAAAAAACTGAGTATATTTTGAATCTACTGTTAATACTACTTACATTAAGGTTTGGTTGTTAGCTCGTTCTCTGAATTAATATAGTATTTGGTTGTTAGATAATAATTAATTAATTGTTTTTTAATTGATTCCTCAGAGAGACCCTCGGATCTAAAACGAGGATCGAAGGGCAGATGTGCGATTACAGAGATGCCTTGTAGAGTTATTTGGTCCAGGAATAGAATTGAAAATGACTGGGTATTATTTGAATCTACTATTAATACTACTTACATTAAGTTTTGGTTGTTAGCTCGTTCTCTGAATTAATACAGTATTTGGTTTTAGATAATGATTAATTAATTGTTTTTTTAATTGATTCTTCAGAAAAACCCTTGGATCTTAAAGGAGGATCAAAGTGCAAGAGTGCGATTACAGAGATGCTGCAGAGACTTATTTGGTCCAGGAATTTCATTCTAAAAGACTGACTATAATTTGAATCTACTGTTAATACTACTTATATTAAGGTTGGATTGTTAGCGCGTACTCTCGATTAATATAGTATTTGGTTTTTAGATAATGATTAATTAATTGTTTTTTTATTGATTCTTCAGAAAAACACTCGGATCTTAAATGAGGATCAAAGGGCAAGAGCGAGATTACAGAGATGCTGCAGAGAGTTATTTGGTCCAGGAATTTAATTCATACAGACTGATTATAATTTGAATCTACTGTTAATACTACTTTCATTAAGGTTTGGTTGTTAGCTCTTTCTCTGAATTAATATATTATCTGGATGTTAGATAATAATTAATTTATAGTTTTTTAATTCATTCCTCAGAGAGGCGCTGGGATCTAAAACGAGGATCGAAGGCAGATGTGAGATTACAGAGATGCTGCGGAGAGTAAATTGATCCAGGAATGGAATTCAAAAAGACTGAGTATAGTTTGAATCTACTGTTAATACTACTTACATTTAGGTTTGGTTGTTAGCTGGTACTCTGAATTAATATAGTATTTGGTTGTTAGATAATAATTAATTAATTGTTTTTTAATTGATTCTTCAGAGAGACGCTCGGATCTAAAACGAGGATCGAAGGGCTGATGTGCGATAACAGAGATGCTGCGGAGAGTTATTTGGTCCAGGAATGGAATTTAAAAAGACTGAGTATATTTTGAATCTATTGTTAATACTACTTACATTAAGGTTTGGCTGTTAGCTCGTTCTCTGAATTAATATAGTATTTGGTTGTTAGATAATAATTAATTAATTGTTTTTTAATTGATTCCTCAGAGAGACGCTCGGATCTAAAACGAGGATCGAAGGGCAGATGTGCAATAACAGAGATGCTGCGGAGAGTTATTTGGTCCAGGAATGGAATTTAAAAAGACTGAGTATATTTTGAATCTACTGTTAATACTACTTACATTAAGGTTTGGCTGTTAGCTGGTTCTCTGAATTAATATAGTATTTGGTTGTAAGATAGTGATTAATTGTTTTTTAATTAATTCCTCAGAGAGACTTTCTGATCTAAAACGAGGATCGAAGAGCAGATGTGTGATTACAGAGATGCCGCGGAGAGTTATTTGGTCCAGGAATGGAATTCACAAAGACTGAGTATAATTTGAATCTACTAATAATACTACATACATTAAGGTTTTGTTGATAGCTCAATCTCATCATTAATATAGTATTTGGTTGTTAGATAATGATTAATTAATTGTTTTTTAATTGATTCTTCAGAGAGATGCTTGGATCTAAAACGAGGATCAAGGGCAGATGTGCGATAACAGAGATGCTGTGGAGAGTTATTTGGTCCAGGAATGGAATTTAAAAAGACTGAGTATATTTTGAATCTACTGTTAATACTACTTACATTAAGGTTTGGTTGTTAGCTCGTTCTCTGAATTAATATAGTATTTGGTTGTTAGATAATAATTAATTAATTGTTTTTTAATTGATTCCTCAGAGAGACGCTCGGATCTAAAACGAGGATCGAAGGGCAGATGTGCGATTACAGAGATGCTTCATAGAGTTATTTGGTCCAGGAATAGAATTGAAAATGACTGGGTATTATTTGAATCTACTATTAATACTACTTACATTAAGGTTTGGTTGTTAGCTCGTTCTCTGAATTAATACAGTATTTGGTTTTAGATAATGATTAATTAATTGTTTTTTAATTGATTCTTCAGAAAAACCCTTGGATCTTAAAGGAGGATCAAAGGGCAAGAGTGCGATTACAGAGATGCTGAAGAGAGTTATTTGGTCCAGGAATGGAATTCATACAGACTGAGTATAATTTGAATCTACTGTTAATACTACTTACATTAAGATTGGGTTGTTAGCGCGTACTCTTAATTAATATAGTATTTGGTTGTTAGATAATGATTAATTAATTGTTTTTTAATTGATTATTCAGAAAGACGCTCAGATCTAAAACGAGGATCAAAGGACAAGTGTCCAATTACAGAGATGCTGTGTAAAGTTATTTGGTCCAGGAATGCAATTCAAAATGTCTGAGTATTATATGAATCTACTATTAATACTACTTACATTAAGGTTTGGTTGTTAGTGTTTACTTTTAATAAATATAGTATTTGGTTGTAAGATAATGATTAATTAATTGTTTTTTCATTGATTCCTCAGAGGGATTCTCGGATCTAAAACTAGGATCAAAGGGCAGATGTGGGGTTACAGAGATAATGCGGAGAGTTAATTGGTCCAGGAATGGAATTCAAAATGACTGAGTATAATTTGAATCTACTGTTAATTCTACTTACATTAAGGTTTGGATGTTAGCTCCTTCTCTGAATTAATATAGTATTTGGTTGTTAGATTATGATTAATTATTTGTTTTTTAATTGATTCCTCAGAGGGATTCTCGGATCTAAAACGAGGATCGAAGGGCAGGTGTGCGATTACAGAGATGCTGCGGAGAGTTATTTGGTCCAGGAATGGAATTCAAAAAGACTGGGTATGTTATAAATCTACTGTTAATACTACTTATATTAAGGTTTGGTTGTTAGCTGGTTCTCTGAATTAATATAGTATTTGGTTGTTAGAAAATAATTAATTTATTGATTTTTAATTGATTCCTCAGAGAGAGGCTAAGATCTAAAATGAGGATCGAAGGGTAGATGTGTGATAACAGAGATGCTGCGGAGAGTTATTTGGTCCAGGAAAGGAAATCAAAAAGACTGAGTATAATTTGAATCTACTGTTAATTCTACTTACATTAAGGTTTGGTTGTTAGCTCGTTCTCTGAATTAATATAGTATTTGGTTGTAAGATAATGATTAAACGTTTTTAAATTAATTCCTCAGAGAGATGCTCGGATCTAAAACGAGGATCGAAGAGCAGATGTGTGATTACAGAGATGCTGCAGAGATTTATTTGGTCCAGGAATGGAATTCAAAAAGACTGAGTATAATTTGAATCTACTGTTGATACTACATACATTAAGGTTTTGTAGTTAGCTCAATCTTATCATTAATATAGTATTTGGTTGTTAGATAATGATTAATTAATTGTTTTTTAATTGATTCCTCAGAGAGACGCACTGATATAAAACGAGGATCGAAGGGCAGATGTGAGATTACAGAAATGCTGCGGAGAGTAATTTGATCCAGGAATGGAATTCAAAAAGACTGAGTATAGTTTGAATCTACTGTTAATACTACTTACATTTAGGTTTGGTTGTTAGCCGGTACTCCGAATTAATATAGTATTTGGTTGTTAGATAATAATTAATTAATTGTTTTTAATTGATTCCTCAGAAAGAGGCTCGGATCTAAAACAAGAATCGAAGGGCAGATGTGCGATTACAGAGATTCTCCGGAGAGTTATTTGGTCCAGGAATGGAATTCAAAAAGACTTAGAATATTTTGAATCTACTGTTAATACTACTTACATTACGTTTTGGTTGTTAGCTCGTTCTCTGAATAAATATAGTACTTGGTTGTTAGATATTGATGAATTAATTGTTTTTAAATTGATTCTTCAGAGAGATGCACGGATCTAAAACAAGGATCGAAGGGCAGATGTGCGATTACAGAGATGCTGCAGAGAGTTATTTGGTCCAGAAATGGAATTCAAAAAGACTGAGTATATTTTGAATCTACTGTTAATACTACTTACATTAAGGTTTGGTTGTTAGTTCGTTCTCTTAATTAATATAGTATTTGGTTGTTAGATAATGATTAATTAATTGTTTTTTAATTGATTGCTCAGAAGAACGCTCGGATCAAAAACGAAGATCGAAGGGCAGATGTGGGATTACGGAGATGCTGCGGAGAGTTTATTGTTCCAGGAATGGAATTCAAAAAGACTGAGTATAATTTGAATCTACTGTTAACACTACTTACATTATGTTTTTGTTGCTAGCTCGTTCTCTGAATAAATATAGTATTTGGTTATTAGATATTCATTAATTAATTGTTTTTTAATTGATTCTTCAGAGAGACGCTCGGATTTAAAATGAGGATTGAAGGGCAGATGTGCGATTACAAAGATGCTTCGTAGAGTTATTTGGTCAAGGAATGGAATTCAAAATGACTGGGTATTATTTGAATCTACTTTTAATACTACTTACATTAAGGTTTGGTTGTTAGCTCGTTCTCTGTATTAATACAGTATTTGGTTTTAGATAATGATTAATTAATTAATTTTTTAATTGATTCTTCAGAAAAACCCTTGGATCTTAAACGAGGATCAAAGGGCAAGAGCGAGATTACAGAGATGCTGCAGAGAGTTATTTGGTCCAGGAATGGAATTCATACAGACTGATTATAATTTGAATCTACTGTTAATACTATTTACATTAAGATTGGGTTGTTAGTGCGTACTCTTAATTAATATAGTATTTGGTTGTTACATAATGATTAATTAATTGTTTTTTAATTGATTCTTCCTAAAGACGCTCAGATCTAAAACGAGGATCAAAGGACAATTGTGCAATTACAGAGATGCTGTGTAAAGTTATTTGGTCCAGGAATGCAATTCAAAAAGACTGAATATAATATAAATCTACTGTTAATACTACTTACATTAAGGTTTGGTTGTTAGCGTGTACTGTTAATTAATATAGTATTTGGTTGTAAGATAATGATTAATTAATTGTTTTTTCATTGATTCCTCAGAGGGATTCTCGGATCTAAAACGAGGATCGAAGGGCAGATGTCGGATTACAGAGATAATGCGGAGAGTTATATGGTCAAGGAATGGAATTCAAAAAGACTGAGTATAATTTGAATCTACTGTTAATTCAACTTACATTAAGGTTTGGTTGTTAGCTCCTTCTCTGAATTCATATAGTATTTGGTTGTAAGATAATGATTAATTAATTGTTTTTTCATTGATTCCTCAGAGGGATTCTCGGATCTAAAACGAAGATCGAAGGGCAGATGTGCTTTTACAGAGATGCTGTTGAGAGTTATTTGGTCCTGGAATGGAATTCATAAAGACTGAGTATATTTTGAATCTACTGTGAATACTACTTTCATTAAGGTTTGGTTGTTAGCTCTTTCTCTGAATTAATATAGTATTTGGTTGTTAGATAATAATTAATATATAGTTTTTTAATTGATTCCTCAGAGAGACGCTCGGATCTGAAATGATGATCGAAGGGCAGATGTGCGATGACAGAGATGCTGCGGAGAGACATTTGGTCCAGGAATGGAATTCAAAAAGACTTAGTATATTTTTAATCTACTGTTTATACAACTTACATTTAGGTTTGGTTGTTAGCTTGTTATCTGAATTAATAATGTATTTGGTTGTAAGATATTGATTAACTTATTGTTTTTTAATTGATTCTTCAGAGAGAAGCTCTGTTCTAAAACGAGGATCGAAGGGCAGATGTGCGATTACAGATATGCTGCGGAGAGTCATTTGGTCCAGGAATGGAATTCAAAAAGACTGAGTATATTTTGAATGTACTGTTAATACTACTTACATTAAGGTTTGGTTGTTAGCTCGTTCTCTGAATAAATATAGTATTTGGTTGTTAGATATTGATTATTGTTTTTAAATTAATTCCTCAGAGAGACGCTCGGATCTAAAACGAGGAGCAAGAGCAGATGTGTGATTACAGAGATGCTGCGGAGAGGTATTTGGTCCAGGAATGGAATTCAAAAAGACTGAGCATAATTTGAATCTACTAATAATACTACATACATTAAGGTTTTGTTGATATCTCAATCCCATCATTAATATAGTATTTGGTTGTTAGATAATGATTAATTAATTGTTTTTTAAATGATTCTTCAGAGAGATGTTTGGATCTAAAATGAGGATCGAAGGGCAGATGTGCGATTATACAGATGCTGCAGAGAGTTCTTTGGTCCAGAAATGGAATTCAAAAAGACTGAGTATATTTTGAATCTACTGTTAATACTAATTACATTAAGGTTTTAGTTGTTAGCTCGTTCTCTAAATTAATTTAGTATTTGGTTGTTAGATAATGAATTATTAATTGTTTTTTAATTGATTCCTCTGAGAGATGCTCGGATCTAAAACGAGGATCGAAGGGCAGATGTGAGATTAGGGAGATGCTGCGGAGAGTTAATTGTTCCAGGAATGGAATTAAAAAAGACTGAGTATAATTTGAATCTACTGTTAACAATACTTACATTAAGGTTTTGTTGTTAGCTCATTCTCATCATTAATATAGTATTTGGTTAATAGATAATGATTAATTCATTGTTTTTTAATTGATTCTTCAGAAAAACCCTTGGATCTTAAAGGAGGATCAAAGGGCAGATGTGCGATTACAGAGATGCTGTTGAGAGTTATTTGGTCCAGAAATGGAATTCAAAAAGACTGAGTATATTTTGAATCTACTGTTAATACTACTTACATTAAGGTTTGGTTGTTAGTTCGTTCTCTTAATTAATATAGTATTTGGTTGTTAGATAATGATTAATTTATTGTTTTTTAATTGATTGCTCAGAAGAACGCTCGGATCAAAAACGAAGATGGAAGGGCAGATGTGGGATTACGGAGATGCTGCGGAGAGTTAATTGTTCCAGGAATGGAATTCAAAAAGACTGAGTATAATTTGAATCTACTGTTAACACTACTTACATTATGTTTTGGTTGCTAGCTCGTTCTCTGAATAAATATAGTATTTGGTTGTTAGATAATGATTAATTAATTGATTTTTAATTGATTCCTCAGAGAAACGCTCAGATCTAAAACGAGGATCGAAGGGCAGATGTGGGATAACAGAGATAATGCGGAGAGTTATTTGGTCCAGGAATGGAATTCAAAAAGACTGAGTAGAATTTGAATCTACTGTTAATTCTACTTACATTAAGGTTTGTTTGTTAGGTCTTTCTCTGAATTAATATATAATCTGGTTGTTATATAACAATTAATTTATAGTTTTTTAATTAATTCCTCAGAGAGGCGCTGGGATCTAAAACGAGGATCGAAGGGCAGATGTGCGATTACAGAGATGCTGCGGAGAGTAATTTGATCCAGGAATGGAATTCAAAAATACTGAGTATATTTTGAATCTACTGTTAATACTACTTACATTATGATATGGTTGTTAGCTCGTTCTCATCATTCATATAGTATTTGGTTGTTAGATAATAATTAATTAATTGTTTTTTAATTGATTCCTCAGAGAGACGCTCGGATCTTAAACGAGGATCGAAGGGCAGATGTGCGATAACAGAGATGCTGCGGAGAGTTATTTGGTCCAGGAATGGAATTTAAAAAGACTGAGTATATTTTGAATCTACTGTTAATACTACTTACATTAAGGTTTGGCTGTTAGCTCGTTCTCTGAATTAATATAGTATTTGGTTGTAAGATAGTGATTAATTGTTTTTTAATTAATTCCTCAGAGAGACGCTCGGATCTGAAACGATGATCGAAGGGCAGATGTGCGATGACAGAGATGCTGCGGAGAGACATTTGGTCCAGGAATGGAATTCAAAAAGACTTAGTATATTTTAAATCTACTGTTTATACAACTTACATTTAGGTTTGGTTGTTAGCTTGTTATCTGAATTAATAATGTATTTGCTTGTAAGATATTGATTAACTTATTGTTTTTTAATTGATTCTTCAGAGAGAAGCTCTGTTCTAAAACGAGGATCGAAGGGGAGATGTGCGATTACAGATATGCTGCGGAGAGTCATTTGGTCCAGGAATGGAATTCAAAAAGACTGAGTATATTTTGAATGTACTGTTAATACTACTTACATTAAGGTTTGGTTGTTAGCTCGTTCTCTGAATAAATATAGTATTTGGTTGTTAGATATTGTTTATTGTTTTTAAATTAATTCCTCAGAGAGACGCTCGGATCTAAATTGAGGAGCAAGAGCAGATGTGTGATTACAGAGATGCTGTGGAGAGTAATTTGATCCAGGAATGGAATTCAAAAAGACTGAGTATAATATGAATCTACTGTTAATACTACTTACATTAAGGTTTTAGTTGTTAGCTCGTTCTCTAAATTAATTTAGTATTTGGTTGTTAGATAATGATTAATTAATTGTTTTTTAATTGATTCCTCTGAGAGATGCTCGGATCTAAAACGAGGATCGAAGGGCAGATGTGAGATTAGGGAGATGCTGCGGAGAGTTAATTGTTCCAGGAATGGAATTAAAAAAGACTGAGTATAATTTGAATCTACTGTTAACAATACTTACATTAAGGTTTTGTTGTTAGCTCATTCTCATCATTAATATAGTATTTGGTTAATAGATAATGATTAATTCATTGTTTTTTAATTGATTCTTCAGAAAAACCCTTGGATCTTAAAGGAGGATCAAAGGGCACGAGTGCGATTACAGAGATGCTGCAGAGACTTATTTGGTCCAGGAATTTCATTCTAATAGACTGACTATAATTTAAATCTACTGTTAATACTACTTATATTAAGGTTGGATTGTTAGCGCGTACTCTTAATTAATATAGTATTTGGTTGTTAGATAATGATTAATTAATTGATTTTTAATTGATTCCTCAGAGAAACGCTCAGATCTAAAACGAGGATCGAAGGGCAGATGTGGGATTACAGAGATAATGCGGAGAGTTATTTGGTCCAGGAATGGCATTCAAAAAGACTGAGTATAATTTGAATCTACTGTTAATTCTACTTACATTAAGGTTTGTTTGTTAGGTCTTTCTCTGAATTAATATATAATCTGGTTGTTATATAACAATTAATTTATAGTTTTTTAATTAATTCCTCAGAGAGGCGCTGGGATCTAAAACGAGGATCGAAGGGCAGATGTGCGATTACAGAGATGCTGCGGAGAGTAATTTGATCCAGGAATGGAATTCAAAAATACTGAGTATAGTTTGAATCTACTGTTAATACTACTTACATTATGATATGGTTGTTAGCTCATTCTCATCATTCATATAGTATTTTGTTGTTAGATAATAATTAATTAATTGTTTTTTAATTGATTCCTCAGAGAGACGCTCGGATCTTAAACGAGGATCGAAGGGCAGATGTGCGATAACAGAGATGCTGCGGAGAGTTATTTGGTCCAGGAATGGAATTTAAAAAGACTGAGTATATTTTGAATCTACTGTTAATACTACTTACATTAAGGTTTGGCCTTTAGCTCGTTCTCTGAATTAATATAGTATTTGGTTGTAAGATAGTGATTAATTGTTTTTAAATTAATTCCTCAGAGAGATGTTCGGATCTAAAACGAGGATCGAAGAGCAAGAGCGAGATTACTGAGATGCTGCAGAGAGTTATTTGGTCCAGGAATGGAATTCATACAGACTGAGTATAATTTGAATCTACTGTTGATACTACATACATTAAGGTTTTGTAGTTAGCTCAATCTCATCATTAATATAGTATTTGGTTGTTAGATAACGATTAATTAATTGTTTTTTATTTGATTCCTCAGAGAGACGCACTGATCTAAAACGAGGATCGAAGGGCAGATGTGCTTTTACAGAGATGCTGTTGAGAGTTATTTGGTCCATGAATGGAATTCAAAAAGACTGAGTATATTTTGAATCTACTGTTAATACTACTTTCATTAAGGTTTGGTTGTTAGCTCTTTCTCTGAATTAATATATCATCTGGTTGTTAGATAATAATTAATTTATAGTTTTTTAATTAATTCCTCAGAGAGGCGCTTAAATCTAAAACGAGGATCGAAGGGCAGATGTGCGATTACAGAGATGCTGCGGAGAGTAATTTGATCCAGGAATGGAATTCAAAAAGACTGAGTATAATATGAGTCTACTGTTAATACTACTTACATTAAGGTTTGGTTGTTAGCGTGTACTTTTAATTAATATAGTATTTGGTTGTAAGAAAATGATTAATTAATTGTTTTTTTTTTGATTCCTCAGAGGGATTCTCGGATCTAAAACGAGGATCGAAGGGCAGATGTGCGATAACAGAGATGCTGTGGAGAGTCATTTGGTCCAGGAATGGAATTCAAAAAGACTGAGTATATTTTGAATCTACTGTTAATACTACTTACATTAAGGTTTGGTTGTTAGCTCGTTCTCTGAATTAATATAGTATTTGGTTGTATGATAATGATTACTTGTTTTTAAATTAATTCATCAGAGAGACGCTCAGATCTAAAACGAGGATCAAAGAGCAGATGTGTGATTACAGAGATGCTGCGGAGATTTATTTGGTCCAGGAATGGAATTCAAAAAGACTGAGTATAATTTGAATCTACTGTTGATACTACATAAATTAAGGTTTTGTAGTTAGCTCAATCTCATCATTAATATAGTATTTGGTTGTTAGATAACGATTAATTAATTGTTTTTTAATTGACTCCTCAGAGGGATTCTTGGATCTAAAACGAGGATCGAAGGGCAGGTGTGCGATTACAGAGATGCTGCCGGGAGTTATTTGGTCCAGGAATTGAATTCAAAAAGACTGGGTATATTATAAATCTACTGTTAATACTACTTACATTAAGGTTTGGTTGTTAGCTCGTTCTCTGAATTAATATAGTATTTGGTTGTAAGATAGTGATTAATTGTTTTTAAATTAATTCCTCAGAGAGACGTTCGGATCTAAAACGAGGATCGAAGAGCAGATATGTGATTACAGAGATGCCGCGGAGAGTTATTTGGTCCGGGAATGGAATTCACAAAGACTGAGTATAATTTGAATCTACTAATAATACTACATACATTAAGGTTTTGTTGATAGCTCAATCTCATCATTAATATAGTATTTGGTTGTTAGATATTGATTAATTAATTGTTTTTTAATTGATTCTTCAGAGAGATGCTCCGATCTAAAACGATGATCGAAGGGCAGATGTGCGATTACAGAGATGCTGCAGAGAGTTATTTGGTCCAGAAATGGAATTGAACAAGACTGAGTATATTTTTAATCTATTGTTAATACTACTTACATTAAGGTTTGGTTGTTAGCTCGTTCTCTGAATAAATATAGTATTTTGTTGTTAGATATTGATTAATTAATTGTTTTCTAATTGATTCTTCAGAGAGACGCTCGGATCTAAAATGAGGATCGAAGAGCAGATGTGTGATTACAGAGATGCTTCGTAGAGTTATTTGGTCCAGGAATGGAATTCAAAATGACTGGGTATTATTTGAATCTACTGTTAATACTACTTACATTAAGGTTTGGTTGTTAGCTCGTTCTCTGAATTAATACAGTATTTGGTTTTAGATAATGATTAATTAATTGTTTTTTTAATTGATTCTTCAGAAAAACCCTTGGATCTTAAAGGAGGATCAAAGGGCACGAGTGCGATTACAGAGATGCTGCAGAGACTTATTTGGTCCAGGAATTTCATTCTAATAAACTGACTATAATTTGAATCTACTGTTAATACTACTTATATTAAGGTTGGATTGTTAGCGCGTTCTCTCGATTAATATGGTATTCGGTTTTTAGATAATGATTAATTAATTGTTTTTTCATTGATTCTTCAGAAAAACACTCCGATCTTAAACGAGGATCAAAGGGCAAGAGCGAGATTACAGAGATGCTGCAGTGAGTTATTTGGTCCAGGAATGGAATTCATACAGACTGAGTATAATTTGAATCTACTGTTAATACTACTTACATTAAGATTGGGTTGTTAGCACTTAATCTTAATTAATATAGTATTTGGTTGTTAGATACTGATTAATTAATTGTTTTTTTATTGATTCTTCAGAAAGACGCTCAGATCTAAAACGAGGATCAAAGGACAAGTGTGCAATTACAGAGATGCTGTGTAAAGTTATTTGGTCCAGTTATGCAATTCAAAAAGACTGAGTATAATATGAATCTACTGTTAATACTACTTACATTAAGGTTTGGTTGTTAGCGTGTACTTTTAATTAATATAGTATTTGGTTGTAAGATAATGATTAATTAATTGTTTTTTTATTGATTCCTAAGAGGGATTTTTGGATCTAAAACGAGGATCGAAGGGCAGGTGTGCGATTACAGAGATGCGGCGGAGAGTTATTTGGTCCAGGAATGGAATTCAAAAAGACTGAGTATAATTTGAATCTACTGTTAATTCTACTTACATTAAGGTTTGGTTGTTAGCTCTTTCTCTGAATTAATATATTATCTGGTTGTTAGATAACAATTAATTTATAGTTTTTTAATTAATTCCTCAGAAAGGCGCTGGGATCTAATACGAGGATCGAACGGCATATGTGCGATTACAGAGATGCTGCGGAGAGTAATTTGATCCAGGAATGGAATTCAAAAATACTGAGTATAGTTTGAATCTACTGTTAATACTACTTACATTATGATATGGTTGTAAGCTCGTTCTCATTATTCATATAGTATTTGGTTGTTAGATAATAATTAATTAATTGTTTTTTAATTGATTCCTCAGAGAGACGCTCGGATCTTAAAAGAGGATCGAAGGGCAGATGTGCGATAACAGAGATGCTGCGGAGAGTTATTTGGTCCGGGAATGGAATTTAAAACGACTGAGTATATTTTGAATCTACTGTTAATACTACTTACATTAAGGTTTGGCTGTTAGCTCGTTCTCTGAATTAATACAGTATTTGGTTGTTAGATATTGATTAATTGTTTTTAAATTAATTCCTCAGAGAGACGTTCGGATCTAAAACGAGGATCGAAGAGCAGATATGTGATTACAGAGATGCCGCGGAGTGTTATTTGGTCCGGGAATGGAATTCAAAATGATTGAGTATATTTAGAAACTACTAATAATACTACATACATTAAGGTTTTGTTGATAGCTCAATCTCATCATTAATATAGTATTTGGTTGTTAGATAATGATTAATTAATTGTTTTGTAATTGATTCTTCAGAGAGATGCTTGGATCTAAAACGAGGATTGAAGGGCAGATGTGCGATTACAGAGATGCTGCGGAGAGTTATTTGGTCCAGGAATGGAATTCAAAAAGATTGAGTATATTTTGAATCAACTGTTAATACTACTTACATTAAGGTTTGGTTGTTACCTCATTCTCTGAATAAATATAGTATTTGCTTGTTAGATATTGATTAATTAATTGTTTTTTAATTGATTCTTCAGAGATATGCTCGGATCTAAAACGAGGATCGAAGGGCAGATGTGCGAGTACAGAGATGCTGCAGAGAGTTATTTGGTCCAGAAATGGAATTGAACAAGACTGAGTATATTTTGAATCTATTGTTAATACTACTTACATTAAGGTTTGGTTGTTAGCTCATTCTCTGAATAAATATAGTATTTGGTTGTTAGATATTGATTAATTAATTGTTTTCTAATTGATTCTTCAGAGAGACGCTCGGATCTAAAATGAGGATTGAAGGGCAGATGTGCGATTACAGAGATGCTTCGTAGAGTTATTTGGTCCAGGAATGGAATTCAAAATGACTGGGTATTATTTGAATCTACTGTTAATACTACTTACATTAAGGTTTGGTTGTTAGCTCGTTCTCTGAATTAATACAGTATTTGGTTGTTAGATAATGATTAATTAATTGTTTTTTTAATTGATTCTTCAGTAAAACCCTTGGATCTTAAAGGAGGATCAAAGGGCACAAGTGCGATTACAGAGATGCTGCAGAAACTTATTTGGTCCAGGAATTTATTCTTATAGACTGACTATAATTTGAATCTACTGTTAATACTACATATATTAAGGTTGGATTGTTAACGCGTTCTCTCGATTAATATGGTATTTGGTTTTTAGATAATGATTAAATAATTGTTTTTTCATTGATTCTTCAGAAAAACACTCCGATCTTAAACGAGGATCAAAGGGCAAGAGCGAGATTACAGAGATGCTGCAGTGAGTTATTTGGTCCAGGAATGGAATTCATACAGACTGAGTATAATTTGAATCTACTGTTAATACTACTTACATTAAGATTGGGTTGTTAGCACGTACTCTTAATTAATATAGTATTTGGTTGTTAGATACTGATTAATTAATTGTTTTTTAATTGATTCTTCAGAAAGACGCTCAGATCTAAAACGAGGATCAAAGGACAAGTGTGCAATTACAGAGATGCTGTGTAAAGTTATTTGGTCCAGGAATGCAATTCAAAAAGACTGAGTATAATATGAATCTACTGTTAATACTACTTACATTAAGGTTTGGTTGTTAGCTCGTTCTCTGAATTAATACAGTATTTGGTTTTAGATAATGATTAAATAATTGTTTTTTTAATTGATTCTCCAGAAAAACCCTTGGATCTTAAAGGAGGATCAAAGGGCACGAGTGCGATTACAGAGATGCTGCAGAGACTTATTTGGTCCAGGAATTTCATTCTAATAGACTGACTATAATTTGAATCTACTGTTAATACTACTTATATTAAGGTTGGATTGTTAGCGCGTACTCTCGATTAATATGGCATTTGGTTTTTAGATAATGATTAATTAATTGTTTTTTCATTGATTCTTCAGAAAAACACTCGGATCTTAAACGAGGATCAAAGGGCAAGAGCGAGATTACAGAGATGCTGCAGAGAGTTATTTGGTCCAGGAATGGAATTCATACAGACTGAGTATAATTTGATTCTACTGTTAATACTACTTACATTAAGATTGGGTTGTTAGCACGTACTCTTAATTAATATAGTATTTGGTTGTTAGATAATGATTAATTAATTGTTTTTTAATTGATTCTTCAGAAAGACGCTCAGATCTAAATCGAGGATCAAAGGACAAGTGTGCAATTACAGAGATGCTGTGTAAAGTTATTTGGTCCAGGAATGCAATTCAAAAAGACTGAGTATAACATGAATCTACTGTTAATACTAAATACATTAAGGTTCGGTTGTTAGCGTGTACTTTTAATTAATATAGTATTTGGTTGTAAGATAATGATTAATTAATTGTTTTTTTTTTGATTCCTCAGAGGGATTCTCGGATCTAAAACGAGGATCGAAGGGCAGATGTGCGATAACAGAGATGCTGTGGAGAGTCATTTGGTCCAGGAATGGAATTCAAAAAGACTGAGTATATTTTGAATCTACTGTTAATACTACTTACATTAAGGTTTGGTTGTTAGCTCGTTCTCTGAATTAATATAGTTTTTGGTTGTATGATAATGATTACTTGTTTTTAAATTAATTCCTCAGAGAGACGCTCAGATCTAAAACGAGGATCGAAGAGCAGATGTGTGATTACAGAGATGCTGCGGAGATTTATTTGGTCCAGGAATGGAATTCAAAAAGACTGAGTATAATTTCAATCTACTGTTGATACTACGTACATTAAGGTTTTGTAGTTAGCTCAATCTCATCATTAATATAGTATTTGGTTGTTAGATAACGATTAATTAATTGTTTTTTAATTGACTCCTCAGAGGGATTCTTGGATCTAAAACGAGGATCGAAGGGCAGGTGTGCGATTACAGAGATGCTGCGAAGAGTTATTTGGTCCAGGAATTGAATTCAAAAAGACTGGGTATATTATAAATCTACTGTTAATACTACTTACATTAAGGTTTGGTTGTTATCTGGTTCTCTGAATTAATATAGTATTTGGTTGTTAGATAATAATTAATTTATTGATTTTTAATTGATTCCTCAGAGAGACGCTCAGATCTAAAATGAGTATCGAAGGGCAGATGTGCGATAACAGAGATGCTGCGGAGAGTCATTTGGTCCAGGAATGGAATTCAAAAAGACTGAGTATATTTTGAATCTACTGTTAATACTACTTACATTAAGGTTTGGTTGTTAGCTCGTTCTCTGAATTAATATAGTATTTGGTTGTAAGATAATGATTAATTGTTTTTAAATTAATTCCTCAGAGAGACGCTCGGATCTAAAACGAGGATCGAAGAGCAGATGTGTGATTACAGAGATGCTGCGGAGATTTATTTGGTCCAGGAATGGCATTCAAAAAGACTGAGTATAATTTGAATCTACTGTTGATACTACATACATTAAGGTTTTGTAGTTAGCTCAATCTTATCATTAATATAGTATTTGGTTGTTAGATAATGATTAATTAATTGTTTTTTAATTGATTCCTCAGAGAGACGCACTGATGTAAAACGAGGATCGAAGGGCAGATGTGCTTTTACAGAGATGCTGTTGAGAGTCATTTGGTCCAGGAATGGAATTCAAAAAGACTGAGTATATTTTGAATCTACTGTTAATACTACTTACATTAAGGTTTGGTTGTTAGCTCGTTCTCTGAATTAATATAGTATTTGGTTGTAAGATAATGATTAATTGTTTTTAAATTAATTCCTCAGAGAGACGCTCGGATCTAAAACGAGGATCGAAGGGCAGATGTGCGATTACAGAGATGCTGCGGAGAGTTATTTGGTCACGGAATGGAATTCAAAAAGACTGAGTATAATTTGAATCTACTGTTAATACTACTTACATTAAGTTTTTGTTATTAGCTTGTTCTCATCATTAATATAGTATTTGGTTGTTAGATAATGATTAATTAATTGTTTTTTAATTGATTCCTCAGAAAGACGCTCGGATCTAAAACGAGGATAGAAGGGCAGATGTGGGATTACAGAGATTCTGCGGAGAGTTATTTGGTCCAGGAATGGAATTCAAAAAGACTGAGTATATTTTGAATCTACTGTTAATACTTCTTACATTAAGGCTTGGTTGTTAGCTAGTTCTCTGAATTCATATAGTATTTGGTTGTTAGATATTGATTAATTAATTGTTTTTTAATTGATTCCTCAGGGAAAAGCTCGGATCTGAAACGAGGATGGAGAGGCAGATGTGCGATTACAGAGATGCTGCTGAGAGTTATTTGGTCCAGGAATGGAATTCAAAAAGTCTGAGTATAATATGAATCTACTGTTAATACTACTTATATTAAGGTTTGGTTGTTAGTGTGTACTTTTAATTAATATAGTATTTGGTTGTAAGATAATGATTAATTAATTGTTTTTAATTGATTCTTCAGAAAGACGCTCGGATCTTAAACGAGGATCAAAGGGCAATAGTGTGATTACAGAGATGCTGTGGAGAGTTATTTGGTCCATGAATGGAATTCAAAAAGACTGAGTATATTTTTAATCTACTGTTAATACTTCTTACATTAAGGTTTGGTTGTTAGCTTGTTCTCTATATTAATATAGTATTTGTTTGTTTGATAATAATTAAGTAATTGTTTTTTAATTGATTCTTCAGAGAGACGCTCGGATTTAAAACGAGGATCGAAGGGCAGATGTGCGATTACAGAGATGCTGCGGAGAGTTATTTGGTCCAGGAATGGAATTCAAAAAGAATAAGTATATTTTGAATCTATTATTAATACTACTTACATTCAGGTTTGGTTGCTAGCTCGTTCTCTGAATTAATATAGTATTTGGTTGTTAGATAATAATTAATTAATTGTTTTTTAATTCATTCCTCAGAGAGACACTCGGATCTAAAACGAGGATCAAAGGGCAGATGTTTGATAAATGAGATGCTGCAGAGAGTTACTTTGGTCCAGGAATGGATTTCAAAAAGACTGAGTATATTTTGAATCTACTGTTAATACTACTTACATTAAGGTTTGGTTGTTAGCTCGTTCTCTGAATTAATATATTATTTGGTTGTTAGATAATGATTAATTAATTGTTTTTTAATTGATTCCTCAGGGAGACGCTCTGATCTAAAATGAGGATCGAAGGGCAGATGTGAGATTACAGAGATGCTGCTGAGAGTTATTTGGTCTACTGTTTATACTACTTACATTAAGGTTTGGTTGTTAGCTCGTTCTCTGAATTAATATAGTATTTGGTTGTTAGATAAGAATAATTAATTGTTTTTTAATGGATTCCTCAGAGAGATGCTCGGATCTAAAACGAGGATCGAAGACCAGATGGGCGATTACAGAGATGCTGCGGAGAGTTATTTTGTCCAGGAATGGAATTGAAAAAGACTGAGTATATTTTGAATCTACTGTTAATACTTCTTACATTAAGGTTTGGTTGTTAGTTCGTTCTCTGAATTAATATAGTATTTGGTTGTTAGATAATGATTAATTAATTGTTTTTTTATTGATTCATCAGAGTGACGCTCGGATTTAAAACGAGGATCGAAGGGCAGATGTACGATTACAGAGATGCTGAGGAGAGTTATTTGGTCCAGGAATGGTATTCAAAAAGACTGAGTATAATTTGAATGTACTGTTAATACTACTAACATTAAGGTTGGGTTGTTAGCGCGTACTCTCGATTAATATAGTATTTGGTTTAAGGATAATGATTGATTAATTTTTTTTAATTGATTTCTTCAGAAAGGCACTCGAATCTGAAAGGAGGATCAAAGGGCAAGAGTGCGATTACAGAGATTCTGCTGAGAGTTAATTGGTCCAGGAATGGAATTCAGAATTCTGAGCATAATATGAATGTACTGTTTTTACTACTAACATTAAGATTTGGTTGTTAGCTCGTTCTCTGAATTAATCTAGTATTTGGTTGTTAGATAATGATTAATTAATTTTTTTAATTGATTCCTCAGAGAAAAGCTTTGATCTAAAACAAGGATTGAAGGGCAGACGTGCAATTATAGAGATGCTGAGAAGAGTTATTTGGTCCAGGAATGGAATTCAAAAAGACTGAGTATTATTTGAATGTACTATTAATACTACTTACATTAAGGTTTGGTTGTTAGCTCGTTCTCTGATTTAATATAGTATTTGGTTGTTAGATAATGACTAATTAATTGTTTTTTAATTGATTCCTCAGACAGACGCTCGGATCTAAAACGAGGATCGAAGGGCGGATGTGCGATTACAGAGATGCTGTGGAGAGTTATTTGGTCCAGGAATGGAATTCAAAAAGCCTGAGTATATTTTGAATCTACTGTTAATACTACTTACATTAAGGTTTGGTTGTTAGCTCGTTCTCTGAATTAATATAGTAATTGGTTGTTAGATAATAATTAATTAATTGTTTTTTAATTTATTCCTCAGAGAGACAGTCGGATCGAAATTGAGGATCGAAGGGCAGATGTGCGATTACAGAGATGCTTGGAGAGTTATTTGGTCCAAGAATGGTATTCAAAAATACTGAGTATATTTTGAATCTACTGTTAATACTACTTACATTAAGGTTTGGTTGTTAGCTCGTTCTCCGAATTAATATAGTATTTGGTTGTTAGATAATGACTAATTAATTGTTTTTTAATTGATTCCTCAGGGAGACGCTCTGATCTAAAATGAGGATCGAAGGGCAGATGTGCGATTTCAGAGATGCTGCTGAGAGTTATTTGGTCTACTGTTTATACTACTTACATTAAGGTTTGGTTGTTAGCTCCTTCTCTGAATTAATATAGTATTTGATTGTTAGATAAGAATAATTAATTGTTTTTTAATTGATTCCTCAGAGAGATGCTCGGATCTAAAACGAGGATCGAAGGGCAGATGGGCGATTAAAGAGATGCTGCGGGGAGTTATTTGGTCCAGGAATGGAATTGAAAAAGACTGAGTATATTTTGATTCTACTGTTAATACTTCTTACATTAAGGTTTGGTTGTTAGTTCATTCTCTGAATTAATTTAGTATTTGGTTGTTAGATAATGATTAATTAATTGTTTTTTTATTGATTCATCAGAGTGACGCTCGGATTTAAAACGAGGATCGAAGGTCAGATGTACGATTACAGAGATGCTGCGGAGAGTTATTTGGTCCAGGAATGGAATTCAAAGAGACTGAGTATAATTTGAATCTACTGTTTTTACTACTAACATTAAGATTTGGTTGTTAGCTCGTTCTCTGAATTCATCTAGTATTTGGTTGTTACATAATGATTAATTAATTGTTTTTAATTGATTCCTCAGAGAGACGCTCGGATCTAAAACAAGGATTGGAGGGCAGATGTGCGATTACAGAGATGCTGAGGAGAGTTATTTGGTCCAGGAATGGTATTCAAAAAGACTGAGTATAATTTGAATCTTCTATTAATACTACTTACATTAAGGTTTGGTTGTTAGCTCGTTCTCTGAATTAATACAGTATTTGGTTGTTAGATATTGATTCATTAATAGTTTTTTAATTGATTCTTCACAGAGACACTCAGATCTAAAATGAGGATCGAAGGGCAGATGTGCGATTACAGAGATGCTGTGGAGAGTTATTTGGTCCAAGAATGGAATTCAAAAAGACTGAGTATATTTTGAATCTACTGTTAATACTACTTACATTAAGGTTTGGTTGTTAGCTCGTTCTCCGAATTAATATAGTATTTGGTTGTTAGATAATGACTAATTAACTGTTTTTTAATTGATTCCTCAAAGTGACGCTCCGATCCAAAACGAGGATCGAAGGGCAAATGTGCGATTACAGAGATGCTGCGGAGAGTTATTTGGTCCAGGAATGGATTCAAAAAGCCTGAGTATATTTTGAATCTACTGTGAATACTATTTACATTATGGTTTGGTTGTTAGTTCGTTCTCTGAATTAATATACTATTTGCTTGTTAGATAATGATTGATTTATTGTTTTTAAATTGATTCCTCAGAGAGATGCTTGGAACTAAAACGAGGATCAAAGGGAATATGTGCAATTGCAGAGATGCTTCGGAGAGTTATTTTGTCCAAGAATGGAATTCAAAAAGATTGAGTATATTTTGAATCTAATGTAAATACTACTTACATTAAGGTATGGTTGTTAGCTTGTTCTCTGAATTAATCTAATATTTGGTTGTTAGATAATGATTAACTAATTGTTTTTAATTGATTCCTCAGAGAAACGCTAGGATCTAAAACGAGGATCGAAGGGCAAATGTACGATTACAGAGAGTCTGTGGAGAGTTATTTGGTCCAGGAATGGAATTCAAAAAGACTGAGTATTATTTGAATCTACTATTAATACTACTTACATTAAGGTTTGGTTGTTAGCTCGTTCTCTGAATTAATACAGTATTTGGTTGTAAGATAACAATTAATTACTTGTTTTTGAATTGATTCTTCAGAGAGACGCTCAGATCTAAAACGAGGATCGAAGGGCAGATGTGCGATTACAGAGATGCTGTGGAGAGTTATTTGGTCACGGAATGGAATTCAAAAAGACTGAGTATATTTTGGATCTACTGTTAACACTACTTACATTAAGGTTTGGTTGTTAGATCGTTCTCTGAATTCATATAGTATTTGGTTGTTAGATATTGATTAATTAATTGTTTTTTAATTGATTCCTCAGGGAGAAGCTCGGATCTGAAAAGAGGATGGAAGGGCAGATGTGCGATTACAGAGATGCTGCAGAGAGTTATTTGGTCTACTGTTTATACTACTTACATTAAGGTTTGGTTGTAAGCTCGTTCTCTGAATTAATATAGTATTTGGTTGTTAGATAATGAATAATTAATTGTTTATTAATTGATTCCTCAGGGAGAAGCTCGGATCTGAAACGAGGATGGAAGGGCAGATGTGCGATTACAGAGATGCTGCTGAGAGTTATTTGGTCCAGGAATGGAATTCAAAAAGTCTGAGTATAATATGAATCTACTGTTAATACTACTTACATTAAGGTTTGGTTGTTAGTGTGTACTTTTAATTAATATAGTATTTGGTTGTAAGATAATGATTAATTAATTGTTTTTAATTGATTCTTCAGAAAGACGCTCGGATCTTAAACGAGGATCAAAGGGCAATAGTGTGATTACAGAGATGCTGTGGAGAGTTATTTGGTCCATGAATGGAATTCAAAAAGACTGAGTATATTTTGAATCTACTGTTAATACTTCTTACATTAAGGTTTGGTTGTTAGCTTGTTCTCTATATTAATATAGTATTTGTTTGTTTGATAATTATTAAGTAATTGTTTTTTAATTGATTCTTCAGAGAAACGCTCGGATTTAAAACGAGGATTGAAGGGCAGATGTGGTATTACAGAGATGCTGCGGAGAGTCATTTGGTCCAGGAATGGAATTCAAAAAGAATAAGTATATTTTGAATCTATTATTAATAATACTTACATTCAGGTTTGGTTGCTAGCTCGTTCTCTGAATTAATATATTATTTGGTTGTTAGATAATGATTAATTAATTGTTTTTTAATTGATTCCTCAGGGAGACGCTCTGATCTAAAACAAGGATCAAAGGGCAGATGTTTGATAAATGAGATGCTGCAGAGAGTTACTTTGGTCCAGGAATGGATTTCAAAAAGACTGAGTATATTTTGAATCTACTGTTAATACTACTTACATTAAGGTTTGGTTGTTAGCTCGTTCTCTGAATTAATATATTATTTGGTTGTTAGATAATGATTAATTAATTGTTTTTTAATTGATTCCTCAGGGAGACGCTCTGATCTAAAATGAGGATCGAAGGGCAGATGTGCGATTACAGAGATGCTGCTGAGAGTTATTTGGTCTACTGTTTATACTACTTACATTAAGGTTTGGTTGTTAGCTCGTTCTCTGAATTAATGTAGTATTTGGTTGTTAGATAAGAATAATTAATTTTTTTTTAATGGATTCCTCAGAGAGATGCTCCGATCTAAAACGAGGATCGAAGGGCAGATGGGCGATTACAGAGAAGCTGCGGAGAGTTATTTTGTCCAGGAATGGAATTGAAAAAGACTGAGTATATTTTGATTCTACTGTTAATACTTCTTACATTAAGGTTTGGTTGTTAGTTCGTTCTCTGAATTAAAATAGTATTTGGTTGTTAGATAATGATTAATTAATTGTTTTTTTATTGATTCATCAGATTGACGCTCGGATTTAAAACGAGGATCGAAGGGCAGATGTACGATTACAGAGATGCTGCGGAGAGTTATTTGGTACAGGAATGGAATTCAAAGAGACTGAGTATAATTTGAATCTACTGCTTTTACTAATAACATTAAAATTTGGTTGTTAGCTCGTTCTCTGAATTCATCTAGTATTTGGTTGTTACATAATGATTAATTAATTGTTTTTAATTGATTCCTCAGAGAGACGCTCAGATCTAAAACAAGGATTGGAGGGCAGATGTGCGATTACAGAGATGCTGAGGAGAGTTATTTGGTCCAGGAATGGTATTCAAAAAGACTGAGTATAATTTGAATCTACTGTTAATACTACTAACATTAAGGTTGGGTTGTTAGCGCGTACTCTCGATGAATATAGTATTTGGTTTTTAGATAATGATTGATTAATTGTTTTTTAATTGATTTCTTCAGAAAGGCACTCGAATCTGAAATGAGGATCAAAGGGCAAGAGTGCGATTACAGAGATTCTGCTGAGAGTTAATTGGTCCAGGAATGGAATTCAGAATTCTGAGTATAATATGAATCTACTGTTTTTACTACTAACATTAAGATTTGGTTGTTAGCTCGTTCTCTGAATTAATCTAGTATTTGGTTGTTAGATAATGATTAATTAATTTTATTAATTGATTCCTCAGAGAAAAGCTCTGATCTAAAACAAGGATTGAAGGGCAGACGTGCAATTATAGAGATGCTGAGAAGAGTTATTTGGTCCAGGAATGGAATTCAAAAAGACTGAGTATTATTTGAATGTACTATTAATACTACTTACATTAAGGTTTGGTTGTTAGCTCGTTCTCCGAATTAATACAGTATTTGGTTGTTAGATATTGATTCATTAATAGATTTTTAATTGATTCTTCAGAGAGACGCTCGGATCTAAAACAAGGATTGAAGGGCAGATGTGCGATTACAGAGATGCTGTGGAGAGTTATTTGGTCCAGGAATGGAATTCGAAAAGACTGAGTATATTTTGAATATACTGTTAATACTACTTACATTAAGGTTTGGTTGTTAGCTCGTTCTCCGAATTAATATAGTATTTGGTTGTTAGATAATGGCTAATTAACTGTTTTTTAATTGATTCCTCAAAGTGACGCTCCGATCCAAAACGAGGATCGAAGGGCAAATGTGCGATTACAGAGATGCTGCGGAGAGTTATTTGGTCCAGGAATGGATTCAAAAAGCCTGAGTATATTTTGAATCTACTGTGAATACTATTTACATTATGGTTTGGTTGTTAGTTCGTTCTCTGAATTAATATAGTATTTGCTTGTTAGATAATGATTGATTTATTGTTTTTAAATTGATTCCTCAGAGAGATGCTCGGAACTAAAACGAGGATCAAAGGGAATATGTGCAATTGCAGAGATGCTTCGGAGAGTTATTTTGTCCAAGAATGGAATTCAAAAAGATTGAGTATATTTTGAATCTAATGTAAATACTACTTACATTAAGGTATGGTTGTTAGCTTGTTCTCTGAATTAATCTAATATTTGGTTGTTAGATAACGATTAACTAATTGTTTTTAATTGATTCCTCAGAGAAACGCTAGGATCTAAAACGAGGATCGAAGGGCAGATGTACGATTACAGAGAGTCTGTGGAGAGTTATTTGGTCCAGGAATGGAATTCAAAAAGACTGAGTATAATTTGAATCTTCTATTAATACTACTTACATTAAGGTTTGGTTGTTAGCTCGTTCTCTGAATTAATACAGTATTTGGTTGTAAGATAACAATTAATTACTTGTTTTTGAATTGATTCTTCAGAGAGACGCTCAGATCTAAAACGAGGATCGAAGGGCAGATGTGCGATTACAGAGATGCTGTGGAGAGTTATTTGGTCACGGAATGGAATTCAAAAAGACTGAGTATATTTTGGATCTACTGTTAACACTACTTACATTAAGGTTTGGTTGTTAGATCGTTCTCTGAATTAATATAGTAATTGGTTGTTAGATAATAATTAATTAATTGTTTTTTAATTTATTCTTTAGAGAAACAGTCGGATCTAAAACGAGGATCGAAGGGCAGATGTGCGATTACAGAGATGCTGCGGAGAGTTATTTGGTCCAGGAATGGAATTCAAAAAGACTGAGTATATTTTGAATCAACTGTTAATAATACTTACATTTAGGTTGGTTGTTAGCTCGTTCTCTGAATTAATATAGTATTTGGTTGTTAGATAAGAATAATTAATTGTTTTTTAATTGATTCCTCAGGGAGACGCTCAGGTCTAAAAGGAGGATCGAAGGGCAGATGTGCGATTACGGAGATGCTACGGAGAGTTATTTGGTCCAGGAATGGAATTCAAAAAGACTGAGTATAATTTGAATCTACTGTTAATACTACTTACATTAAGTTTTTGTTATTAGCTTGTTCTCATCATTAATATAGTATTTGGTTGCTAGATAATGATTAATTAATTGTTTTTTGATTGATTCCTCAGAAAGACGCTCGGATCTAAAACGAGGATAGAAGGGCAGATGTGGGATTACAGAGATTCTGCGGAGAGTTATTTGGTCCAGGAATGGAATTCAAAAATACTGAGTATATTTTGAATCTACTGTTAATACTACTTACATTAAGGCTTGGTTGTTAGCTAGTTCTCTGAATTCATATAGTATTTGGTTGTTAGATATTGATTAATTAATTGTTTTTTAATTGATTCCTCAGGGAGAAGCTCGGATCTGAAAAGAGGATGGAAGGGCAGATGTGCGATTACAGAGATGCTGCAGAGAGTTATTTGGTCTACTGTTTATACTACTTACATTAAGGTTTGGTTGTAAGCTCGTTCTCTGAATTAATATAGTATTTGGTTGTTAGATAATGAATAATTAATTGTTTATTAATTGATTCCTCAGGGAGAAGCTCGGATCTGAAACGAGGATGGAAGGGCAGATGTGCGATTACAGAGATGCTGCTGAGAGTTATTTGGTCCAGGAATGGAATTCAAAAAGTCTGAGTATAATATGAATCTACTGTTAATACTACTTACATTAAGGTTTGGTTGTTAGTGTGTACTTTTAATTAATATAGTATTTGGTTGTAAGATAATGATTAATTAATTGTTTTTAATTGATTCTTCAGAAAGACGCTCGGATCTTAAACGAGGATCAAAGGGCAATAGTGTGATTACAGAGATGCTGTGGAGAGTTATTTGGTCCATGAATGGAATTCAAAAAGACTGAGTATATTTTGAATCTACTGTTAATACTTCTTACATTAAGGTTTGGTTGTTAGCTTGTTCTCTATATTAATATAGTATTTGTTTGTTTGATAATTATTAAGTAATTGTTTTTTATTGATTCTTCAGAGAGACGCTCGGATTTAAAACGAGGATCGAAGGGCAGATGTGGGATTACAGAGATGCTGCAGAGAGTTATTTGGTCCAGGAATGGAATTCAAAAAGAATAAGTATATTTTGAATCTATTATTAATACTACTTACATTCAGGTTTGGTTGCTAGCTCGTTCTCTGAATTAATATATTATTTGGTTGTTAGATAATGATTAATTAATTGTTTTTTAATTGATTCCTCAGGGAGACGCTCTGATCTAAAACAAGGATCAAAGGGCAGATGTTTGATAAATGAGATGCTGCAGAGAGTTACTTTGGTCCAGAAATGGATTTCAAAAAGACTGAGTATATTTTGAATCTACTGTTAATACTACTTACATTAAGGTTTGGTTGTTAGCTCGTTCTCTGAATTAATATATTATTTGGTTGTTAGATAATGATTAATTAATTGTTTTTTAATTGATTCCTCAGGGAGACGCTCTGATCTAAAATGAGGATCGAAGGGCAGATGTGCGATTACAGAGATGCTGCTGAGAGTTATTTGGTCTACTGTTTATACTACTTACATTAAGGTTTGGTTGTTAGCTCGTTCTCTGAATTAATGTAGTATTTGGTTGTTAGATAAGAATAATTAATTTTTTTTTAATGGATTCCTCAGAGAGATGCTCCGATCTAAAACGAGGATCGAAGGGCAGATGGGCGATTACAGAGAAGCTGCGGAGAGTTATTTTGTCCAGGAATGGAATTGAAAAAGACTGAGTATATTTTGATTCTACTGTTAATACTTCTTACATTAAGGTTGGGTTGTTAGCGCGTACTTTCGATGAATATAGTATTTGGTTTTTAGATAATGATTGATTAATTGTTTTTTAATTGATTTCTTCAGAAAGGCACTCGAATCTGAAATGAGGATCAAAGGGCAAGAGTGCGATTACAGAGATTCTGCTGAGAGTTAATTGGTCCAGGAATGGAATTCAGAATTCTGAGTATAATATGAATCTACTGTTTTTACTACTAACATTAAGATTTGGTTGTTAGCTCGTTCTCTGAATTAATCTAGTATTTGGTTGTTAGATAATGATTAATTAATTTTATTAATTGATTCCTCAGAGAAAAGCTCTGATCTAAAACAAGGATTGAAGGGCAGACGTGCGATTATAGAGATGCTGAGAAGAGTTATTTGGTCCAGGAATGGAATTCAAAAAGACTGAGTATTATTTGAATGTACTATTAATACTACTTACATTAAGGTTTGGTTGTTAGCTCGTTCTCCGAATTAATACAGTATAGGTTGTTAGATATTGATTCATTAATAGATTTTTAATTGATTCTTCAGAGAGACTCTCGGATCTAAAACGAGGATTGAAGGGCAGATGTGCGATTACAGAGATGCTGTGGAGAGTTATTTGGTCCAGGAATGGAATTCGAAAAGACTGAGTATATTTTGAATATACTGTTAATACTACTTACATTAAGGTTTGGTTGTTAGCTTGTTCTCTGAATTAATACAGTATTTGGTTGTTAGATATTGATTCATTAATAGTTTTTTAATTGATTCTTCAGAGAGACGCTCGGATCGAAAACGAGAATTGAAGGTCAGATGTGCGATTACAGAGATTCTGTAGAGACGTATTTGGTCAAGGAATGGAATTCAAAAAGACTGAGTATATTTTGAATCTACTGTTAATACTACTTACATTAAGGTTTGGTTGTTAGCTCGTTCTCTGATTTAATATAGTATTTGGTTGTTAGATAATGACTAATTAATTGTTTTTTAATTGATTCCTCAGACAGATGCTCGGATCTAAAACGAGAATTGAAGGTCAGATGTGCGATTACAGAGATGCTGTGGAGAGTTATTTGGTCCAGGAATGGAATTCAAAAAGCCTGAGTATATTTTGAATCTACTGTAAATACTACTTACATTAAGGTTTGGTTGTTAGCTCGTTCTCTGAATTAATATAGTAATTGGTTGTTAGATAATAATTAATTAATTGTTTTTTAATTTATTCCTCAGAGAGACAGTCGGATCTAAATTGAGGATCAAAGGGCAGATGTGCGATTACAGAGATGCTTGGAGAGTTATTTGGTCCAAGAATGGTATTCAAAAAGACTGAGTATATTTTGAATCTACTGTTAATACTACTTACATTAAGGTTTGGTTGTTAGCTCGTTCTCCGAATTAATATAGTATTTGGTTGTTAGATAATGACTAATTTATTGTTTTTTAATTGATTCCTCAGGGGGACGCTCTGATCTAAAATGAGGATCGAAGGGCAGATGTGCGATTACAGAGATGCTGCTGAGAGTTATTTGGTCTACTGTTTATACTACTTACATTAAGGTTTGGTTGTTAGCTCGTTCTCTGAATTAATATAGTATTTGGTTGTTAGATAAGAATAATTAATTGTTTTTTAATTGATTTCTCAGAGAGTTGCTCGGATCTAAAACGAGGATCAAAGGGCAGATGGGCGATTAAAGAGATGCTGCGGAGAGTTATTTGGTCCAGGAATGGAATTCAAAAATACTGAGTATATTTGAATCTACTGTAAATACTACTTACATTAAGGTTTGGTTGTTAGATCGTTCTCTGAATTAATATAGTATTTGGTTGTTAGATAATGATTGATTAATTGTTTTTTAATTGATTCCTCAGAAAGACGCTCGGATCTAAAACGAGGATAGAAGGGCAGATGTGGGATTACAGAGATTCTGCGGAGAGTTATTTGGTCCAGGAATGGAATTCAAAAATACTGAGTATATTTTGAATTTACTGTTAATACTACTTACATTAAGGCTTGGTTGTTAGCTAGTTCTCTGAATTCATATAGTATTTGGTTGTTAGATATTGATTAATTAATTGTTTTTTAATTGATTCCTCAGGGAGAAGCTCGGATCTGAAACGAGGATGGAAGGGCAGATGTGCGATTACAGAGATGCTGCATAGAGTTATTTGGTCTACTGTTTATACTACTTACATTAAGGTTTGGTTGTAAGCTCGTTCTCTGAATTAATATAGTATTTGGTTGTTAGATAATGAATAATTAATTGTTTATTAATTGATTCCTCAGGGAGAAGCTCGGATCTGAAACGAGGATGGAAGGGCAGATGTGCGATTACAGAGATGCTGCTGAGAGTTATTTGGTCCAGGAATGGAATTCAAAAAGTCTGAGTATAATATGAATCTACTGTTAATACTACTTACATTAAGGTTTGGTTGTTAGTGTGTACTTTTAATTAATATAGTATTTGGTTGTAAGATAATGATTAATTAATTGTTTTTAATTGATTCTTCAGAAAGACGCTCGGATCTTAAACGAGGATCAAAGGGCAATAGTGTGATTACAGAGATGCTGTGGAGAGTTATTTGGTCCATGAATGGAATTCAAAAAGACTGAGTATATTTTGAATCTGAGGATTGGAGGGCAGATGTGCGATTACAGAGATGCTGAGGAGAGTTATTTGGTCCAGGAATGGTATTCAAAAAGACTGAGTATAATTTGAATCTTCTATTAATACTACTTACATTAAGGTTTGGTTGTTAGCTCGTTCTCTGAATTAATACAGTATTTGGTTGTTAGATATTGATTCATTAATAGTTTTTTAATTGATTCTTCAGAGAGACACTCAGATCTAAAATGAGGATCGAAGGGCAGATGTGCGATTACAGAGATGCTGTGGAGAGTTATTTGGTCCAAGAATGGAATTCAAAAAGACTGAGTATATTTTGAATCTACTGTTAATACTACTTACATTAAGGTTTGGTTGTTAGCTCGTTCTCCGAATTAATATAGTATTTGGTTGTTAGATAATGACTAATTAACTGTTTTTTAATTGATTCCTCAAAGAGACGCTCCGATCTAAAACGAGGATCGAAGGGCAAATGTGCGATTACAGAGATGCTGCGGAGAGTTATTTGGTCCAGGAATGGATTCAAAAAGCCTGAGTATATGTTGAATCTACTGTTAATACTATTTACATTATGGTTTGGTTGTTAGTTCGTTCTCTGAATTAATATAGTATTTGCTTGTTAGATAATGATTAATTAATTGTTTTTAAATTGATTCCTCAGAGAGATGATCGGAACTAAAACGAGGATCGAAGGGCAGATGTGCAATTACAGAGATGCTGCGGAGAGTTATTTGGTCAAGGAATGGTATTCAAAAAGACTGAGTATAATTTGAATCTACTGTTAATACTTCTTACATTAAGGTTTTGTTGTTAGCTTGTTCTCTGAATTAATATAGTATTTGGTTGTTAGATAATGATTAATTAATTGTTTTTTAATTGATTCTTCAGAGAGACGCACGGATCTAAAACGAGGATCAAAGGGAATATGTGCAATTGCAGAGATGCTGCGGAGAGTTATTTGGTCCAGGAATGGAATTGAAAAAGACTGAGTATATTTTGAATCTACTGTTAATACTAATTACATTAAGGTTTGGTTGTTAGCCCGTTCTCTGAATTAATATAGTATTTGGTTGTAAGATAAGGATTAATTAATTGTTTTTAAAATGATTCTTCAGAGAGACGCTCGGATTTAAAACGAGGGTTGAAGGGCAGATGTGCTTTTACAGAGATGCTTCGGAGAGTTATTTTGTCCAGGAATGGAATTCAAAAAGATTGAGTATATTTTGAATCTAATGTAAATACTACTTACATTAAGGTTTGGTTGTTAGCTCGTTCTCTGAATTAATCTAATATTTGGTTGTTAGATAATGATTAATTAATTGTTTTTAATTGATTCCTCAGAGAAACGCTCGGATCTAAAACGAGGATCGAAGGGCAGATGTACGATTACAGAGTGTCTGTGGAGAGTTATTTGGTCCAGGAATCGAATTCAAAAAGACTGAGTATTATTTGAATCTACTATTAATACTACTTACATTAAGGTTTGGTTGTTAGCTCGTTCTCTGAATTAATACAGTATTTGGTTGTAAGATAACAATTAATTACTTGTTTTTGAATTGATTCTTCAGAGAGACGCTCAGATCTAAAACGAGGATCGAAGGGCAGATGTGCAATTACAGAGATGCTGTGGAGAGTTATTTGGTCACGGAATGGAATTCAAAAAGACTGAGTATATTTTAGATCTACTGTTAACACTACTTACATTAAGGTTTGGTTGTTAGATCGTTCTCTGAATTAATATAGTATTTGGTTGTTAGATAATGATTGATTAATTGTTTTTTAATTGATTCCTCAGAGAGACGCTCGGATCTAAAACCAGGATCGAAGGGCAGAAGTGCGATTACAGAGATTCTGCGGAGAGTTATTTGGTCCAGGAATGGAATTCAAAAAGACTGAGAATATTTTGAATCTACTGTTAATACTACTTACATTCTTTTTTGGTTGATAGCTTGTTCTCTGAATAAATATAGTATTTGGTTGTTAGATATTGATTAACTAATTGTTTTTTAATTGATTCCTCAGAGAGACGCTCGGATCTAAAACGAGAATCGAAGGGCAGATGTGCGATTACAGAGATTCTGCGGAGAGTTATTTGGTACAGGAATGGAATTCAAAACGACTGGGTATAATTTCAATCTACTGTTAATAATACTTACATTAAGGTTGGTTGTTAGCTCGTTCTCTGAATTAATATAGTATTTGGTTGTTAGATAAGAATAATTAATTGTTTTTTAATTGATTCCTCAGGGAGACGCTCAGGTCTAAAAGGAGGATCGAAGGGCAGATGTGCGATTACGGAGATGCTACGGAGAGTTATTTGGTCCAGGAATGGAATTCAAAAAGACTGAGTATAATTTGAATCTACTGTTAATACTACTTACATTAAGTTTTTGTTATTAGCTTGTTCTCATCATTTATATAGTATTTGGTTGTTAGATAATGATTAAATAATTGTTTTTTAATTGATTCCTCAGAAAGACGCTCGGATCTAAAACGAGGATAGAAGGGCAGATGTGGGATTACAGAGATTCTGCGGAGAGTTATTTGGTCCAGGAATGGAATTCAAAAAGACTGAGTATATTTTGAATCTACTGTTAATACTACTTACATTAAGTTTTTGTTATTAGCTTGTTCTCATCATTTATATAGTATTTGGTTGTTAGATAATGATTAAATAATTGTTTTTTAATTGATTCCTCAGGGAGAAGCTCGGATCTGAAACGAGGATGGAAGGGCAGATGTGCGACTACAGAGATGCTGCAGAGAGTTATTTGGTCTACTGCTTATACTACTTACATTAAGGTTTGGTTGTAAGCTCGTTCTCTGAATTAATATAGTATTTGGTTGTTAGATAATGAATAATTAATTGTTTTTTAATTGATTCCTCAGAGAGGTGCTCGGATCTAAAACGAGGATCGAAGGGCAGATGTGCGATTACAGAGATGCTGCTGAGAGTTATTTGGTCCAGGAATGGAATTCAAAAAGTCTGAGTATAATATGAATCTACTGTTAATACTACTTACATTAAGGTTTGGTTGTTAGTGTGTACTTTTAATTAATATAGTATTTGGTTGTAAGATAATGATTAATTAATTGTTTTTAATTGATTCTTCAGAAGGACGCTCGGATCTTAAACGAGGATCAAAGTGCAATAGTGTGATTACAGAGATGATGTGGAGAGTTATTTGGTCCATGAATGGAATTCAAAAAGACTGAGAATATTTTGAATCTACTGTTAATACTTTTTACATTAAGGTTTGGTTGTTAGCTTGTTCTCTATATTAATATAGTATTTGTTTGTTAGATAATAATTAAGTAATAATTTTTAATTGATTTTTCAGAAAGACGCTCGGATTTAAAACGAGGATCGAAGGGCAGATGTGCGATTACAGAGATGCTGCTGAGAGTTATTTGGTCTACTGTTTATACTACTTACATTAAGGTTTGGTTGTTAGCTCGTTCTCTGAATTAATATAGTATTTGGTTGTTAGATAATAATTAATTAATTGTTTTTCAATTGATTCCTCAGAGAGACACTCGGATCTAAAACGAGGATCAAAGGGCAGATGTTTGATAAATGAGATGCTGCAGAGAGTTACTTTGGTCCAGGAATGGATTTCAAAAAGACTGAGTATATTTTGAATCTACTGTTAATACTACTTACATTAAGGTTTGGTTGTTAGCTCGTTCTCTGAATTAATATATTATTTGTTTGTTATATAATGATTAATTAATTGTTTTTTAATTGATTCCTCAGGGAGATGCTCGGATCTACAATGAGGATCGAAGGGCAGATGTGCGATTACAGAGATGCTGCTGAGAGTTATTTGGTCTACTGTTTATACTACTTACATTAAGGTTTGGTTGTTTGTTCGTTCTCTGAATTAATATAGTATTTGGTTGTTAGATAATGATTAATTAATTGTTTTTTTAGTGATTCATCAGAGTGACGCTCGGATTTAAAACGAGGATCAAAGGGCAGATGTACGATTACAGAGATGCTGCGGAGAGTTATTTGGTCCAGGAATGGAATTCAAAGAGACTGAGTATAATTTGAATCTACTGCTTTTACTACTAACATTAAGGTTGGGTTGTTAGCGCGTACTCTCGATTAATATAGTATTTGGTTTTTAGATAATGATTGATTAATTGTTTTTTAATTGATTTCTTCAGAAAGGCACTCGAATCTGAAAGGAGGATCAAAGGGCAAGAGTGCGATTACAGAGATTCTGCTGAGAGTTAATTGGTCCAGGAATGGAATTCAGAATTCTGAGTATAATATGAATGTACTGTTTTTACTACTAACATTAAGATTTGGTTGTTAGCTCGTTCTATGAATTAATCTAGTATTTGGTTGTTAGATAATGATTAATTAATTTTTTTAATTGATTCCTCAGAGAAAAACTCTGATCTAAAACAAGGATTGAAGGGCAGACGTGCGATTATAGAGATGCTGAGAAGAGTTATTTGGTCCAGGAATGGAATTCAAAAAGACTGAGTATTATTTGAATGTACTATTAATACTACTTACATTAAGTTGTTTTGTTGTTGTTAGCTCGTTCTCCGAATTAATACAGTATTTGGTTGTTAGATATTGATTCATTAATAGTTTTTTAATTGATTCTTCAGAGAGACACTCAGATCTAAAATGAGGATCGAAGGGCAGATGTGCAATTACAGAGATGCTGTGGAGAGTTATTTGGTCCAAGAATGGAATTCAAAAAGACTGAGTATATTTTGAATCTACTGTTAATACTACTTACATTAAGGTTTGGTTGTTAGCTCGTTCTCCGAATTAATATAGTATTTGGTTGTTAGATAATGACTAATTAACTGTTTTTTAATTGATTCCTCAAAGAGACGCTCCGATCTAAAACGAGGATCGAAGGGCAAATGTGCGATTACAGAGATGCTGCAGAGAGTTATTTGGTCCAGGAATGGATTCAAAAAGCCTGAGTATATTTTGAATCTACTGTTAATACTATTTACATTATGGTTTGGTTGTTAGTTCTTTCTCTGAATTAATATAGTATTTGCTTGTTAGATAATGATTAATTAATTGTTTTTAAATTGATTCCTCAGAGAGATGATCGGAACTAAAACGAGGATCGAAGGGCAGATGTGCAATTACAGAGATGCTGCGGAGAGTTATTTGGTCCAGGAATGGTATTCAAAAAGACTGAGTATAATTTGAATCTACTGTTAATACTACTTACATTAAGGTTTTGTTGTTAGCTTGTTCTCTGAATTAATATAGTATTTGGTTGTTAGATAATGATTAATTAATTGTTTTTTAATTGATTCTTCAGAGAGACGCACGGATCTAAAACGAGGATCAAAGGGAATATGTGCAATTGCAGAGATGCTGCGGAGAGTTATTTGGTCCAGGAATGGAATTGAAAAAGACTGAGTATATTTTGAATCTACTGTTAATACTACTTACATTAAGGTTTGGTTGTTAGCTCGTTCTCTGAATTAATATAGTATTTGGTTGTAAGATAAGGATTAATTAATTGTTTTTTAAATGATTCTTCAGAGAGACGCTCGGATTTAAAACGAGGGTTGAAGGGCAGATGTGCTTTTACAGAGATGCTTCGGAGAGTTATTTTGTCCAGGAATGGAATTCAAAAAGATTGAGTATATTTTGAATCTAATGTAAATACTACTTACATTAAGGTTTGGTTGTTAGCTCGTTCTCTGAATTAATCTAATATTTGGTTGTTAGATAATGATTAATTAATTGTTTTTAATTGATTCCTCAGAGAAACGCTCGGATCTAAAACGAGGATCGAAGGGCAGATGTACGATTACAGAGAGTCTGTGGAGAGTTATTTGGTCCAGGAATCAAATTCAAAAAGACTGAGTATTATTTGAATCTACTATTAATACTACTTACATTAAGGTTTGGTTGTTAGCTCGTTCTCTGAATTAATCTAATATTTGGTTGTTACATAATGATTAATTAATTGTTTTTAATTGATTCCTCAGAGAGACGCTCGGATCTTAAACAAGGATTGGAGGGCAGATTTGCGATTACAGAGATGCTGAGGAGAGTTATTTAGTCCAGGAATGGTATTCAAAAAGACTGAGTATAATTTGAATCTACTGTTAATACTACTAACATTAAGGTTGGGTTGTTAGCGCGTACTCTCGATTAATATAGTATTTGGTTTTTAGATAATGATTGATTAATTGTTTTTTAATTGATTTCTTCAGAAAGGCACTCGAATCTGAAAGGAGGATCAAAGGGCAAGAGTGCGATTACAGAGATTCTGCTGAGAGTTAATTGGTCCAGGAATGGAATTCAGAATTCTGAGTATAATATGAATCTACTGTTTTTACTACTAACATTAAGATTTGGTTGTTAGCTTGTTCTCTGAATTAATCTAGTATTTGGTTGTTAGATAATGATTAATTAATTTTTTAATTGATTCCTCAGGGAGATGCTCGGATCTACAATGAGGATCGAAGGGCAGATGTGCGATTACAGAGATGCTGCTGAGAGTTATTTGGTCTACTGTTTATACTACTTACATTAAGGTTTGGTTGTTTGTTCGTTCTCTGAATTAATATAGTATTTGGTTGTTAGATAATGATTAATTAATTGTTTTTTTAGTGATTCATCAGAGTGACGCTCGGATTTAAAACGAGGATCAAAGGGCAGATGTACGATTACAGAGATGCTGCGGAGAGTTATTTGGTCCAGGAATGGAATTCAAAGAGACTGAGTATAATTTGAATCTACTGCTTTTACTACTAACATTAAAATTTGGTTGTTAGCTCGTTCTCTGAATTCATCTAGTATTTGGTTGTTACATAATGATTAATTAATTGTTTTTAATTGATTCCTCAGAGAGACGCTCGGATCTAAAACAAGGATTGGAGGGCAGATGTGCGATTACAGAGATGCTGAGGAGAGTTATTTTGTCCAGGAATGGTATTCAAAAAGACTGAGTATAATTTGAATCTACTGTTAATACTACTAACATTAAGGTTGGGTTGTTAGCGCGTACTCTCGATTAATATAGTATTTGGTTTTTAGATAATGATTGATTAATTGTTTTTTAATTGATTTCTTCAGAAAGGCACTCGAATCTGAAAGGAGGATCAAAGGGCAAGAGTGCGATTACAGAGATTCTGCTGAGAGTTAATTGGTCCAGGAATGGAATTCAGAATTCTGAGTATAATATGAATCTACTGTTTTTACTACTAACATTAAGATTTGGTTGTTAGCTCGTTCTATGAATTAATCTAGTATTTGGTTGTTAGATAATGATTAATTAATTTTTTTAATTGATTCCTCAGAGAAAAACACTGATCTAAAACAAGGATTGAAGGGCAGACGTGCGATTATAGAGATGCTGAGAAGAGTTATTTGGTCCAGGAATGGAATTCAAAAAGACTGAGTATTATTTGAATGTACTATTAATACTACTTACATTAAGGTTTGGTTGTTAGCTCGTTCTCCGAATTAATACAGTATTTGGTTGTTAGATAATGATTAATTAATTGTTTTTAAATTGATTCCTCAGAGAGATGATCGGAACTAAAACGAGGATCGAAGGGCAGATGTGCAATTACAGAGATGCTGCGGAGAGTTATTTGGTCCAGGAATGGTATTCAAAAAGACTGAGTATAATTTGAATCTACTGTTAATACTACTTACATTAAGGTTTTGTTGTTAGCTTGTTCTCTGAATTAATATAGTATTTGGTTGTTAGATAATGATTAATTAATTGTTTTTTAATTGATTCTTCAGAGAGACGCACGGATCTAAAACGAGGATCAAAGGGAATATGTGCAATTGCAGAGATGCTGCGGAGAGTTATTTGGTCCAGGAATGGAATTGAAAAAGACTGAGTATATTTTGAATCTACTGTTAATACTACTTACATTAAGGTTTGGTTGTTAGCTCGTTCTCTGAATTAATATAGTATTTGGTTGTAAGATAAGGATTAATTAATTGTTTTTTAAATGATTCTTCAGAGAGACGCTCGGATTTAAAACGAGGGTTGAAGGGCAGATGTGCTTTTACAGAGATGCTTCGGAGAGTTATTTTGTCCAGGAATGGAATTCAAAAAGATTGAGTATATTTTGAATCTAATGTAAATACTACTTACATTAAGGTTTGGTTGTTAGCTCGTTCTCTGAATTAATCTAATATTTGGTTGTTAGATAATGATTAATTAATTGTTTTTAATTGATTCCTCAGAGAAACGCTCGGATCTAAAACGAGGATCGAAGGGCAGATGTACGATTACAGAGAGTCTGTGGAGAGTTATTTGGTCCAGGAATCGAATTCAAAAAGACTGAGTATTATTTGAATCTACTATTAATACTACTTACATTAAGGTTTGGTTGTTAGCTCGTTCTCTGAATTAATCTAATATTTGGTTGTTACATAATGATTAATTAATTGTTTTTAATTGATTCCTCAGAGAGACGCTCGGATCTAAAACAAGGATTGGAGGGCAGATTTGCGATTACAGAGATGCTGAGGAGAGTTATTTTGTCCAGGAATGGTATTCAAAAAGACTGAGTATAATTTGAATCTACTGTTAATACTACTAACATTAAGGTTGGGTTCTTAGCGCGTACACTCGATTAATATAGTATTTGGTTTTTAGATAATGATTGATTAATTGTTTTTTAATTGATTTCTTCAGAAAGGCACTCGAATCTGAAAGGAGGATCAAAGGGCAAGAGTGCGATTACAGAGATTCTGCTGAGAGTTAATTGGTCCAGGAATGGAATTCAGAATTCCGAGTATAATATGAATCTACTGTTTTTACTACTAACATTAAGATTTGGTTGTTAGCTTGTTCTCTGAATTAATCTAGTATTTGGTTGTTAGATAATGATTAATTAATTTTTTAATTGATTCCTCAGAGAAAAACTCTGATCTAAAACAAGGATTGAAGGGCAGACTTGCGATTATAGAGATGCTGAGAAGAGTTATTTGGTCCAGGAATGGAATTCAAAAAGACTGAGTATTATTTGAATGTACTATTAATACTACTTACGTTAAGGTTTGGTTGTTAGCTCGTTCTCCGAATTAATACAGTATTTGGTTGTTAGATATTGATTCATTAATAGATTTTTAATTGATTCTTCAGAGAGACGCTTGGATCTAAAACGAGGATTGAAGGGCAGATGTGCGATTACAGAGATGCTGTGGAGAGTTATTTGGTCCAGGAATGGAATTCAAAAAGACTGAGTATATTTTGAATATACTGTTAATACTACTTACATTAAGGTTTGGTTGTTAGCTTGTTCTCTGAATTAATACAGTATTTGGCTGTTAGATATTGATTCATTAATAGTTTTTTAATTGATTCTTCAAAGAGACGCTCGGATCGAAAACGAGGATCGAAGGGCAGATGTGCGATTACAGAGATTCTGTAGAGAGTTATTTGGTCAAGGAATGGAATTCAAAAAGACTGAGTATATTTTGAATCTACTGTTAATACTACTTACATTAAGGTTTGGTTGTTAGCTCGTTCTCTGAATTAATATATTATTTGGTTGTTAGATAATGATTAATTAATTGTTTTTTAATTGATTCCTCAGGGAGATGCTCGGATCTACAATGAGGATCGAAGGTCAGATGTGCGATTACAGAGATGCTGCTGAGAGTTATTTGGTCTACTGTTTATACTACTTACATTAAGGTTTGGTTGTTAGCTCGTTCTCTGAATTAATATAGTATTTGGTTGTTAGATAAGAATAATTAATTGTTTTTTAATGGATTCCTCAGAGAGATGCTCGGATCTAAAACGAGGATCGAAGGGCAGATGGGCGATTACAGAGATGCTGCGGAGAGTTATTTTGTCCAGGAATGGAATTGAAAAAGACTGAGTATATTTTGATTCTACTGTTTACACTACTTACATTAAGGTTTGGTTGTTTGTTCGTTCTCTGAATTAATATAGTATTTGGTTGTTAGATAATGATTAATTAATTGTTTTTTTAGTGATTCATCAGAGTGACGCTCGGATTTAAAACGAGGATCAAAGGGCAGATGTACGATTACAGAGATGCTGCGGAGAGTTATTTGGTCCAGGAATGGAATTCAAAAAGACTGAGTATATTTTGAATCTGAGGATTGGAGGGCAGATGTGCGATTACAGAGATGCTGCATAGAGTTATTTGGTCTACTGTTTATACTACTTACATTAAGGTTTGGTTGTAAGCTCGTTCTCTGAATTAATATAGTATTTGGTTGTTAGATAATGAATAATTAATTGTTTATTAATTGATTCCTCAGGGAGAAGCTCGGATCTGAAACGAGGATGGAAGGGCAGATGTGCGATTACAGAGATGCTGCTGAGAGTTATTTGGTCCAGGAATGGAATTCAAAAAGTCTGAGTATAATATGAATCTACTGTTAATACTACTTACATTAAGGTTTGGTTGTTAGTGTGTACTTTTAATTAATATAGTATTTGGTTGTAAGATAATGATTAATTAATTGTTTTTAATTGATTCTTCAGAAAGACGCTCGGATCTTAAACGAGGATCAAAGGGCAATAGTGTGATTACAGAGATGCTGTGGAGAGTTATTTGGTCCATGAATGGAATTCAAAAAGACTGAGTATATTTTGAATCTGAGGATTGGAGGGCAGATGTGCGATTACAGAGATGCTGAGGAGAGTTATTTGGTCCAGGAATGGTATTCAAAAAGACTGAGTATAATTTGAATCTTCTATTAATACTACTTACATTAAGGTTTGGTTGTTAGCTCGTTCTCTGAATTAATACAGTATTTGGTTGTTAGATATTGATTCATTAATAGTTTTTTAATTGATTCTTCAGAGAGACACTCAGATCTAAAATGAGGATCGAAGGGCAGATGTGCGATTACAGAGATGCTGTGGAGAGTTATTTGGTCCAAGAATGGAATTCAAAAAGACTGAGTATATTTTGAATCTACTGTTAATACTACTTACATTAAGGTTTGGTTGTTAGCTCGTTCTCCGAATTAATATAGTATTTGGTTGTTAGATAATGACTAATTAACTGTTTTTTAATTGATTCCTCAAAGAGACGCTCCGATCTAAAACGAGGATCGAAGGGCAAATGTGCGATTACAGAGATGCTGCGGAGAGTTATTTGGTCCAGGAATGGATTCAAAAAGCCTGAGTATATGTTGAATCTACTGTTAATACTATTTACATTATGGTTTGGTTGTTAGTTCGTTCTCTGAATTAATATAGTATTTGCTTGTTAGATAATGATTAATTAATTGTTTTTAAATTGATTCCTCAGAGAGATGATCGGAACTAAAACGAGGATCGAAGGGCAGATGTGCAATTACAGAGATGCTGCGGAGAGTTATTTGGTCAAGGAATGGTATTCAAAAAGACTGAGTATAATTTGAATCTACTGTTAATACTTCTTACATTAAGGTTTTGTTGTTAGCTTGTTCTCTGAATTAATATAGTATTTGGTTGTTAGATAATGATTAATTAATTGTTTTTTAATTGATTCTTCAGAGAGACGCACGGATCTAAAACGAGGATCAAAGGGAATATGTGCAATTGCAGAGATGCTGCGGAGAGTTATTTGGTCCAGGAATGGAATTGAAAAAGACTGAGTATATTTTGAATCTACTGTTAATACTAATTACATTAAGGTTTGGTTGTTAGCCCGTTCTCTGAATTAATATAGTATTTGGTTGTAAGATAAGGATTAATTAATTGTTTTTAAAATGATTCTTCAGAGAGACGCTCGGATTTAAAACGAGGGTTGAAGGGCAGATGTGCTTTTACAGAGATGCTTCGGAGAGTTATTTTGTCCAGGAATGGAATTCAAAAAGATTGAGTATATTTTGAATCTAATGTAAATACTACTTACATTAAGGTTTGGTTGTTAGCTCGTTCTCTGAATTAATCTAATATTTGGTTGTTAGATAATGATTAATTAATTGTTTTTAATTGATTCCTCAGAGAAACGCTCGGATCTAAAACGAGGATCGAAGGGCAGATGTACGATTACAGAGTGTCTGTGGAGAGTTATTTGGTCCAGGAATCGAATTCAAAAAGACTGAGTATTATTTGAATCTACTATTAATACTACTTACATTAAGGTTTGGTTGTTAGCTCGTTCTCTGAATTAATACAGTATTTGGTTGTAAGATAACAATTAATTACTTGTTTTTGAATTGATTCTTCAGAGAGACGCTCAGATCTAAAACGAGGATCGAAGGGCAGATGTGCAATTACAGAGATGCTGTGGAGAGTTATTTGGTCACGGAATGGAATTCAAAAAGACTGAGTATATTTTAGATCTACTGTTAACACTACTTACATTAAGGTTTGGTTGTTAGATCGTTCTCTGAATTAATATAGTATTTGGTTGTTAGATAATGATTGATTAATTGTTTTTTAATTGATTCCTCAGAGAGACGCTCGGATCTAAAACCAGGATCGAAGGGCAGAAGTGCGATTACAGAGATTCTGCGGAGAGTTATTTGGTCCAGGAATGGAATTCAAAAAGACTGAGAATATTTTGAATCTACTGTTAATACTACTTACATTCTTTTTTGGTTGATAGCTTGTTCTCTGAATAAATATAGTAATTGGTTGTTAGATATTGATTAACTAATTGTTTTTTAATTGATTCCTCAGAGAGACGCTCGGATCTAAAACGAGAATCGAAGGGCAGATGTGCGATTACAGAGATTCTGCGGAGAGTTATTTGGTACAGGAATGGAATTCAAAACGACTGGGTATAATTTCAATCTACTGTTAATAATACTTACATTAAGGTTGGTTGTTAGCTCGTTCTCTGAATTAATATAGTATTTGGTTGTTAGATAAGAATAATTAATTGTTTTTTAATTGATTCCTCAGGGAGACGCTCAGGTCTAAAAGGAGGATCGAAGGGCAGATGTGCGATTACGGAGATGCTACGGAGAGTTATTTGGTCCAGGAATGGAATTCAAAAAGACTGAGTATAATTTGAATCTACTGTTAATACTACTTACATTAAGTTTTTGTTATTAGCTTGTTCTCATCATTTATATAGTATTTGGTTGTTAGATAATGATTAAATAATTGTTTTTTAATTGATTCCTCAGAAAGACGCTCGGATCTAAAACGAGGATAGAAGGGCAGATGTGGGATTACAGAGATTCTGCGGAGAGTTATTTGGTCCAGGAATGGAATTCAAAAAGACTGAGTATATTTTGAATCTACTGTTAATACTACTTACATTAAGTTTTTGTTATTAGCTTGTTCTCATCATTTATATAGTATTTGGTTGTTAGATAATGATTAAATAATTGTTTTTTAATTGATTCCTCAGGGAGAAGCTCGGATCTGAAACGAGGATGGAAGGGCAGATGTGCGACTACAGAGATGCTGCAGAGAGTTATTTGGTCTACTGCTTATACTACTTACATTAAGGTTTGGTTGTAAGCTCGTTCTCTGAATTAATATAGTATTTGGTTGTTAGATAATGAATAATTAATTGTTTTTTAATTGATTCCTCAGAGAGGTGCTCGGATCTAAAACGAGGATCGAAGGGCAGATGTGCGATTACAGAGATGCTGCTGAGAGTTATTTGGTCCAGGAATGGAATTCAAAAAGTCTGAGTATAATATGAATCTACTGTTAATACTACTTACATTAAGGTTTGGTTGTTAGTGTGTACTTTTAATTAATATAGTATTTGGTTGTAAGATAATGATTAATTAATTGTTTTTAATTGATTCTTCAGAAGGACGCTCGGATCTTAAACGAGGATCAAAGTGCAATAGTGTGATTACAGAGATGATGTGGAGAGTTATTTGGTCCATGAATGGAATTCAAAAAGACTGAGAATATTTTGAATCTACTGTTAATACTTTTTACATTAAGGTTTGGTTGTTAGCTTGTTCTCTATATTAATATAGTATTTGTTTGTTAGATAATAATTAAGTAATAATTTTTAATTGATTTTTCAGAAAGACGCTCGGATTTAAAACGAGGATCGAAGGGCAGATGTGCGATTACAGAGATGCTGCTGAGAGTTATTTGGTCTACTGTTTATACTACTTACATTAAGGTTTGGTTGTTAGCTCGTTCTCTGAATTAATATAGTATTTGGTTGTTAGATAATAATTAATTAATTGTTTTTCAATTGATTCCTCAGAGAGACACTCGGATCTAAAACGAGGATCAAAGGGCAGATGTTTGATAAATGAGATGCTGCAGAGAGTTACTTTGGTCCAGGAATGGATTTCAAAAAGACTGAGTATATTTTGAATCTACTGTTAATACTACTTACATTAAGGTTTGGTTGTTAGCTCGTTCTCTGAATTAATATATTATTTGTTTGTTATATAATGATTAATTAATTGTTTTTTAATTGATTCCTCAGGGAGATGCTCGGATCTACAATGAGGATCGAAGGGCAGATGTGCGATTACAGAGATGCTGCTGAGAGTTATTTGGTCTACTGTTTATACTACTTACATTAAGGTTTGGTTGTTTGTTCGTTCTCTGAATTAATATAGTATTTGGTTGTTAGATAATGATTAATTAATTGTTTTTTTAGTGATTCATCAGAGTGACGCTCGGATTTAAAACGAGGATCAAAGGGCAGATGTACGATTACAGAGATGCTGCGGAGAGTTATTTGGTCCAGGAATGGAATTCAAAGAGACTGAGTATAATTTGAATCTACTGCTTTTACTACTAACATTAAGGTTGGGTTGTTAGCGCGTACTCTCGATTAATATAGTATTTGGTTTTTAGATAATGATTGATTAATTGTTTTTTAATTGATTTCTTCAGAAAGGCACTCGAATCTGAAAGGAGGATCAAAGGGCAAGAGTGCGATTACAGAGATTCTGCTGAGAGTTAATTGGTCCAGGAATGGAATTCAGAATTCTGAGTATAATATGAATGTACTGTTTTTACTACTAACATTAAGATTTGGTTGTTAGCTCGTTCTATGAATTAATCTAGTATTTGGTTGTTAGATAATGATTAATTAATTTTTTTAATTGATTCCTCAGAGAAAAACTCTGATCTAAAACAAGGATTGAAGGGCAGACGTGCGATTATAGAGATGCTGAGAAGAGTTATTTGGTCCAGGAATGGAATTCAAAAAGACTGAGTATTATTTGAATGTACTATTAATACTACTTACATTAAGTTGTTTTGTTGTTGTTAGCTCGTTCTCCGAATTAATACAGTATTTGGTTGTTAGATATTGATTCATTAATAGTTTTTTAATTGATTCTTCAGAGAGACACTCAGATCTAAAATGAGGATCGAAGGGCAGATGTGCAATTACAGAGATGCTGTGGAGAGTTATTTGGTCCAAGAATGGAATTCAAAAAGACTGAGTATATTTTGAATCTACTGTTAATACTACTTACATTAAGGTTTGGTTGTTAGCTCGTTCTCCGAATTAATATAGTATTTGGTTGTTAGATAATGACTAATTAACTGTTTTTTAATTGATTCCTCAAAGAGACGCTCCGATCTAAAACGAGGATCGAAGGGCAAATGTGCGATTACAGAGATGCTGCAGAGAGTTATTTGGTCCAGGAATGGATTCAAAAAGCCTGAGTATATTTTGAATCTACTGTTAATACTATTTACATTATGGTTTGGTTGTTAGTTCTTTCTCTGAATTAATATAGTATTTGCTTGTTAGATAATGATTAATTAATTGTTTTTAAATTGATTCCTCAGAGAGATGATCGGAACTAAAACGAGGATCGAAGGGCAGATGTGCAATTACAGAGATGCTGCGGAGAGTTATTTGGTCCAGGAATGGTATTCAAAAAGACTGAGTATAATTTGAATCTACTGTTAATACTACTTACATTAAGGTTTTGTTGTTAGCTTGTTCTCTGAATTAATATAGTATTTGGTTGTTAGATAATGATTAATTAATTGTTTTTTAATTGATTCTTCAGAGAGACGCACGGATCTAAAACGAGGATCAAAGGGAATATGTGCAATTGCAGAGATGCTGCGGAGAGTTATTTGGTCCAGGAATGGAATTGAAAAAGACTGAGTATATTTTGAATCTACTGTTAATACTACTTACATTAAGGTTTGGTTGTTAGCTCGTTCTCTGAATTAATATAGTATTTGGTTGTAAGATAAGGATTAATTAATTGTTTTTTAAATGATTCTTCAGAGAGACGCTCGGATTTAAAACGAGGGTTGAAGGGCAGATGTGCTTTTACAGAGATGCTTCGGAGAGTTATTTTGTCCAGGAATGGAATTCAAAAAGATTGAGTATATTTTGAATCTAATGTAAATACTACTTACATTAAGGTTTGGTTGTTAGCTCGTTCTCTGAATTAATCTAATATTTGGTTGTTAGATAATGATTAATTAATTGTTTTTAATTGATTCCTCAGAGAAACGCTCGGATCTAAAACGAGGATCGAAGGGCAGATGTACGATTACAGAGAGTCTGTGGAGAGTTATTTGGTCCAGGAATCAAATTCAAAAAGACTGAGTATTATTTGAATCTACTATTAATACTACTTACATTAAGGTTTGGTTGTTAGCTCGTTCTCTGAATTAATCTAATATTTGGTTGTTACATAATGATTAATTAATTGTTTTTAATTGATTCCTCAGAGAGACGCTCGGATCTTAAACAAGGATTGGAGGGCAGATTTGCGATTACAGAGATGCTGAGGAGAGTTATTTAGTCCAGGAATGGTATTCAAAAAGACTGAGTATAATTTGAATCTACTGTTAATACTACTAACATTAAGGTTGGGTTGTTAGCGCGTACTCTCGATTAATATAGTATTTGGTTTTTAGATAATGATTGATTAATTGTTTTTTAATTGATTTCTTCAGAAAGGCACTCGAATCTGAAAGGAGGATCAAAGGGCAAGAGTGCGATTACAGAGATTCTGCTGAGAGTTAATTGGTCCAGGAATGGAATTCAGAATTCTGAGTATAATATGAATCTACTGTTTTTACTACTAACATTAAGATTTGGTTGTTAGCTTGTTCTCTGAATTAATCTAGTATTTGGTTGTTAGATAATGATTAATTAATTTTTTAATTGATTCCTCAGGGAGATGCTCGGATCTACAATGAGGATCGAAGGGCAGATGTGCGATTACAGAGATGCTGCTGAGAGTTATTTGGTCTACTGTTTATACTACTTACATTAAGGTTTGGTTGTTTGTTCGTTCTCTGAATTAATATAGTATTTGGTTGTTAGATAATGATTAATTAATTGTTTTTTTAGTGATTCATCAGAGTGACGCTCGGATTTAAAACGAGGATCAAAGGGCAGATGTACGATTACAGAGATGCTGCGGAGAGTTATTTGGTCCAGGAATGGAATTCAAAGAGACTGAGTATAATTTGAATCTACTGCTTTTACTACTAACATTAAAATTTGGTTGTTAGCTCGTTCTCTGAATTCATCTAGTATTTGGTTGTTACATAATGATTAATTAATTGTTTTTAATTGATTCCTCAGAGAGACGCTCGGATCTAAAACAAGGATTGGAGGGCAGATGTGCGATTACAGAGATGCTGAGGAGAGTTATTTTGTCCAGGAATGGTATTCAAAAAGACTGAGTATAATTTGAATCTACTGTTAATACTACTAACATTAAGGTTGGGTTGTTAGCGCGTACTCTCGATTAATATAGTATTTGGTTTTTAGATAATGATTGATTAATTGTTTTTTAATTGATTTCTTCAGAAAGGCACTCGAATCTGAAAGGAGGATCAAAGGGCAAGAGTGCGATTACAGAGATTCTGCTGAGAGTTAATTGGTCCAGGAATGGAATTCAGAATTCTGAGTATAATATGAATCTACTGTTTTTACTACTAACATTAAGATTTGGTTGTTAGCTCGTTCTATGAATTAATCTAGTATTTGGTTGTTAGATAATGATTAATTAATTTTTTTAATTGATTCCTCAGAGAAAAACACTGATCTAAAACAAGGATTGAAGGGCAGACGTGCGATTATAGAGATGCTGAGAAGAGTTATTTGGTCCAGGAATGGAATTCAAAAAGACTGAGTATTATTTGAATGTACTATTAATACTACTTACATTAAGGTTTGGTTGTTAGCTCGTTCTCCGAATTAATACAGTATTTGGTTGTTAGATAATGATTAATTAATTGTTTTTAAATTGATTCCTCAGAGAGATGATCGGAACTAAAACGAGGATCGAAGGGCAGATGTGCAATTACAGAGATGCTGCGGAGAGTTATTTGGTCCAGGAATGGTATTCAAAAAGACTGAGTATAATTTGAATCTACTGTTAATACTACTTACATTAAGGTTTTGTTGTTAGCTTGTTCTCTGAATTAATATAGTATTTGGTTGTTAGATAATGATTAATTAATTGTTTTTTAATTGATTCTTCAGAGAGACGCACGGATCTAAAACGAGGATCAAAGGGAATATGTGCAATTGCAGAGATGCTGCGGAGAGTTATTTGGTCCAGGAATGGAATTGAAAAAGACTGAGTATATTTTGAATCTACTGTTAATACTACTTACATTAAGGTTTGGTTGTTAGCTCGTTCTCTGAATTAATATAGTATTTGGTTGTAAGATAAGGATTAATTAATTGTTTTTTAAATGATTCTTCAGAGAGACGCTCGGATTTAAAACGAGGGTTGAAGGGCAGATGTGCTTTTACAGAGATGCTTCGGAGAGTTATTTTGTCCAGGAATGGAATTCAAAAAGATTGAGTATATTTTGAATCTAATGTAAATACTACTTACATTAAGGTTTGGTTGTTAGCTCGTTCTCTGAATTAATCTAATATTTGGTTGTTAGATAATGATTAATTAATTGTTTTTAATTGATTCCTCAGAGAAACGCTCGGATCTAAAACGAGGATCGAAGGGCAGATGTACGATTACAGAGAGTCTGTGGAGAGTTATTTGGTCCAGGAATCGAATTCAAAAAGACTGAGTATTATTTGAATCTACTATTAATACTACTTACATTAAGGTTTGGTTGTTAGCTCGTTCTCTGAATTAATCTAATATTTGGTTGTTACATAATGATTAATTAATTGTTTTTAATTGATTCCTCAGAGAGACGCTCGGATCTAAAACAAGGATTGGAGGGCAGATTTGCGATTACAGAGATGCTGAGGAGAGTTATTTTGTCCAGGAATGGTATTCAAAAAGACTGAGTATAATTTGAATCTACTGTTAATACTACTAACATTAAGGTTGGGTTCTTAGCGCGTACACTCGATTAATATAGTATTTGGTTTTTAGATAATGATTGATTAATTGTTTTTTAATTGATTTCTTCAGAAAGGCACTCGAATCTGAAAGGAGGATCAAAGGGCAAGAGTGCGATTACAGAGATTCTGCTGAGAGTTAATTGGTCCAGGAATGGAATTCAGAATTCCGAGTATAATATGAATCTACTGTTTTTACTACTAACATTAAGATTTGGTTGTTAGCTTGTTCTCTGAATTAATCTAGTATTTGGTTGTTAGATAATGATTAATTAATTTTTTAATTGATTCCTCAGAGAAAAACTCTGATCTAAAACAAGGATTGAAGGGCAGACTTGCGATTATAGAGATGCTGAGAAGAGTTATTTGGTCCAGGAATGGAATTCAAAAAGACTGAGTATTATTTGAATGTACTATTAATACTACTTACGTTAAGGTTTGGTTGTTAGCTCGTTCTCCGAATTAATACAGTATTTGGTTGTTAGATATTGATTCATTAATAGATTTTTAATTGATTCTTCAGAGAGACGCTTGGATCTAAAACGAGGATTGAAGGGCAGATGTGCGATTACAGAGATGCTGTGGAGAGTTATTTGGTCCAGGAATGGAATTCAAAAAGACTGAGTATATTTTGAATATACTGTTAATACTACTTACATTAAGGTTTGGTTGTTAGCTTGTTCTCTGAATTAATACAGTATTTGGCTGTTAGATATTGATTCATTAATAGTTTTTTAATTGATTCTTCAAAGAGACGCTCGGATCGAAAACGAGGATCGAAGGGCAGATGTGCGATTACAGAGATTCTGTAGAGAGTTATTTGGTCAAGGAATGGAATTCAAAAAGACTGAGTATATTTTGAATCTACTGTTAATACTACTTACATTAAGGTTTGGTTGTTAGCTCGTTCTCTGAATTAATATATTATTTGGTTGTTAGATAATGATTAATTAATTGTTTTTTAATTGATTCCTCAGGGAGATGCTCGGATCTACAATGAGGATCGAAGGTCAGATGTGCGATTACAGAGATGCTGCTGAGAGTTATTTGGTCTACTGTTTATACTACTTACATTAAGGTTTGGTTGTTAGCTCGTTCTCTGAATTAATATAGTATTTGGTTGTTAGATAAGAATAATTAATTGTTTTTTAATGGATTCCTCAGAGAGATGCTCGGATCTAAAACGAGGATCGAAGGGCAGATGGGCGATTACAGAGATGCTGCGGAGAGTTATTTTGTCCAGGAATGGAATTGAAAAAGACTGAGTATATTTTGATTCTACTGTTTACACTACTTACATTAAGGTTTGGTTGTTTGTTCGTTCTCTGAATTAATATAGTATTTGGTTGTTAGATAATGATTAATTAATTGTTTTTTTAGTGATTCATCAGAGTGACGCTCGGATTTAAAACGAGGATCAAAGGGCAGATGTACGATTACAGAGATGCTGCGGAGAGTTATTTGGTCCAGGAATGGAATTCAAAGAGACTGAGTATAATTTGAATCTACTGCTTTTACTACTAACATTAAAATTTGGTTGTTAGCTCGTTCTCTGAATTCATCTAGTATTTGGTTGTTACATAATGATTAATTAATTGTTTTTAATTGATTCCTCAGAGAGACGCTCGGATCTAAAACAAGGATTGGAGGGCAGATGTGCGATTACAGAGATGCTGAGGAGAGTTATTTTGTCCAGGAATGGTATTCAAAAAGACTGAGTATAATTTGAATCTACTGTTAATACTACTAACATTAAGGTTGGGTTGTTAGCGCGTACTCTCGATTAATATAGTATTTGGTTTTTAGATAATGATTGATTAATTGTTTTTTAATTGATTTCTTCAGAAAGGCACTCGAATCTGAAAGGAGGATCAAAGGGCAAGAGTGCGATTACAGAGATTCTGCTGAGAGTTAATTGGTCCAGGAATGGAATTCAGAATTCTGAGTATAATATGAATCTACTGTTTTTACTACTAAAATTAAGATTTGGTTGTTAGCTCGTTCTATGAATTAATCTAGTATTTGGTTGTTAGATAATGATTAATTAATTTTTTTTTTGATTCCTCAGAGAAAAACTCTGATCTAAAACAAGGATTGAAGGGCAGACGTGCGATTATAGAGATGCTGAGAAGAGTTATTTGGTCCAGGAATGGAATTCAAAAAGACTGAGTATTATTTGAATGTACTATTAATACTACTTACATTAAGGTATGGTTGTTAGCTCGTTCTCTGAATTAATACAGTATTTGGTTGTTAGATAATGATTAATTAATTGTTTTTAAATTGATTCCTCAGAGAGATGATCGGAACTAAAACGAGGATCGAAGGGCAGATGTGCAATTACAGAGATGCTGCGGAGAGTTATTTGGTCCAGGAATGGTATTCAAAAAGACTGAGTATAATTTGAATCTACTGTTAATACTACTTACATTAAGGTTTTGTTGTTAGCTTGTTCTCTGAATTAATATAGTATTTGGTTGTTAGATAATGATTAATTAATTGTTTTTTAATTGATTCTTCAGAGAGACGCACGGATCTAAAACGAGGATCAAAGGGAATATGTGCAATTGCAGAGATGCTGCGGAGAGTTATTTGGTCCAGGAATGGAATTGAAAAAGACTGAGTATATTTTGAATCTACTGTTAATACTACTTACATTAAGGTTTGGTTGTTAGCTCGTTCTCTGAATTAATATAGTATTTGGTTGTAAGATAACGATTAATTAATTGTTTTTAAAATGATTCTTCAGAGAGACGCTCGGATTTAAAACGAGGGTTGAAGGGCAGATGTGCTTTTACAGAGATGCTTCGGAGAGTTATTTTGTCCAGGAATGGAATTCAAAAAGATTGAGTATATTTTGAATCTAATGTAAATACTACTTACATTAAGGTTTGGTTGTTAGCTCGTTCTCTGAATTAATCTAATATTTGGTTGTTAGATAATGATTAATTAATTGTTTTTAATTGATTCCTCAGAGAAACGCTCGGATCTAAAACGAGGATTGAAGGGCAGATGTACGATTACAGAGAGTCTGTGGAGAGTTATTTGGTCCAGGAATCGAATTCAAAAAGACTGAGTATTCTTTGAATCTACTATTAATACTACTTACATTAAGGTTTGGTTGTTAGCTCGTTCTCTGAATTAATCTAATATTTGGTTGTTACATAATGATTAATTAATTGTTTTTAATTGATTCCTCAGAGAGACGCTCGGATCTAAAACAAGGATTGGAGGGCAGATTTGCGATTACAGAGATGCTGAGGAGGGTTATTTTGTCCAGGAATGGTATTCAAAAAGACTGAGTATAATTTGAATCTACTGTTAATACTACTAACATTAAGGTTGGGTTGTTAGCGCGTACTCTCGATTAATATAGTATTTGGTTTTTAGATAATGATTGATTAATTGTTTTTTAATTGATTTCTTCAGAAAGGCACTCGAATCTGAAAGGAGGATCAAAGGGCAAGAGTGCGATTACAGAGATTCTGCTGAGAGTTAATTGGTCCAGGAATGGAATTCAGAATTCTGAGTATAATATGAATCTACTGTTTTTACTACTAACATTAAGATTTGGTTGTTAGCTTGTTCTCTGAATTAATCTAGTATTTGGTTGTTAGATAATGATTAATTAATTTTTTAATTGATTCCTCAGAGAAAAACTCTGATCTAAAACAAGGATTGAAGGGCAGACTTGCGATTATAGAGATGCTGAGAAGAGTTATTTGGTCCAGGAATGGAATTCAAAAAGACTGAGTATTATTTGAATGTACTATTAATACTACTTACGTTAAGGTTTGGTTGTTAGCTCGTTCTCCGAATTAATACAGTATTTGGTTGTTAGATATTGATTCATTAATAGATTTTTAATTGATTCTTCAGAGAGACGCTTGGATCTAAAACGAGGATTGAAGGGCAGATGTGCGATTACAGAGATGCTGTGGAGAGTTATTTGGTCCAGGAATGGAATTCAAAAAGACTGAGTATATTTTGAATATACTGTTAATACTACTTACATTAAGGTTTGGTTGTTAGCTTGTTCTCTGAATTAATACAGTATTTGGCTGTTAGATATTGATTCATTAATAGTTTTTTAATTGATTCTTCAGAGAGACGCTCGGATCGAAAACGAGGATCGAAGGGCAGATGTGCGATTACAGAGATTCTGTAGAGAGTTATTTGGTCAAGGAATGGAATTCAAAAAGACTGAGTATATTTTGAATCTACTGTTAATACTACTTACATTAAGGTTTGGTTGTTAGCTCGTTCTCTGAAATAATATATTATTTGGTTGTTAGATAATGATTAATTAATTGTTTTTTAATTGATTCCTCAGGGAGATGCTCGGATCTACAATGAGGATCGAAGGGCAGATGTGCGATTACAGAGATGCTGCTGAGAGTTATTTGGTCTACTGTTTATACTACTTACATTAAGGTTTGGTTGTTAGCTCGTTCTCTGAATTAATATAGTATTTGTTTGTTAGATAAGAATAATTAATTGTTTTTTAATGGATTCCTCAGAGAGATGCTCGGATCTAAAACGAGGATCGAAGGGCAGATGGGCGATTACAGAGATGCTGCGGAGAGTTATTTTGTCCAGGAATGGAATTGAAAAAGACTGAGTATATTTTGATTCTACTGTTTACACTACTTACATTTAGGTTTGGTTATTTGCCCGTTCTCTGAATTAATATAGTATAGGGTTGTTAGATAATGATTAATTAATTTTTTTTTTAGTGATTCATCAGAGTGACGCTCGGATTTAAAACGAGGATCAAAGGGCAGATGTACGATTACAGAGATGCTGCGGAGAGTTATTTGGTCCAGGAATGGAATTCAAAGAGACTGAGTATAATTTGAATCTACTGCTTTTACTACTAACATTAAAATTTGGTTGTTAGCTCGTTCTCTGAATTCATCTAGTATTTGGTTGTTACATAATGATTAATTAATTGTTTTTAATTGATTCCTCAGAGAGACGCTCGGATCTAAAACAAGGATTGGAGGGCAGATGTGCGATTACAGAGATGCTGAGGAGAGTTATTTGGTCCAGGAATGGTATTCAAAAAGACTGAGTATAATTTGAATCTTCTATTAATACTACTTACATTAAGGTTTGGTTGTTAGCTCGTTCTCTGAATTAATACAGTATTTGGTTGTTAGATATTGATTCATTAATAGTTTTTTAATTGATTCTTCAGAGAGACACTCAGATCTAAAATGAGGATCGAAGGCAGATGTGCGATTACAGAGATGCTGTGGAGAGTTATTTGGTCCAAGAATGGAATTCAAAAAGACTGAGTATATTTTGAATCTACTGTTAATACTACTTACATTAAGGTTTGGTTGTTAGCTCGTTCTCCGAATTAATATATTATTTGGTTGTTAGATAATGACTAATTAACTGTTTTTTAATTGATTCCTCAAAGAGACGCTCGGATCTAAAACGAGGATCGAAGGGCTGATGTGCTTTTACAGAGATGCTGCGGAGAGTTATTTGGTCCAGGAATGGAATTCAAAAAGACTGAGTATAATTTAATCTACTGTAAATACTACTTACATTAAGGTTTGGTTGTTAGCTGGTTCTCTGAATTAATATAGTAGTTGTTTGTTAGATAATGATTAATTAATTGTTTTTTAATTGATTCCTCAGAGAGACACTCGGATCGAAAACGAGGATCGTACGGCAGATGTGCGATTACAGAGATGCTGCGGAGAGTTATTTGGTCCAGGAATGTAATTCAAAAAGACTGAATATATTTTGAATCTACTGTAAATACTACTTACATTAAGGTTTGGTTGTTAGCTCGTTCTCTGAATTAATATAGTATTTGGTTGTAAGATAATAATTAATTGATTGTTTTTTTTAATTGATTCTTCAGAGAGTCGCTCGGATTTAAAACGAGGGTTGAAGGGCAGATGTGCTTTTACAGAGATGCTGGGGAGAGTTATTTGGTCCAGGAATGGAATTCAAAAAGACTGAGTATAAATTAATCTACTGTTAATACTACTAACATTAAGGTAGGTATTATGCGCATACTCTCAATTAATATAGTATTTGGTTTTAGATAATGATTAAATAATTATTTTTTAATTGATTCTTCAGAGTAACCCTCGGATCTTAAACGAGGATCAATGGGCAAGAGTGCGATTACAGTGATGCTGCAGAGAGTTATTTGGTCCAGGAATTTAATTCAAAAAGACTGAGTATAATTTGAATCTACTGTTAATACTACTTACATTAAGGTTGGGTTGTTAGCGCGTACTCTCGATTAATATAGTATTTGGTTGTTAGATAATGATTAATTAATTTTTTTAATTGATTCCTCAGAGAGACGCTCTGATCTAAAACAAGGATTGAAGGGCAGACATGCGATTACAGAGATGCTGAGAAGAGTTATTTGGTCTAGGAATGGAATTCAAAAAGACTGAGTATTATTTGAATGTACTATTAGTACTACTTACATTAAGGTTTGGTTGTTAGCTCGTTCTCCGAATTAATACAGTATTTGGTTGTTAGATATTAATTCATTAATAGATTTTTAATTGATTCTTCAGAGAGACGCTCGGATCTAAAACGAGGATTGAAGGGCAGATGTGCGATTACAGAGATGCTGTGGAGAGTTATTTGGTCCAGGAATGGAATTCAAAAAGACTGAGTATATTTTGAATATACTGTTAATACTACTTACATTAAGGTTTAGTTGTTAGCTTGTTCTCTGAATTAATACAGTATTTGGTTGTTAGATATTGATTCATTAATAGTTTTTTAATTGATTCTTCAGAGAGACGCTCGGATCGAAAACGAGGATCGAAGGGCAGATGTGCGATTACAGAGATTCTGTGGAGAGTTATTTGGTCCAGGAATGGAATTCAAAAAGACTGAGTATATTTTGAATCTACTGTTAATACTACTTACATTAAGGTTTTGTTGTTAGCTCGTTATCTGAATTAATCTAATATTTGGTTGTTATATAATGATTTATTAATTGTTTTGAAATTGATTCTTCAGCAAGACACATAGCCCTTATGGGAAGATGGATGGGAAGGAGTGCGTTTACAGAGATGCTGCGGTGAGTTATTTGCTCCAGGATTTGAATTCAAGCGGAATGAGAATCATTTGAATCTACTGCTTATACTTCCTACATTCAACTTTGGTTGATAGCGCGTTCTCCTAATAAACATAGTGTTCTGGTTGTTAGATAATGATTAATTAATTGTTCTTTAATTGATTCTTCAGAAAGATGCTCGGAACTAATCCAAAGATGGAAGGGCAAGAGTGCAATTTCAGAGATGCTGCGGAGAGTTATTTGGTCCACGAATGAATTCAAAAGGAATGTGTATATTTTGAATATAATGTTAATACTACTTACATTCAATTTCGGTCGATTGCGCGTTCTCTTAAATAACATAGTTTTTTGGTTGTTATATAATGATTTATTAATTGTTTTGAAAAATATTCTTCTGCAAGACGGTCGGAACTATTTTGAAAATGGAAGGGCAAGAGTGCGATTACAGAGATACTGCAGAGAGTTAATTGGTCCAGGGATGGAATTCAAAATACAATGAGCATAATTTGAATCTACTGTTAATACTACTTACATACAAATTTGGTCGATAGCGCGTTCTGTTCGTTAACATTGTTTTTTTTTAGATTATGATATATGATTTGTTTGTAAATTTATTCTTCAGCAGGTTGCTCGGAACTCTTCTGAAGATGGAAGGTTAAGAATGCGATTGTGGAGATGATGCAGACATTTGTTTGGTCTAGGGACGTAATGCAGAATACAATGAGTATTATTTGATTCTACAGTTAATATTACTTATATACAAGTATGTTAGATGGCGCGTTATTTCAATGAACATAGTGTTTTGGTTGTTAGATAATGTTCTATTAGTTATGTTTAAATTTTTTCTTCAGATTGAAGCTCGGATGTTTTCTCAAGATTGAAGCCTAGAATAAGATTACATAGATGCTGTGTAGTCATTTTTGGTCCAGGGATGTTATTAAAAAAACATCGAGAATAGTCTGAATCTAATGTTAATACTACTTTTATACATGGATGGTAGATTGTGCGTTCTTTAATTTAACATAGTTTTTCAGTTATTTAGATAAGCTTTTTTATAATTTTAAAAGTTTTTCTTCATTAAGATGCTTGGACCTTTTTTCTATCATTGAAAGGAGAGAGTAGGAATGCAGATATTCTTTGGAGTGTTATTCGGTCCATGAAAGGATCGCAGAATACGATGAGTACAAATTGAACTGGCGGGGATGAATTTGTGTTTCATCTGCGGAGGATGGCATCTGGATCAAGTTTATAATAAATACTAACTTCCTTGTGAATAAAATCCTGTGACTTTTGAAGTCAAGTTTCAAGTTTCCTCGTGCAGTGAACATTCCAATCATATAATTATATTCTTAACTATTTAATGAACAATTTATTGGACAATTCAGTGAAATTATATGTATGCATACTACTTGAAGCTTTTGCACAATTTAACCTTCATTGTGAATAATGATGATTCAAGGTTGAAAAGTATTTTTTTAAATTTATGTTTTGTATATCTATTTGGTGTATTTATTCAATCATTAAAGATAGAATAGGTTTATTTATCTATGCATATATTTATATATAACTCATTAGATGAATAAAAAGTGTAATATAATCTTTTTCTTCTGACCCATAATATATTTTCCATCATGTATGGTAAAAAATTATAAGGACAGAACTTGTATAGTTTCCCATAACTAGAAATGTATACAATATGGATATAAAATTGACGTAGCACCCTGAACCTGATTAACTATTGCAGAATGTATAGATTTCTAAGGAAGTGTAAGGCAGGGTCATGTATAATTTCAAGATTTTGTTACTCTTCATTGTATGACTGTTACTTTTCCTCTGAATAAATCTGATGGGGAAGTTGGAGGGACGGTTGAGGACGGAGGAGGTTTATTAAGAGAGGGATAAAAGGGAGTGAAGGGTACGTGAGGGGAGGGAGGCAAGGGGTAAGGTAAGAAAAAATTGGGCTGTGAAGTAAGAGGGTGTGAAAGGAGGGTGTGTGGTGAATGCGGGTGTGAAGGGAGAGGGTGGGATAGGATGGGAAGAAAAAGTGTTTGTAGGGAGAGGGTGGGTAGGGAGAGGGTAGGAAGGGAGAGGGCGGGAAGGGAGAGGGCGGGAAGGGAGAGGGCGGGAAGGGAGAGGGCGGGGAGGGAGAGGGCGGGGAGGGAGAGGGCGGGTAGGGAGAGGGCAGGGAGGGAGAGGGCGGGTAGGGAGGGGGCGGGTAGGGAGAGGGCGGGTAGGGAGAGGGCGGGAAGGGAGAGGGCGGGGAGGGAGAGGGCGGGGAGGGAGAGGGCGGGTAGGGAGAGGGCGGGTAGGGAGAGGGCGGGGAGGGAGAGGGCGGGGAGGGAGAGGGCGGGCAGGGAGAGGGCGGGCAGGGAGAGGGCGGGCAGGGAGAGGGCGGGGAGGGAGAGGGCGAGGAGGGAGAGGGCGGGTAGGGAGAGGGCGGGAAGGGAGAGGGCGGGAAGGGAGAGGGCGGGTAGGGAGAGGGCGGGGAGGGAGAGGGCGGGGAGGGAGAGGGCGGGGAGGGAAGGGGCAGGGAGGGAGGGGGCGGGGAGGTAGATGGCGGGAAGGGAGAGGGCGGGGAGGGAGAGGGCGGGGAGGGAGAGGGCGGGGAGGGAAGGGGCAGGGAGGGAGGGGGCGGGGAGGTAGATGGCGGGAAGGGAGAGGGCGGGTAGGGAGAGGGCGGGGAAGGAGAGGGCGGGTAGGGAGAGGGCGGGGAGGGAGAGGGCGGGGAGGGAGAGGGCGGGTAGGGAGAGGGCGGGAAGGGAGAGGGCGGGTAGGGAGAGGGCGGGAAGGGAGAGGGCGGGTAGGGAGAGGGCGGGGAGGGAGAGGGCGGGTAGGGAGAGGGCGGGGAGGGAGAGGGCGGGTAGGGAGAGGGCGGGTAGGGAGAGGGCGGGGAGGGAGAGGGCGGGCAGGGAGAGGGCGGGCAGGGAGAGGGCGGGGAGGGAGAGGGCGAGGAGGGAGAGGGCGGGTAGGGAGAGGGCGGGAAGGCAGAGGGCGGGGAGGGAGAGGGCGGGGAGGGAGAGGGCGGGGAGGGAGAGGGCGGGTAGGGAGAGGGCGGGTAGGGAGAGGGCGGGAAGGGAGAGGGCGGGTAGGGACAGGGCGGGTAGGGAGAGGGCGGGAAGGGAGAGGGCGGGGAGGGAGAGGGCGGGGAGGGAGAGGGCGGGGAGGGAGAGGGCGGGAAGGGATTGGGCGGGTAGGGAGAGGGCTGGGAGGGAAGGGGCAGGGAGGGAGGGGGCGGGTAGGGAGAGGGCGGGTAGGGAGAGGGCGGGTAGGGAGAGGGCGGGTAGGGAGAGGGCGGAAAGGGAGAGGGCAGGAAGGGAGAGTGCCGGAAGGGAGAGGGCGGGAAGGGATAAGGCGGGAAGGGAGTGGGCGGGCAGGGAGAGGGCGGGGAGGTAGAGGGCGGGCAGGGAGAGGGCGGGGAGGGAGAGGGCGGGGAGGCAGAGGGCGGGGAGGGAGAGGGCGGGAAGGGATTGGGCGGGAAGGGAGAGGGCGGTAAGGCGGAGGGCGGGAAGGTAGAGGGGGGGAAGGGAGTGGGCGGAAAGGGAGAGGGCGGGAAGGGAGTGGGCGGAAAGGGAGAGGGCGGGAAGGGATAGGCGGAAAGGGAGAGGGCAGGAAGGGAGAGGGCGGGTAGGGAGAGGGCGGGAAGGGAGAGGGCGGGTAGGGAGAGGGCGGGCAGGGAGAGGGCGGGGAGGTAGAGGGCGGGCAGGGAGAGGGCGGGGAGGGAGAGGGCGGGGAGGGAGAGGGCGGGTAGGGAGAGGGCGGGCAGGGAGAGGGCGGGAAGGGAGAGGGCGGGTAGGGAGAGGGCGGGTAGGGAGAGGGCGGGCAGGGAGAGGGCGGGGAGGGAGAGGGCGGGGAGGGAGAGGGCGGGGAGGGAGAGGGCGGGGAGGTAGAGGGCGGTCAGGGAGAGGGCGGGTAGGGAGAGGGCGGGTAGGGAGAGGGCGGGTAGGGAGATGGGGGGAAGGGAGGGGGTGGGAAGGTAGAGGGATGGAAGGGATAGGTTGTGGAGGGAGAGTGTGGGCTATCTAAATATGACAGTTTTAGTAACTTTGAGAGAATCGCACATATTTCTATAAAAAAGTCATTTACGTTTATAAAGAATGTGGAATAAAATAACACTAATAAAACAACCGAATTAAATCATAAATATTACTCGTTTTCAACCTTGTGCCGAATATCCAATACCTTGTGGTTTCCTCCACACATTTTCCTCACTTTGAAGGGAAAATACGTTGAACATCACTGAAGACACTTGCATGACAGCTCCTCTCTTTTCTCGTTTTTCGACGTTGTGTTAAATCGTGCACGGGTATTCAATCTACACTGTTGTCATTATTTTATTCTATTCCTGTCATTATAACTCAATATCAGGAGCTTACAATCATAATACACTCCCGGAGTGTATATTCTAAAACATTTATGTCCAAAATCAATGTGTTAAAAAGGATTCATACTCCAAAAAAATGGGGTACCTGGTTGTTGACCTATCTGAAGTAAAATATGTATTAGTAGTAATCTTATGGAAATTATTAGGCAACAGACGGAGGGTATTACCAGGAACATATTCGAGAGGAATGCCGGGAAGGCCATAACGCTTGCCTGAAATAATTAGGATTCCAATAGCCAGTTGGTGACATTTTATAACAGCAATTCTGAACTCCACCCACTGCTTTTCGCGGCGAATTCTTTATGTACGAGATTCTACGAGCAGAATTTCATAAAGACGAAACCGATTCTTGCAGATTACTCTCTCTCTCTTTCTCTATTGTCTATCGCACGGACAATAACCTTTAATTGTAAACAACGGTTAACTTGATGTTTGATCAACTAGTAACTCGCGCACCAGGGTGTGGCTCCAATCGACGGAACCGATTCTTCAAGGTGAAATCCTGCTTCCTTGGGTGAAGTAGTGCTGTACGAATAAACCGATTTAGAGAATACAAAGTCTCAAACTGCACGAGAAGTCAATCGAATCTTTTATGACATATCTGAATATCCAGATGTTTCAGAGGCTTTTGCGGCGTGTTTTCAGAGGCTTTTTCGGCGTGTTTCCACAGGCCGTCGTTATGGACTGTAAAGTCAGCCTGCGCGAACTTAGTAACATAACGTATTGAACAAACAGTAATATAAACAATAATACATAATAATTAGCAGTACCACTTACTGCTACTTCCTCTATATTACTAAAAGTGATATGTTCTTCATAATGAAACGTTATCATACCAAAAATACTAAAAAAGAAGTAAAAATAATCCACTTTAATGAGTAAATGGCATTCATATATTTCATCATATAATTCGTGAAATAAATTGTTTGTCATCTTCCTATGATACAAATGACCATTAATGGGAATTCTCTTCATTCGTCGATAATCTTCAATTTCATGCCTCAAGTCAGTATGTTTTCTTATTCTTGAGCGTTTCAAATCGAATGTCTCCTAATAATTTTCGAACTACGAATACTCTTTGAAATACCGTCAACTGATTTTATTTTTTCAAACATTCAACCAATTGTATTTGTAATACCGGTGGCATACATAATAGCGGGTTAGATAATTTATACTTTTTCTTACAAGTGCCTCTTGCAAAGCATTGATTCATAATGCAATCAAAACTATGAAAGTTGCTCCTATATTTCCGTAGGATTGACGATAATGATAATGCACTAGTGTAAAGTTCATCGCTTTTCATTTTTCTCCATTTAAAAAAATAATTTTTTCTCGTACTTTGATTATGAGGAAAGCTGGATCTAATGTGTGCAATTAAGAGCTGTGATGACGAGAAAGCAGAGGTGTATTCGAATCTTATCCTCTCCACACATCTTGATTTCTCTAATCTTATCTATTGCAAGCTGTACCTCAATGGGGCGGCCATTATGAGTGTAATGTTATGAACACAGTCGAGCATTCCATGAATATATCGCAGATGGGAGTGACAGCGTCCGGTGGTGATGGTAGAAAGATCGGCCGTATTTACCAAAGATGATAAAGGAGGACATGGAAATAAACTGGAATTGAAAAATGTTGCCAAAGAGGCTAAAAATATTTTTTTGAATGCATAACTTCAAACAGAATAGTCATACAGAAAAGTTTGAATTTTTTGTTTCTTCGCTTTTTGTTGTTTGCTCGCGTTTTCGGCCTCACGCCTCGTATTTATGCACATGTAGGTGTAAAAAGATATTCACTAATAAGGATGATCACGGATATTTCTCGTAGGGATGTAGACGCAGTAAAAGGAAACCGTTGGTAATAGTGAGGATGCAGAATTCGACTATTTTTAGTTCGTCATAGTTTCTGTGCTCAAGGATGAGTGTTTGCTCATTTTACTAAAATGGTGGGAAAATTTTTCGGACCATCTTATAGAAAAAGAATGGAAAAGAAATGGGAAGAAGACACCAAAATGCCAAGTCTCTTATACTACGTCATTGTCTGAGATTTCGGATACCTGGAATCTGCGGACATTACCAATACAAGTAAAACCTATAGTAGTTCAGGTAGTGGCGGCGCGACTAAAAAACAGGGGATTCACTTCAAAGCCGTATTTAATTAAGTGACTGCGAATATGGTTGAACAGTGTGGCTCATACTGGAATATTGCTTCTGCTTTCATGGACGAAGGATAATTCACAACAACCGCGGATAAAATCAATAGAAATATAAATGTTTCGGGTTTAATCAATGTATGACTTTGTTGCAAAAAATCCCCACATTCACCAAAATTGAAAATTGCTTTTTTTAATTCTCGCTTCAAATTTCTTCGTATGTATTTTTACAGACCGAATTACCTTTTGACTAAGTTGCATTTATTTGTTGATAAATCAAATATAATCATAAGAAAGTAAATCAATTACCTTACATTGTTTTATTTAAGGTTGAAGTATTTCTGATCACCGTTTTACCCAAAATTGAAATATCCAAACTGGCATTCTTGTGTCCAATAGATTCCTCATGCTTTGTAATTTTTTGAGATAAATGCCTTAAATCGAAGACACCTATTTTTGTCCAGATCGTGTCCTTGTCTTTCGCAAAGACCAAACAAGGGAAACAGTATAGCCTATTGGAGGAGTCACAGCCACAAAAATCAAACTGTTTCTCTCATATATTTGTGGCTTAAACACTCGGCAGTATTGCCTTCCTCTGTTAATCTGAATCTGAGATAGGTTCAGCAAAGGAATAGGCCTCCTTACTTCTTTTATTGCACATTTTTCTTCAACAGAAAGAGAGGAAATATTAATGTCTTTCAGAAATTGGACACTAGTCATCGTGAAGAGATAAAAAAACTGTTCACAACCACGTACAGTAGTAGGTTTGTGTACTGAATACGCCACAAGCAACCACAACAACGCAACTGAATATGTAGACTGGATACGAACGAACTCCGTAAATTCACAATATTGCACCGTATTATGGGTAGCCATTACGTAGCTTTTAATCTAAAGTTTTATGTCGAAATCATTCCGGGATGATCCTAAACTAAGATTCCACTATCCCCTTTTGCAGTGCATACAGGAATGTAAATGGTGCTCTGGAATCGAACCAAGGATCATCAGGGAAACGTTAAACAGCGTATATGAAATGTATTTTTGATCTCTATTCACATGCTGGGTTTTAAGTTTCCATGTTCTTGGGAAGGCATTAAAAAAACTGAAAAATCGTCGCAATGCATTTTAAATAGGAGAATATTTGCCCTGGTCTAGCATCGATCCAAGGATTATCTCCGAGAGTGTGTTTGTAGTTTTCGTTGGATATGCACGGCTTCCAGCGATCTATCGAATTTCAACTCTTTAATTCGCCGGGAAGTGCAAAAAGCAAATTTCCGAAAATCCTATGAAGCCATTCTCGTCGGCTGTCGCTGCATCTTAATGCAGCGATCTGCCCATGCAGTGGCGGAGCCAGGATTTGCCAATGGGAGGGGTCCAAGGAAACGAAAATTGCCGCCTAACTTACAGGGGCTAGTACATTCATGCTCGTTACTTATTACAAATATGTCAATTCTTTCAAAAACTAAATACATTGAAAAATAGAGGAGTTTAACACTTAGATAGCCAACTGATTACACTTTCCGATAGTAGTTTGAAGTTTTTTAGTGTTGTAGATATAAACTTTACGAGTCTCTGAGCGTTCTTTCTTCCAAGAGGTTGTCAAGCTTGAGAAGGAAAAACACTAGTTACGATTATGTGGCAAGAGACATAAAACGTAATATCCACTCATTAGATCCCCACATTGGCGCGCGCATGCTTATTTGAATATCTTTCGTTATTATACTATATCATCAGCAGGTTTCTTAAGAGTGACTTCATCCCTTGTTTTTAAAATTAACTTCCCTTCTAAGAACCAAAAATCATTTATATCAGATGAAATTTTGTGGTAGGCTTACAATTAAGCCTGATTTCGTTATTTATGTATTAGCTATTCATTATTACGCATTCAGTTGAATGCGTCACAAACCGAATATTAAAAATTCGGCTGCATTAAAAAATACAATGTACTCTTGATTATAGTTGATATTATAATTGAATTTGCAGTATTAAAGTTACACACCAAGGTGAAAAAATGAAGTCGTCAACTTACAATTATATAGACCAAGTAGTAGTTAGGTTGTTTAACCAGCAGAGAGCTGACGCAAACCCTGTTTTAATGCATTGTGTTCAAAGAAAACAAAATTTTTCCATGAATTGAAATTTTGAAGGGGCATTGCATGACCATAAGATAACAAGATGACAGGATAAGTCATGAGGTTCGTTGGATTCTATTACCAGAGAAAAAAATTGGTGGAAGGAGGAAAAAGGAAGCTGGAGAATTTAAGCCACAGTTTTAACAGTTCATCAAATTTATTTCAAGCCATCAAGTCACTGTTCCGATAAATATGTGCGTAACTTACGCGCACAATACCTTTCAGCTGACTGATTCTCTTCCAAATGGTATATTATTAATAAAATCATCGCAAATTATTTTTAGTGATAACTTGTATTGCTCCAATACTTCTTCAAATTTCTACGGAAATTCGGTTATCGAATTAATTTTGTAAATATACAGCAAAATAATAGGTTATCATAAAATAAGAATCAGTACATTTTCAATCAACTCGAGTAATAAAGAGTCTCCTATGCAGACTTTTAATCGTCCAGAATGCTTAATAAAGGAACCAGTGCCTTTGGAATTGTAGCTAAATACACCTTCAGGTGTGCCCGCCGATAACAGCCCTAAAAAAGGCAATCCTAATTTAAGCATATGATAATGGTCATTTCATAAAAAAAACACATAGCCATTAACGTACGTTTTTCGGATAGAGGCCTTGAGCTAATCGCAGATAGTGAAAAAAAAGTTTTCGGATGTCCATCTGCAGCTTATGAAATCCAAACTAAACTCTCCTTCGAACTGTTTACTGTGTATTTCTCAAAAGCACTACTGACGAGCCTAACCTTGCATTCACACCCTAAAAACAGTCACATGCAGAAGATCTAACTGAGCGTTTTATTAATCTGTTTGTCTCTTAAACGTAATCTCCGTTTTCAGGGTGAAAGTTTCGAATTACTTCTCGAATGCTCCCTTATATTTTTGCGAGGAGTAAATGAGTCAGCACTTTCGAATTTTTCTCATGGAAATCTTATCTTATGGTGTGAGTCATCTAACTAAAGGATATGCTTAAGAAGTGCATGTGTTGAACATTTAGGCCCGAGTGCACCAAACTCGATTAAATCCGCCGTTAGCTGACCGCGGTTAAATATTAACGGTGGTCAACTTAAGTTTGGAGTGCACCAACATTAACCGAGGTTTTGCTAACCGCGGTTATCTAGCAGCCGATTAACGTCCCTGTGATTACGTTGAGTACCGCTTAGTGCTCGCCTAAACGTATATCGCAACTCATTTGTCTTTGTTGTTTGTACGAGTAAAATGTAGCTTGCATACAGCAAGCAGATCGACAATACTAATTTCATATTGGCATCATATCGGGACGATCCTCAAAAGAAAATAAAAAAGGTTGAAAATATTCTTAAAATTCGCCGCAATGTAATCGTCTGGCATCGAACCCGGGTCTTCCTGGTGAACTTACTATGCAGCACAACAGAAAATCACCATCTCTATCTATGTATGAAAATTCAAGCAGATATATTGGCTGCAACTACCTCAAACGACGTCCTACTATTCCCTTATATTCCTTATGTGAGAAATTCTAATGTGCTCTGGCATCGAACCCAGGAATAGCATAGTCTTATCTAATTTATTTTCTTTAACATAGTTATAATATACATCTTCTGCCTAAGCAAGACCTTCCTATTAAGTCGATAAGTACATCAAAATAAATAATGAAAACTACCTCAATGTATTTTAAATGGGGGATATATTTACCGCCTGGCTTCGAACCAGGGTCTTTTTGGTAATACTTTCTATGCAGCACAATAGATGATCGCCATTTTTAACTATGTGTGAAATTTCAAGCAGAATTATTGGATGCAACTGCCTCAAATGACGTCCTACTTTTCCCTTATATTCCTTATGAGAAAAATTCTAATGTTCTCTGGCATCGAACCCAGAAACAGAACGGGCTTATCTAAATTTTTTTCTGAAACCAATTCTTACCATACATCTTCCAACTAAGCACAAACTTCCTATCATCTCGATAAAGGCATGAAAAAAAAATTAAAATCTACCTCAATGTATTTTAAATGGCCGAATTTAGCATCGTCCTAGCATCGAACCAAGGATATTTTCTGTAGAAGTCATATATGTTTTTGATAGATCATGATCATATATATAGGCTCCTAGAGTTTTGATTTTCTAGGTATCCGGGAAGTATTTTTTAAAAATTCCCAAAATTCGATGCAATGCATTCAAACGGGAAAAATCGTGACTTTGGAGTATTCTGGAATCGAACCAGTGACACTGAGGTTCAATGTCGGCTTTTTTCTGGAGGTTACACGTTATGGCCAATATGTCGTAAAAATTTCAAGGCAGGGGCACTAGTGGAACATGGTTAGAATTTTGATCCACTATATATAACTTATCTATTATATATAGACGTTTCTCCGGATATACCTATATATATACGAGTAAAATGTAGCTTGCATACTGCAAGCATATCGGCAATACTAATTTCATATCGGCGTCATATGGGGACGGTCCTCAAAAGAAAAAAAAAAGGATTGAAATTTTTCTTAAAATTCGCTGAAATTTCATCGTCTGGCATCGAACCCGGGTCTTACTGGTGAACTTACTATGCAGCACAATAGAATATCACCATCTCTAACTATGTGTTAAAATTCAAGCAGAAATATTGGCTACAACTGCCTCAAAAGACGTTCTAATTTTCACGAATGTAAATGGCTCGCTGGATTCGAACCAAGGCCGATCTTGGAAATCTAAAACATGATTATGAAACATATTTATGATTTCTATCTACATACCGAATTTCAAGTTTCTATACTGTTGGGAAAGGGTTCAAAATAATTATTGAAAATCGGATCAGTTACTGATTGTAGAGACGCCTGGTGTCGAACCCAGGACACAATTACAACTGTGAATTCACAGTTTGATTTGTATGGACTTGATCTTTCTTAGTGCAAAGTTTGAAGTCTTTATCGTGCCGGGAAGTACCTAAAACCTTTTTCCGTTATCTCCATAAGAAATGCATTGAGGAATGTAAATGGCTCTCTGGGATCGAACCAATGACCATCAGCGAGTATTTAAAATTTGATTATGAAATATACTTATGATTTCCAACACCATGCCGAATTTCAAGTTTCCATGCCATCGGGAAAGGTTCCAAAAAAAATCATAAAAATCACCACAATGCATTTTAAACGGCCAATTTTTGCTTCGACCTAGCATCGAACCCAGGATATTTTCCGTAAAGCTCTCTTATGTTTTCGATAGATCAATACCATATATAAAGGCTCCTATAGTTTCGATTCTCTACCTTTCCGGGAAGTATTTTTTTAAAATTCCCGAAAATCAAAGCAATGCATTTAAACGGGAAAAATCGGGACTTTGGGGCCCTATGGAATCGAACCCATGACACTGAGGTTCAAAATCGCAATTTTTCTGGAGGTTATACGTTATGGCCAATATGTCGTAAAAATTTCAAGTCATTGACGCTAGTGGTTTAGCCTGTGACTTTGTATCCTCTCTCTCTCTCTCTCTATATATATATCTATTTATACGAGAAAAATGTAGCTTGCATACTGCAAGCAGATTGACAACAATAATTTAAAATTGGCATTTTATCAGGAAGGTCCTCAAAAAAAAAAAAAGGATTGAAAATATTCTTAAAATTCGCTGAAAATTTCATCGTCTGGCATCGAACCCGGGTCTTACTGGTAAACATAGTATGCAGCACAATAGAAGATCACCATCTCTAACAATGTGTGAAAATTCAAGCAGAAATATTGGCTGCAACTGCCTCAAAAGACTTTCTAATTACCACGAATGTAAATGGCTCTCTGGATTCGAACCAAGGACGATCTTGGAAATCTAAAACATGTTTCTTAAAGTTGTTTATGATCTCTATCTATGTGCCGAATTTCAAGTTTCTATATTATTGGAAAATGTTTCAAAATAATTCCTAAAAATCGCATCTAATGCTGATTGCAGAGACACCTGGTGTCGAACCCAGGACATATTGTAAACTGAGAATGCACAGTTTGATTTGTACCAACTTGATCTTTTTTATGCAAAGTTTGAAGTCGATAGCATGCCGGGAAGTACCAAAAGTTTGTTACCGTTGTCTCCATAAGAAATGCATTGAAAAGTTCCAATAGCTCTCTGGGATCGAACCAAGGACCATAAGCGAACATGTATAATATTATTATGAAATATATTCATGATATCTATCTACGTGCCGAGTTTCAAGTATCCATGTTATTGAGAAAGGATCCAAAAAAAATCTTCAAATTCGCCGCAATGCATTTTAAACGGCCGATTTTTGTATCGTCCTAGCATTGAACCCAGGATATTTTTCATTAAAGTCATTTATGTTTTCGATAGATCATGACCATATATATAGGCTCCATGAGTTTTGATTCTCTACCTATCCGGGAAGTATTTTTTAATGATTCCCGAAAATCAAAGCAATGCATTTAAATGGGAAAAAACGGGACTTTGGGGCCCTCTGGAATCGAACCAATGACACTGAGGTTCAAAATCACATTTTTTCTGGGGGTTTCACGTTAGGGCCAATACGTCGTAAAAATTTCAAGTCAATGACGCTTGTGGTTTAGGCTGTGACTTAGTATCCTATCTGGGTATCTGGGTATATATATGAATGAATCCGGAGAAGCATCTATATATAATAGATAGACGCTTCTCCGTATATATACATACGAGTAAAATGTCGATCTGCTTGCATACTGCAAGCAGATCGACAACACTAATTTCATATCAGCATTATATCAGGACGGTCCTCAAAAGAAAAAAAAAAAGGATTTAATTTTTTCTTTAAATTCGCTGAAATTTCATTGTCTGGCATCGAACCCGGGTCTCACTGGTAAACCTACTATGAAACACAATAGAAGATCACCATCTGTAACTATGTGTGAAAAGTCAAGCAGAAATAATGGCTACAACTGCCTCAAAAGACGTTCTAATTTTCACGAATGTAAATGGCTCTCGGGACTCGAACCACGGACGATCTTGGAAATCTAAAAGATGTTTCTGAAAGTTATTTATTATCTCTATCTATATGCCGAATTTCAAGTTTCTATATTATTGGGAAAGGTTTCAAAATAATTCCTAAATATCGGATCAACTTCTGATTGCGGAGACACCTGGTGTCGAACCCAGGACATATTGTAAGCTATAAATGCACAGTTTGAATTGTTCAAATTTGCTCTTGTGTCATGCTAAGTTTGAAGTCGATAGCATGTCGGGAAGTACCTAAATTTTGTTTCCGTTATCTCCGTAAGAAATGCATTGAGAAGTGCAAATGGCCCTCTGGGATCGAACCAAGGACCATCAGCGAACATGTAAAATTTGATTATGATATATAGTCATGATATCTAACCTCATGCCGAATTTCAAGTTTCCATGCCATCGGCAAATGGTCCAAATAAAATCTTCAAAATGCCGCAATGTATTTTAAACGGTCGATTTTTGCCCCAACCTAGCATCGAACCATGGACAATATTCGAAGATGTCTTTTTGATTTTCTTTAGATATCCACGGCATCTAGCGATCCCTCGAATTTCAACTCTTTACCTTTCCGGGAAGTGCTTCAAAAAAATTTTCGAAAATCTTCACCATATATCCTTATGGAGAAAATCGGGACTTTGGGGCCTTCTGGAATCGAACCCATGACACCGAGGTTCAATGTCGGCTTTTTCCTGGAGGTTACACGTCATGGCCAATACGTCGTAAAAATTTCAAGTCGTTGGCACTTGCGGAACATGGCTAGAATTTTGATCCCCTATGAATGTGTATATATATGAATCTATTATATATAGATGCTTCTCCGGATTCATTCATATAGATAGATAGATAGGATACTAATTCACAGCCTAAACCACAAGCGTCATTGACTTGAAATTTTTACGACGTATTGGCCCTAACGTGAAATCCCCAGAAAACATGCGATTTTGAACCTCAGTGTCATGGGTTCGATTCCAGAGGGCCCCAAAGTCCCGATTTTTTCCATTTAAATACATTGGTTTGATTTTCCGGAATTTTTAAAAAATACTTCCCTGATAGGTAGAAAATCGAAACTCTAGGAGCCTTTATATATGGTCATGATCTATCGGAAACAGTAATAACTTACTAGCAAAATATCCTGGGTTCGATGCTAGGGCGATGCAAAAATCCGCCGTTTAAAATACATTGAGGTAGTTTTTCATTATTTTATTTGATGCACTTATCAAAATAATAGGAAGTTCTTGCTTCGCTACAAGATAAATATTAAGAATTGGTTTCAGAAATAAAATTAGAAAAGACTGTAAATTTCCTGGGTTCGATGCCAGAGCACATTATAATTTCTCTCATAAGGAATATAAGGGAAAAATAGGAAGTCGTTTGAAGCTGTTACACCCAATATTTCTTCTTGAATTTTCACACATAGTTAGAAATGGATTTGTTCTGTTGTGCTGCATAGTAAGTATGACCTGAAGGAACCGGGTTCGATGCCAGACGATAAAGTTGCAGCGAATTTAGGAATATTTTCATTCCTTTATATTTTTCTTTTGATGTCCGTCCCAATATGATGCCGATATGAAATTAGTGTTGTCGATCTGCTTGCAGTATGCAAGCTACATTTTACTCGTATATCTATTTTATATAGATGCTTCTCCGGATTCATTCATATATATATACGAGTAAAATGTAGCTTGCATACTGCAAGCAGATCGACAACAATAATTTCATGTCGGCATCATATCGGGACGGCCCTCAAAAGAAAAAAAAGGTATTGAAAATATTCTTAAAATTCGCTGCAATTTAATTGACTGGCATCGAACCCGGGTCTTCCTGGTAAGCTTACTATGTAGCACAACAGAAAATCACCATCTCTTACTACGTGTGAAAATTCAAGCAGAAATATTGGCTACAACTACCTCAAACGACGTTCTACTTTTCAGGAATGTAAATGGCGCTCTGGATTCGAACCAAGGACGATCTTGGAAATCTAAAACATGTTCATGAAAGTTATTTATGATCTCTATCTATTTGCCGAATTTCAAGTTTCTATATTACTGGGATAGGGCTCAAAATAATTATTAAAAATCGGATCAACTACTGATATAAGAGACGCCTGGTGTCGAACCCAGGAAATATATTTACGCTGTGAATGCACAGTATGATTTTAAAGGACTTGATCTTATTTTGTGCAAAGTTTGAAATCGATATCATGCCGGGAAGTACCTAAAATTTGTCTCCGTTATCTCCATAAGAAATGCATAAGGAATGTAAATGGCCCTCTGGGATCGAACCAAGGACCATCAGCGAATAAAAAAAATTTGATTATGAAATAAATTTATGATCTCCAACCTCATGCCGAATTTCAAGTATCCATGCCATCGGGAAAGGGTCCAAAAAAAATCATAAAAATCGCCACAATGCTTTTTAAACGGCCGATTTTTGCCTCGACCTAGCATCGAACTTAGGACATTTTCCGTAGAACTCATTTATGATTTCGATAGATCATTACCATATATATAGGCTCCTTGAGTTTTATTTCTCTACCTATCCGGAAGGTATTTTTTTTTTATTCCCGAAAATCACGGTAATGCATTTAAACGGGAAAAATCGGGACTTTGGGGCCCTCTGGAATCGAACCCATGACACTGAGGATCAAAGTCGCTTTTTTCCTGGGGGTTTCACGTTATGGCCAATACGTGGTAAAAATTTCGAGTCAATGACGCCAGTAGTTTAGCCTGTGAATTAGTATCCTATCTGGGTATCTGGGTATATCATGAATGAATCCGGAGAAGCATCTATATCTATTACGAGTAAAATATTGCTTGCATACTGCAAGCAGCTCGGCAATACTAATTTCATATCGGCATCACATCGAAACGGTCCTCATAAGAAAAATAAAAGGATTTAATTTTTTCTTAAAATTCGCTGAAATTTCATCATCTGGCATCGAACCCCGGTCTTACTGGTAAAACTACTATGAAACACAATAGAATATCACCATCTCTAACTATGTGTGAAAATTCAAGCAGAGATATTGGCTACAACTGCCTCAAAAAACGCTCTAATGTTCACGAATGTAAATGGCTCTCGGGACTCGAACCAAGGACGATCATGGAAATTAAAAATATGTTTCTGAAAGTTATTAATCATCTCAATCTATATGCCAAATTTCATGTTTCTATATTTTTGGCAAAGGTTTCAAAATAATTCCTAGAAATCGGATCAACTTCTGATTGCAGAGACACCTGGTGTCGAACCCAGGACACATTGATAGCTGTGAATGCATAGTTTGATTTGTTAAGTCTTGCTCTTTTATCATGCAAAGTTTGAAGTTGATAGCATGCCGGGAAGTACCTAAAATTTGTTTCCGTTATCTCCGTAAGAAATGCATTGAGGAATTTAAATGTCCCTCTGGGATCGAACCAAGGACCATCAGCGAATATTTAAAATTCGATAATGATATATTTTTATGGTATCTAACCTCATACCGAATTTCAAGTTTCTATGCCATTGGAAAAGGGTCCAAAGAAAATCTTAAAAATCGCCACAATGCATTTTAAACGGCCGATTTTTGCCCCGATCTAGCATCGAACCAAAGATTATATTCATAGATGTCTTTATGGTTTTCTTTAGATATGCATAGCATCTAGTGATCCCTTGAATTTCAAATCTTTCCTTTTCCGGGAAGTGCCCCAAAAAAATTTTCGAAAATCCCCGCCATGTATTCTTATGGGGAAAATCGCGACTTTGGGGCCTTCTGGAATCGAACCCATGACACCGAGGTTCAAAGTCGGCTTTTTCCTGGAGGTTGCACGTTATGGCCAATACGTCGTAAAAATTTCAAGTCAATGACGCTTTTGGTTTAGCCTGTGAATTTGTATCCTATCTGGGTATCTGGGTATCTGGGTATCTGGGTATATATATGAATGAATCCGGAGAAGCATCTATATATCTATTACGAGTAAAATGTAGCTTGCATACTGCAAGCAGATCGGCAATACTAATTTCATATCGGCATAATATTGGGACGGTCCTCAAAAGAAAAAAAAAAGGATTGAAATTTTTCTTAAAATTTTCAGACATTTCACCGTCTGGCATCGAACCCGGGTCTTTACTGTGAACGTACTATGCAGTACAATTGAAGATCACCATCTCTAACTATGTGAGAAAATTCAAGCAGAAATATTGGCTAAAACTGCCTCAAAAGCCGTTCTAATTTTCACGAATGTAAATGGCTCTCTGGATTCGAACCAAGGACGATCTTGAAAATCTAAAACATGTTTCTGAAAGTTATTAATGATCTCTATTTAGATGCCGAATTTCAAGTTTCTATATTATTGGGAAAGTTTTCAAAATAATTCCTAAAAATCGGATCAACTTCTGATTGCAGAGACACCTGGTGTCGAACCCAGGACACATTTATAGTTGTGAATGCACAGTTTGATTTGTTAAGACTTGCTCTTGTATCATGCAAAGTTTGAAGTCGATAACATGCCGGGAAGTACCTAAATTTTGTTTCCGTTATCTCCGTAAGAAATGCATTGAGAAGTTCAAAATGCCCTCTGGGATCGAACCAAGGACCATCAGCGAAAATGTAAAATTTAATTATGAAATATATTCAACATATATATCCACGTGCCAAGTTTCAAGTATCCATGCTATCGGGAAAGGATCCAAAAAAAATCTTCAAATTCGCCACAATGCATTTTAAACGGCCGATTTTTGCCCCGACCTAGCATCGAACCATGGACCATATTCGGCGATGTTTTTTTGATTTTTGCTGGATATGCACGGCTTCTTGCGATCCCTCGAATTTCAACTCTCTCCTTTTCCAGGAAGTGCCTCAAAAAAATTTTCGAAAATCCCCGCCATGTATTCTTATGGGGAAAATCGCGACTTTGGGGCCCTCTGGAATCGAACCCATGACACTGAGGTTCAAAATCGCAATTTTTCTGGCGGTTATACGTTATGGCCAACACGTCGTAAAAATTTCAAGTCGATGACGCTTCTAGTTTAGGCTGTGAATTAGTATCCTATCTATCTATCTATCTATCTATATCCTTGAATGAATCCGGAGAAGCATCTATATTTAATAGATATATAGATGCTTCTCCGGATTCATTCATATATATACCTATATAGATAGATAGGATACAAATTCACAGGCTAAACCACAAGCGTGATTGACTTGAAATATTTATGACATATTGGCCATAACGTGAAACCCCCAGAAAAATTGCGATTTTGAACCTGAGTGTCATGGGTTCAATTCCAGAGGGCCCCAAAGTCCCGATTTTTCCCGTTTAATTGCATTGCTTTGATTTTCGGGAATTAAAAAAAAATACTTCCCGGATAGGTAGAGAATCAAAACTCAAGGAGCCTATATATATGAACATGATCTATTGAAAACATAAATGAGTTTTACGAAAAATATCCTGGGTTCGATGCTAGGTCGGGGCAAAAATCGGCCGTTTAAAATGCATTGTGGCGATTTTTAAGATTTTTTTTGGACCCTTTTCCGATGGCATGGAAACTTGAAATTCGGTATGGGTTTAGATATCATAAATATATTTCATAATGGATTTTTATGTTTTCCCTGATGTTCCTTGGTTCGATCCCAGAGGGCCATTTACATTCCTCAATGCATTTCTTATGGAGATAACGGAAACAAGTTTAAGGTACTTCCCGGCATGCTATCGACTTAAAACATTGCATGATAGAAGAACCAGTCTTAACAAATCAAACTATGCATTCATAGCTATCAATGTGTCCTGGGTTCGACACCAGGTGTCTCTGCAATCAGAAGTTGATCCGATTTTTAGGAATTATTTTGAAACCTTTCCCAATAATATAGAAACTTGAAATTTGGCATATAGATTGAGATCAATAATAACTTTCAGAAACATTTTTTAAATTTCCAAGATCGTCCTTGGTTCGAGTCCCGAGAGCAATTTACATTCGTGAACATTAGCGCGTCTTTTGAGGCAGTTGTAGCCAATATTTCTACTTGAATTTTCACACATAGTTAGAGATGGTGATCTTCTATTGTGTTTCATAGAAGGTTTTCCAGTAAGACCAGGGTTCGATTCCAGACGATGAAATTTCAGCGAATTTTAAGAAAAAATTAAATCCTTTTTTTTCTTATGAGGACCGTCCCGATGTGATGCCGATATGAAATTAGTATTGCCGATCTGCTTGCAGTATGCAAGCTACTTTTACTCGTAATAGATATATAGATGCTTCTCCGGATTCATTCATGTATATTCCTAGATAGATAGATAGGATACTAATTCACAGCCTAAACCACAAGCGTGATTGACTTGAAATTTTTACGACGTATTGGCCATAACGTGTAACCGCCAGAAAAAATGTGATTTTGAACCTCGGTGCCATGGGTTCGATTCCAGAAGGCCCCAAAGTCGCGATTTTCCCCATAAGAATACATGGCGGGGATTTTCCAAAATTTTTTTGAGGCCCTTTCCGGAAAAGGAGAGAATTGAAATTCGAGGGACCACTAGAAGCCGTGCATATCCAACGAAAATCAAAAAGACATCTTCGAATTTTGTCCATGGTTCGATGCTAGGTCGGTGCAAAAATCGGCCGTTTAAAATGCATTGCGGCGATTTTTAAGATTTTTTTGGATCCTTTCCCGATAACATGGATACTTGAAACTCGGCACGTCGATAGATATCATGAATATATATCATAATCAAATTTTAGATGTTCGCTGATGGTCCTTGGTTCGATCCCAGAGGGCCATTTGCACTTCTCAATGCATTTCTTACGGAGATAACGGAAACAAAATTAAGGTACTTCCCGGCATGCTATCGACATCAAACTTTGCATGATAGAAAAGCCAGTCCTTATAAATCAAACTTTGCATTCACAGCTTACAGTATTTCCTGGCTTCGACACCAGGTGTCTCTGCATTCAGAAATTGATCCGATTTTTAGGAATTATTTTCAAACCTTTCCCAACAATATAGAAACTTGAAATTTGGCATATAGATAGAGATCATAAATAACTTTTAGAAACATGTTTTAGATTTCCAAGATCGTCCTTGGTTCGAATCCAGAGAGCCATTTACATTCGTGAAAATTAAAACGTCTTTTGAGGCAGTTGTAGCCAAATATTTCTGCTTGAATTTTCACACATAGTTAGAATCGGTGATCTTCTATTGTGCTGCATAGTAAGTTCACCAGAGAGACCCGGGTTCATTGCCAGACGATGAAATTTCAGCGAATTTGAAGAAATATTTCAATCCTTTTTTTTTCTATTAAGGACCGACCCGATATGATGCCGATATAAAATTAGTGTTGTCGATCTGCTTGCAGTATGCAAGCTACATTTTACTCGTATAATAGATAGATAGGTACATAGATAGGATACTAATTCACAGCATAAACCACAAGCGTCATCGGCTTGAAATTTTTACGACGTATTGGCCATATCGTGTAACCACCAGAAAAATTGTGATTTTGAACCTCAGTGTCATGGGTTCGATTCCAGAGGGACCCAAAGTCCCGTTTTTCCCATTTAAATGCATTGCGTTGATTTTCGGGAATTTTTAAAAAATACTTGCCGGATAGGTAGGGACTTAAAACTCAAGGAGCCGATATATAAGGTCATGATCTATCGAAAACATAAATGAGTTTTACGGAAAATATCCTGGGTTCGAAGCTAGGTCAAGGAAAAAATCGGCCGTTTAAAATACATTGTGGCGATTTTTAAGTTTTTTTTTGGACCCCTTCCCGATGACATGGAAACTCTAAATTCGGCATGAAGTTGGAGATCATAAATATATTTCATAATCAAATTTTACATATTTGCTGATGGTCCTTGGCTCGATCCCAGAGAGCCATTTACATTCCTCAATGCATTTCTTATGGAGATAACGGAAAAAGGTTTTAGGTACTTCCCGGCATGATATCGACTTCAAACTTTGCATAATATAAGATGAAGTACTTATAAGTCATAATGTGCATTCCCAGCTAACAATATTTCCTGGGTTCGACACCAGGCATCTCTACAATCAGTAAATTATCCGATTTTTAGAAATTTTTTTAACCCCTTCCCAATAATATTAAAACATGAAATTAGGTATATAGATAGAGAACATAGATGCATTTCAAAAACATGTTTTAGATTTCCTAGATCGTACTTGGTTCGAATCCAGAGAGCCATTTACATTATTGAAAAGTAGGACGTCGTTTGAGGCAGTTGGAGCCAATATTTCTGCTTGAATTTTCACAGATAGTAAGATATGGCGATTTTCTGTTGTGCCGCATATTACGTTCACCATGAAGGCCTAGGTTCGATGCCAGATGATTAAATTGCAGCGAATTTTAAGAACTTTTTCAATCCCTTTTTATTTTCTATTGAGGGCCGTCCCGATATGATGCTGACAAGAAATTAGTGTTGTCGATCTGCTTGCAGTATGCAAGCAACATTTTACTCGTAATAGATGTAGATGCTTCTCCGGATTCATTCATGTGTATAGGTATATAGATAGGATACTAATTCACAGCCTAAACTACAAGCGTCATTGACTTGAAATTATTACTACGTATTGGCCATAACGTGTAACCACCAGAAAAATTGCAATTTTGAACCTCAGTGTCATGGGTTCGATTCCAGAAGGCCCCAAAGTCCCGATTTTCTCCATTTAAATGCATTGCTTTGATTTTCCGGATTTTTTTTAAATACTTCCCGTATAAGTAGAGAATCGAAACTCTAGGAGCCTATGTATATGAACAGGATCTATCGATAGCATTAATGAATTTTACAGAAAATATCCTGGGTTCGATGCTAGGACAGTGACAAAAATCTGCCGTTTAAAATAAATTGAGGTCGTTTTTCATTATTTATTTTGATGCACTTATCGAAATGATAGGAAGTTCGTGCTTGGCTAGAAGATGAATGGTAAGAATTACTTTCAGAAAAAAATTTTGGTAAGACCATACTATTCCTGGGTTCGATGCCAGAGCACATTTAAATTTCTCTCATAAGGAATATAAGGGAAATATAGTATGTCATTTGAAGCAGTTGCACCCAATATTTCTGCTTGAATTTTCACACATAGTTAGAAGTGGTGATCTTCTGTTGTGCTGCATAGAAATTATTACCAGAAAGACCCGGGTTCGAAGCCAGGTGGTAAATATATCCCCCATTTGAAATACATTAAGTTATTTTTCATTATTTATTTTGATGCACTTATCGAAATGATAGGAAGTTCGTGCTTGGCTAGAAGATGTATCATAGGAATTGATTTAAGAAAAAAATTTAGATAGGACCGAACTATTCCTGGGTTCGATGCCAGAGCATAATAACATTTCTCTCATAAGGAATATAAGGGAATATTTGGACGTCTTTTGAGGCAGTTGCAGTCAATATTTATTTTTGAATTTTCATTCATAGTTAGAGATGGTGATCTTATGTTGTGCTGCATAGAAATTATTACCAGAAAGACCCGGGTTCGAAGCCAGGTGGTAAATATATCCCCAATTTAAAATACATTCAGTTAGTTTTCATTATTTATTTTGATGCACTTATCGAAATAATAGGGGTTTTATTCTTAGATAGATGTATATTAAGATTCGATATAAGAAAAAAGTTTAGATAAGACCATGCTGTTCCTGGGTTCGATGCCAGAGCACATTACAATTTCTCACATTAGGAATATATGTGAAAAGTAGGTCGTCATTTGAGGCAGTTGCAGCCAATATTTCTGCCTGAATTTTCACTCTTAGTTACAGATGGTGATCTTCTGTTGCGCTGCATAATAAGTTCACCAGGAAGACCCGAGTTCGATGCCAGACGATTAAATTGCAGCGAATTTTAAGAATGTTTTCAATCATTTTTTCTATTGAGGACCGACCCACTATGATGCCGATATGAAATTAGTTTTGTTGATCTGCTTGCAGTATGCAAGCTGCATTTTCCTCGTATATATATATATATATAGAGAGGATACAAATTCACAGGCTAAACCACAAGCGTCATTGACTTGAAATTTTTACGACGTATTGGCCATAACGTGTAACCTCCAGAAAAATTGCGACTTTGAACCTCAGTGTCATGGGTTCGATTCCAGAGGGGCCCAAAGTGCCGATTTTTCCCGTTTAAATGCATTGCTTTGATTTTCGGGAATTTTAAAAAAATACTTCCCGGATAGATAGAGAATCGAAACTATAGGAGCCTTTATATATGGTATTGATCTATAGCTAGGACGTGGCAAATATCGGCCGTTTAAAATGCATTGTGGCGATTTTTAAGATTTATTTTGGACCCTTTTCCGATGGCATAGAAACTTGAAATTCGGTATGAGGTTAGATACCAAAAAAATATATCATAATCGAATTTTACATATTCGCTGATGGTCCTTGGTTCGATCCCAGAGGGACATTTTAATTCCTCCATGCATTTCTTATGGAGATAACGGAAACAAATTTTTAGGTACTTCCCGCCAAAATATCGACTTCAAACTTTGCATATAGAAAGATCAAGTCATTACACATCAAACTGTGAATTCACAACTACCAATGTTTCCTGGTTTCGCCACCAGGCGTCTCTACAATCAGAAGTTGATCCGATTTTTAGGAATTATTTTGAAACCTTTCCCAATAAAATAGAAACTTGAAATTCGGCATATAGATAGAGATCATAAATAACTTTCAGAAACATGTTTTTGATTTCCACGATCGTCCTTGGTTCGAGTCCCGAGAGGCATTTACTTTCGTGAAAAGTAGAACGTCGTTTGAGGCAGTTTCAGCCAATATTTCTACTTGAATTTTCACACATAGTTAGTGATGGTGGTCTTCTGTTGTGCTGCTTGATAGGTTAGCCAGGAAGACTTTGGTTCGATGCCAGACGATTAAAATTGCAGCGAATTTTAAGATTATTTTCAATTTTTTTTTCTTTTTAAGACCGTCCGAAAGGTTGCCGACATTAAATTGGTGATGTCGATCTGCTTGCAGTATGCAAGCAACATTTTACTCGTATATATATATATATATAGGTACGAGTAAAATGTTGCTTGCATACTGCAAGCAGATCGACAACACTAATCTCATATAGGCATTATATCAGGACGGTCCCTAAAAGAAAAAGAAAAAGGATTGAAAATATTCTTAGAATTCACTTTAATTTAATTGCCTGGCATCGAACCCGGGTCTTCCTGGTGAACTTACTACGCAACACAACAGAAGATCACCATCTCTAACTACGTGCGAAATTTCAAGCAGAAATATTGGCTGCAACTGCCTCAAACGACGTTCTATTTTTCACGAATGTAAATGGCTCTCTGGATTCGAACCGAGGACAATCATTGAAATCTAACATATTTTTTTTAAATTTATTTATTATTTCTATCTATGTACCGAATTTCAAGTTTTAATATTAAAGGAAAGAGGTTCAAAATAATTCTTAAAAATCGGATCAGTTACTGATTGTAGAGACGCCTGGTGTCGAACCCAGGACACTTTGGTAGCTGTGAATGCACAGTTAGATTTGAAAGGACTTGATCTTATTTTATGCAAAGTTTATGTCGATATAATGCCAGGAAGTACCGAAAATTTGTTTCCGTGATCTCCATAACAAATGCATTGAGGAATATAAATGGCCCTCTGGGATCGAACCAAGGACCATCAGCCAATATGTAAAATTTGATTATGAAATATAATTATGATATCTAACCTAATACCGAATTTAAAGTTTCCATCCAATCGGGAAGAGGTCCAAAATAAATCTTAAAAATCGCCTTAAATGCATTTTAAACGGCCGATTTTTGCCCCGACCTAGCATCGAACCATGGACAATATTCGTAGATGTCTTTTTGATTTCCGTTGGAAATGCACAGCTTCTAGCGATCCCTTGAATTTCAACTCTCTTCCTTTGCTGGAAGTGCCTCAAAATATTTTTTGAAATTCCCCACCATGTATCCTTATGGGGAAAATCGGGACTTTGGGGCCTTCTGGAATCGAACCCATGACGTTGAGGTTCAAAGTCGCAATTTTTCTGGCGGTTACACGTTATGGCCAATACATCGAAAAAATTCCAAGTTAATGACGCTTGTAGTTTAGGCTGTGAATTAGTATCCTATCTATATACCTATATCCCTATATATATGAATGAACACGGAGAAGCATCTATATATAATAGATATAGGTATATCCGGAGAAGCGTATATATAAAATAGATATATATATATATATATATATATACGAGTAAAATGTTGCTTGCATACTGCAAGCAGATCGACAACACTATTTTCATGTCGGCATCATATCTGGACGGCCATCAAAAGAAAAAAATTGAATTGAAATTTTTCTTAAAATTCGCTGAAATTCCATCGTCTGGCATCGAACCCGGGTCTTTACTGTGAACTTACTATGCAGCACAATAGAATAACACCATCTCTAACTATGTGTGAAAATTCAAGCAGAAATATGGGCTACAACTGCGTCAAAAGACGATCTAATTTTCACGAATTTAAATGGCTCTCTGGATTCGAACCAAGGACGATCTTGGAAATCTAAAAAATGTTTCTGAAAGTTATTTATGATCTCTATCTATATGCCGAATTTGAAGTTTCTATATCATTGGCAAAGGTTTCAAAATAATTCCTAAAAATCGGATCAACTTCTGATTGCAGAGACACCTGGTGTCGAACCCAGGACACATTGATAACTGTGAATGCACTGTTTGATTTGTATGGACTTGATCTTTCTATACGCAAAGTGTGAAGTCGATATCGTGCCTGGAAGTACCTAAAATTTGTTTCCATTACCTCCGTAAGAAATGCATTGTGGAATTTAAATATCCCTCTGGGATCGAACCAAGGACCATCAGCGAATATAAAAAATTTTATTATGATATATTTTCATGGTGTCTAACCTCATACCAAATTTCAAGTTTCTATGCCATCGGAAAAGGGTCCAAAAAAAATCTTAAAAATCGCCACAATGTATTTTAAACGGCCGATTTTTGCCCCAACCTAGCATCGAACCATGGATAATATTCGTAGACGTCTTTATGGTTTCCTTTAGATATGCACGGCATCTAGCGATCCTTTAAATTTCAAATCTCTCCTTTTCCGGGAAGTGCCTCAAAAAAATTTTCGAAAATCACCGCCATGTATTCTTATGGGGAAAATCGCGACTTTGGGGCCTTCTGGAATCGAACCCATGACACCGAGGTTCAAAATCGGCTTTTTCCTGGAGGTTACACGTTATGGCCAATATGTCGTAAAAATTTCAAGTCGTTGGCACTTGTGGAACATGGTTAGAATTTTGATCCCCTATATATATATCTATTATATATAGACGCTTCTCCGGATATCTATTATATATAGATGCTTCTCCGGATTCATTCATATATCTATTATATATAGACGCTTCTCCGGATATACCTATATATATATACACTCATTCATAGGGGATCAAAAGTTTTACCATGTTCCACAAGTGCCATCGACTTGAAATTTTTACGACGTGATGGCCATGACGGATAACCTCCAGAAAAAATCCGACTTTGAATCTCAGTATCATGGGTTCGATTCCAGAAGGCCCCAAAGTCCCGATTTTCTCCATAAGGATACATGGTGAGTATTTTCGAAATTTTTTTTGAGGCACTTCCCGGACAAGTAGAGAGTTGAAATTCAAGGGATCGCTAGATGCCGTGGATATCCAACGAAAACCAAACAGACATTTTCTAATATTGTCTATGGTTCGATTCTAGGTCGGGGCAAAAATCGGCCGTTTAAAATGCATTGCGGCGATTTTTAAGATTTATTTTGGACCATTTGCCGATGGCATGGAAACTTGAAATTCAGCATGGGGTTAGATATCACAAATTTATTTCATAATCAAATTTTTTATGTTCGTTGATGGTCTTTGGTTCGATCCCAGAGGGCCATTTGCAATTCTCAATGCATTTCTTACGGAGATAACGGAAACAAAATTAAGGTACTTCCCGGCATGCTATCGACTTCAAACTTTGCATGATAGAAGAGCATGTCTTTACAAATCAAACTGTGCATTCACAGCTTACACTATTTCTAGGGTTCGACACCAGGTGTCTCTGTAATCAGAAGTTGATACGATTTTTAGGATTTTTTTTGAAATCTTTCCCAATAATATAGAAACTTGAAATTCGGCATATAGATAGAGATCATAAATAACTTTCAGAAACATATTTTAGATTTCCAAGATCGTCCTTATTTCGAATCCAGAGAGCCATTTATATTCGTGAAAATTAGAACGTCTTTTGAGGCAGTTGTAGCCAATATTTCTGCTTGAATTTTCACACATAGTTAGAGACGGTGATCTTCTATTGTGCTGCATAGTAATATACCAGTAAGACCCGGGTTCGATGCCAGACGATAAAATTGCAGCGAATTTTAAGAATATTTTGAATCATTTTTTTGTTCTTTTGAGAACCGTCCCGATATGATACCAATATGAAATTAGTATTGCCGATCTGCTTGCAGTATGCAAGCTACTTTTTACTCGTATGATATATGAATGAATCCGGAGAAGCATCTATATATAATAGATATATAGAGAGGATACAAAGTCACAGGCTAAACCACTAGCGTCAATGGCTTGAAATTTTTACGACATATTGGCCATAACGTATAACCTCCAGAAAAATTGCGATTTTGAACCTCAGTGTCATGGGTTCGATTCCAGAGGGCCCCAAAGTCGCGATTTTCCCCATAAGATTACATGGCGGGGATTTTCGAAAATTTTTTTGAGGCACTTCCCGGAAAAGCAGAGAGTTGAAACTCTAGGGACCGCTAAATGCCGTGCATAGCCAACGAAAATCGGAAAGACATCTTAGAATATTGTCCTTGGTTCGATGCTAGGCCGGGGCAAAAATCGGCCGTTTAAAATGCATTGCGGCGATTTTTAAGATTTTTTTTGGATCCTTTCCCGATAACATGGATTATTGAAACTCGGCACGTCGATAGATATCATGAATTAATTTCATAATCGAATTTTACATATTAGCTTATGGTCCTTGGTTCGATCCCAGAGGACCATTTGCACTTCCCAATGCTTTTCTTACGGAGATAACGGAAACAAATTTTAGGTACTTCCCGGCACGATATCAACTTCAAACTTTGCATGTACAAAGATCAAGTCCATACAAATCAAACAGTGCATTCACAGCTATCAAAGAGTCCTGGGTTCGACACCAGGTGTCTCTGCAATCAGAAGTTGATCCGATTTTTAGGAATTATATTGAAACCTTTCCCAATAATATAGAAACTTGAAATTTGGCATATGGATTGAGATCATTAATAAATTTCAGAATCATTTTTTAAATTTCCAAGATCGTCCTTGGTTCGAGTCCCGAGAGCTATTTACATTCGTGAACATTAGAGCGTCTTTTGAGGCAGTTGTAGCCAATATATCTGCTTGAAGTTCACACAGGGTTAGAGATGGTGATCTTTTATTGTGCTACATAGTAAGTTCACCAGTAAGATCCGGGTTCGATGCCAGACGATGAAATTTCAGCGAATTTTAAGAAAAATTTCAATCCTTTTTTTTTCTTTTGAGGACATTCCCGATATGATGCCGATATGAAATTAGTATTGCCGATCTGCTTGCAGTATGCAAGCTACATTTTACTCGTATACCTATATAGATAGATAGATAGATAGGATACTAATTCACAGCCTAAACTACAAGCGTCATTGATCTGAAATTTTTATGACATATTGGCCATAACGTGAAACCCCCAGGAAAAAAGCGACCTTGAACCTCAGTGTCATGGGTTCGATTCCAGAGGGCCCCAAAGTCCCGATTTTTCCCGTTTAAATGCATTGCTTTGATATTAGGGAATTTAAAAAAAATACATTCGGGATAGGTAGAGAATCAAAACTCAAGGAGCCTATATATATGGTTATGATCTATCAAAAGCATAAATGAGTTTTACGAAAAATATCCTGTGTTCGAGGCTAGGTTGAGGCAAAAATCGGCCGTTTAAAATGCATTGTGGCGATTTTTAAGATTTTTTTGGACCCTTTCCCGATGGCATGGAAACTTGAAATTCGGCATGGAGTTGGAGATCATAAATATATCTCATAATCAAATTTTACATATTCCCTTATGGTCCTTGGTTCGATCCCAGAGAGTAATTTACATTCCTCAATGCATTTCTTACGGAGATAACAGAAAAATGTTTTAGTTACTTCCCGGCGTGATATCGACTTCAAACTTTGTATGAAATAAGATGAAGTCCTAATAAGTCATACTGTGCAATCACAGCTACCAATATTTCCTGCGTTCGACACCAGGCGTCTTTACAATCAGTAAATTATCCGATTTTTAAGAATTAAATTAAGCCCCTTTCCCAATAATGTTAAAACATGAAATTAGGTATATAGATAGAGAACATAGATAGATTTCAAAAAAATGTTTTAAATTTCCTAGATCGTCCTTGGTTCGAATCCAGAGAGCCATTTACATTATTGAAAAGTAGAACGTAGTTTGAGGCAGTTGTAGCCAATATTTTTGGTTGAATTTTCTCACATAGTTAGAGATGGTGATATTCTATTGTGCTGCATAGTAAGTTCACCAGTAAGACACGGGTTCGATGCCAGACGATGAAATTGCAGCAAATATTAAGAGTAATTTCAATTCTTTTTTTTTCTTTTGAGGACCGTTCCAATATGATGCCAATATAAAATTAGTTTTGTCGATCTGCTTGCAGTATGCAAGCTACATTTTACTCGTACCTATATACACACTCACTCATTCATTCATTCATTCATAGGGGATCAAAATTCTAACCATGTTCCACAAGTGCCACCGTCTTGAAATTTTTACGATGTTATGGCCATGACGCGTAACCTCCAGGAAAAAGCAGACTTTGAACCTCGGTGTCATGGGTTCGATTCCAGAAGGCCCCAAAGTCGCGATTTTCCCCATAAGATTACATGGCGGGGATTTTCGAAATTTTTTTTGAGGCACTTTCCGGAAAAGGAGAGATTTGAAATTCAAGGAATCGCTAGATGCCGTGCATATCTAAAGGAAACCATAAAGACATCTACGAATATTATCATTGGTTCGATGCTAGGTCGGGGCAAAAATCGGCCGTTTAAAATGCATTGTGGCGATTTTTAAAATTTTTTTTGGACCCTTTTCCGATGGCATAGAAACTTGAAATTCGGTATGAGGTTGGATACTATAAAAATATATCATAATCGAATTTTATATATCCGATGATGGTCCTTGGTTCGATCCCAGAGGGACTTTTAAATTCCTCAATGTATTTCTTACGGAGATAACGGAAACAAATTTTAGGTACTTCCCGGCACGATATCGACTTCAAACTTTGCATAGAGAAAGATCAAGTGCATGCAAATCAAACAGTGCATTCACAGCTATCAATGTGTCCTGGGTTCGACACCAGGTGTCTCTGCAATCAGAAGTTGATCCGATTTTTAGGAATTATTTTGAAACCTTTACCAATAATATAGAAACTTGAAATTTGGCATATAGATAGAGATCATAAATAACTTTCAGAAACATGTTTTAGATTTCCAAGATCGTCCTTGGTTCGAATCCAGATTGCCATTTAATTTCGTGAAAATTAAAACATCTTTTGAGGCAGATGTAGCCCATATTTCTGCTTGAATTTTCACACATAGTTAGAGATGGTGATGTTCTATTGTGCTGCATAGTAAGTTCACAGTATAGATCCGGGTTCGATGCCAAACGATGGAATTTCAGCGAATTTTAAGAAAAATATCAATCCATTTTTTTCTTTTGATGGCCGTCCCGATATGATGCCGACATGAAAATAGTGTTGCCGATCTGCTTGCAGTATGCAAGCAACATTTTACTCGTATATATATATAGGTATATCCGGAGAAACGTCTATATATATAACGAGTAAAATGTAGCTTGCATACTGCAAGCAGATCGGCAATACTAATTTCATATTGGCATCACATCTGGACGGTCCTCATAAGAAAAAAAAAGGATTTAATTTTTTCTTAAAATTCGCTGAAATTTCATCATCTGGCATCGAACCCGGGTCTTACTGGTAAACCTATTATGAAACACAATAGAAGATCACCATCTTTAACAATGTGTTAAAATTCAAGCAGAAATATTGGCTACAACTACCTCAAAAGACGCTCTAATGTTCACGAATGTAAATGGCTCTCTGGATTCGAACCAAGGACGATCTTGGAAATGTAAAAAATGTTTCTGAAAATTATTAATAATCTCAATCTATATGCCAAATTTCAAGTTTCTACATTATTGGAAAAGGTTCCAAAATACCTCCTAAAATCGGATCAACTTCTGATTGTAGAGACACCTGGTGTCGAACCCAGGACACATTGATAGCTGTGAATGCACAGTTTGATTTGTTTAGACTTGCTCTTCTATCATGCAAAGTTTGAAGTCGATAGCATGCCGGAAAGTACCTAAAATTTGTTTCCGTTATCTCCATAAGAAATGCATTGAGGAATTTAAATGTCCATCTGGGATCGAACCAAGGACCATCAGCGAATATGTAAAATTTGATTATGAAATACTTTTATGGTATCTAACCTTATACGGAATTTTAAGTTTCTATGCCATCGGAAAAGGGTCCAAAAAAAATCTTAAAAATCGCCACAATGCATTTTAAACGGCCGATTTTTGCCCCGACCTAGCATCGAACCAAGGATAATATTCGTAGATGTCTTTATGGTTTCCTTTAGATATGCACGGCATCTAGCGGTCCCTCGAATTTCAACTCTCTCCTTTTCCGGGAAGTGCCTCAAAAAAATTTTCAAAAATCCCCGCCATTTATCCTTATGGACAAAATCACGACTTTGGGGCCTTCTGGAATCGAACCCATGACACCGAGGTTCAAAGTCGGATTTTTTCTGGAGGTTACACGTTATGGCCAATATGTCGTAAAAATTTCAAGGCATTGGCACTTGTGGAACATGGTTAGACTTTTGATCCCCTATATATATATATATAACTTATAGGTATATCCGGAGAAGCGTCTATATATAATAGATAGATATTAGTATATCCGGAGAAGTGTCTATATATAATAGATATTGGAGGGATTGGACGACTTGTCAGACCGACTAGAAAATAGTGATATCTGTGGACTCACAAGTGTGTATACCAGTGTATGTTTGTCAGTGGAACTATAAGTAAAGAATCGATTAACGAGATGGAATTAAAGAATATAAAAAAGGCAGAGAACACCTAATTTTTGCAAATACGAAGCTGATCTACTGATCGATTTGGTTTTAAGTCGAAAATATATAATTGAGAATAAGAAGAAAGATGGGAAATTATTGAAGGAGAAAGAGTTGGCATGGCAAAAGATTGCCACAGAATTCCATTCCCTTCCTGGTGATTTAGGGGGACAAATTTAATTGAATAACAATTAAATTTGTTTAAGCGATACTTCTTATAATTTTATTGTATACAATGAAATACTTAATACCTTTTGCTCTTCATTTCGCATGCTTTTGAATTTTATCAATGTGTATTTATAGTATTAGTTATTAGTACAATGTTATTTTAGTAATCTTCGATATTTGCAAGTATTTTAAAGAGAATTACCTAATTCGTAACAGCAATAAGAGTGTGCAGTTGAAATACTCACATAACTTAATTTTCTCACTATTTTTTTATCTTATCAGAATAACTTATTTAGCTTGCTTAAATTTTAAAATAACAGAAGTGAATTTATATGGTTCTTAAGGTGTTGTTAAAAGATTACATGGCCAATTGAAAACATGGTACGAGAACATGAAAAGAAATACAAGGGAAGACATAGCAGATGAGAAGATGGAAATGTATAGGACTGGAGGAGGGCCATCAAATGAAAAAAGAATTAGAATTAACGAAAAGGTAGCATTTATTTTGGGTCCCAACGTAAGACCAATGGAAAACCCTTTTGATTCAGATGCTTTTTATCATAGTAATGGTAAGCATGATAATATTCATACCGGTAACCTAAATAAAATGAAAAAAATAATCAAATCTGGTTACTTTTTTAGATTAGCAGCATACAATCATTCCACAAAATATATCAAATTCATCAGAGGTAGGTTTACAGGTAACATAAGGTTACACCTTGTATAAGTCATGAGTATAGTAAACTGCTAATATTCAATGTTTATAGGATGTGTTGCAGAATCCAGAGACAGCACAAAATGAATCAGTATCATTAACTGAGACTCCTATTGTTGAAATTCACGAAGCAGAAGTAGTAGGCATGACAGGAGCTGCAACATCAATAGGAAGTAGTAAACTGATGAATAAAAGAATTAAAGATTCCACTTCGCTTGGTCCAAATTCGCAAAATAAAAGCAGGCATCCCATGGATGAAATGAAAGACTCCTGCAGAAGCAGAACTGAAGTGTCGCAAGAGCAGCTTAAGATAATGAAGGAAGAACACCTAAAGGAAATGGAAATAAAAATATGAAAATTTTAATACTGAAGGAGAAGTTAAAGTACTGGCAAAAATGAACAAGGAGATAGACAGTGAATAGCAGCCTGTGTTACCATTTTAAATACAATTTTCACAATGTTCCTATATTTAAGTTTAATAAATTATAAAGATTTAATTTGAACACCTTTACTTTCATTAATTTATTCAGTTTTCACAGCAAAATTAATATTCTTGAGGATTTAAAATCCTGTGTGTTAAGTTTTATAATTCCTAAACCTTTTTGTGGGTTTTACGAGTAGTTTTTGCAGCTTTATTTTAACAACTTATCAAATGATTCTCACATGAAACAAAATGTACTTGCCCTAATTGAGACGACCATTTATTAATGCCTGACGAATAGCTTGTCCAGTAACTTGATCATTGCGGTACATAAGATGATTTATAGGTTCATCATCAGCAATCTCGGGTCTCCTCCTTTGCTGCAGCTCTCCGAGTAACCTAGTCACTTCAACATCATTCGGAGGATCATCTTCCCTAGCGGCAATTGCTATGTTATGAAGAACTGCAGTAGCTGAGATTACTGCAAAGGATTTATGCAGTCTACTCCTTAATCCAAATGCCAAAATTGGAAATCTCCGTTTCCAAACACCGAAGAGTCTATCAATCGTGTTTCTTGTTTTTATATGGGCCCTATTGTAAAACCGTTCAGCAGGTGTACGTGGATTTGTCAGTGGTGTAAGGAGATAGGTCTTGCATGCATACCCTCCATCTCCCAACAAAAATCCATTGGTCATGTCACCCGCTTCAAACTTTGTCCTTAAGGAGGAATTTCTAAATATCGTGCTGTCGTGCACGGATCCTGGCCACCGTACGACTAAATCCCTTATCAATAAATTATGATCGCATACAGTTTGTACATTTATTGAAAAATAACCCTTCCTATTTTGAAAGGTTTCTGCATTATCACCCCTGGTGATTTTATTTGTATATGCGTACAGTCTATGGCACCCAAAACACCAGAGAAATTAGCAATGTTGTAAAAGCCATCCATCACAGCTCTTTGTTCTCGCGGAGAATTTGGGAAGTGCACAAAATGACGCAATCCTCGAACTGAGGCCCCAATACCTCGTCGATTGCATGTAGAGCAGTAGTTCGGTGTATTCCGAAGGAATCTCCTATCAGCATGTAAAACGCACCTGTGGTGTAAAATCTAAACATAGTCAAAAGTTTATCCATCGGCGAAAGAGGATTGATTCTCTGGCTTGGATATTCAAGATGATGGCGAATATTTTCTAAGAGGGAAAGCACAGTTTCTTTCCTCAACCTATATCTTTCGTGGAATTTAGTTTCACTTAAATTATCCAAAGGATTCACCCTAACGTCATGGTTTCTAGGCTGAAAATTATTATGGTTTTCTAAATAATCTAAATACAGGAGTTCATCCTCGAAATCATCAAACCGAAACACCATAATTGTTTACCTCTCTTGTTGCTACACCGATTAAGTAACTTAACAGGTCGATTTCGCTTGGTTAATTCTTAACCGCGGTCAGCTGCCCGATTAACGCTAACCGAGGTTGGTGCACTTGAAAATGGCCTTAACTGCAGTTAGTTAACAATTTAACTGCGATTAAGCCTTAACCGAGATTGGTGCACTCGGGCCTTAGTGCAAAACCTTAGCTGAAATTGGAGCCATATTTATGGGTATGTGGAGCTTTCACTGAATTTATCAAGCAGTGTATCTCTAAGACTTGTGTGATGATTGGGGTTTTGTACTCTTCAGCAGAAAAAAAAGCTCAGAGCTTGTTATAGGACTTGACTCTTGGGGGGGGCGGTGTTGAACCCCTAAACCCCCCCCCTCGTTGTGCCACTGGGCCCATGTTTAAAGGCCTTATGCCCCTCTTTCCCTTCACCGCTCTTCACCTATAACGCGTCACTTCGGAGTGTGAACCTCGAGCGAAGTAAAGCTAGTTAGAACCAAAAGCGACAGGAATCGCGACTCAACAAAAGAAAATTTAGGCCCAGTGATTGGTGTCAAGGATATTTGGGTTTTGGTAAGAATATTGGTACATAGAAAAATAGTGCAGTAGTTTTCTTAGGGGGTTCAGTGAACCCAATGGACCTGCCGCCACTGAGTTCAGGTGTACTTTCCCACATTATATTTCAACGAGGATGACAAAGACTTAAGTTACAAAAAGGTGTTAAGGGAAAGGTAAAGGGAAAAGGTAGAAAAACAGGAAAGACCTATACTTAATGGGGTATTAGAATGCGGAAGTGGGCAATGCAAAGATGGGTAAGAAGTAGGAGAATGTATTAGTTAACGGACAGAAGTTAAAATAGCTCAAGAAAGTTGAAGAATTGTTATAGAAATGACCTCTAAATCATCGCTGCTCAGAATAATGAAAGACAGAGGGGAAAAAGGCCAAGGAATACCAAGTTGATTGAAGTTAGAAAGAGGAAACGAAATAGTGAAATTGTTATGTTGCTGATGCAGACTTTGATCAGAATTTAGAAATAATAAGAACTCTGATCACATTTAAAAAGATCTTACGACAATAAAGGGATTTAGCAGTCGACAGGGATGAGAAAGGAAAAGAGAGGCACTGAAAGGAACTCGCTACAGATGAGGAATTCGAAAAGAGTAAAAGCAGTGTCTCAAATAGAACCCAAATAATTATTGAAAGAGTCAATAAAAACAAAATAATAAAATGATGGGCAAAGGTAGAAGTGATAAATAAAATGGTGAACAGAAAAAAATGGAAAAGGAGAAAAACAGAGTAAGGACGTAGAATGCATAGTAATCAAAATAAGATCAATGTCACAGAATAATAATAATTATAATAATAATCTTTATTACGGGGAAAGTTGCCCTCAACCTTTTACATAACATATATAAATATATCTATAGTGACTTAATATTGCAAAGTAGTTGAGTATGTAATGATATATAAACTGATTCTAAACTAATATCATTCAAGAATACAAAAAATATCATTCTTATTACACAATAAAGAATTTTAGAGAACATAAAATTGTAAAAACATTTAAGATAAAAAAGATAATACTAAAAGACAATATTATAAATATATACTTGGGTAAAAGAACAATAAAAAGTGGTAAACATTACAAAGAGAAAAATAATAAGTTAGAATATTAAAGATACATAATTTAAATTTAAATTGAAAGAAGATCTTCATATGAAATAATATTGAGATATTAACTAAACATACACCATCCTTAAAAGTTCGACTCTGAAGATGAAAGGGTTTGCGAAGTGATGAATTTAAAAGTTTTTGAATGGATATCGAGTTACTTACAGTATGAGTAGAGGTTCCAAGGTGTTAATTAAAAAATATTATTTTAGCTGAAATAAATCTCATTGGTTAGAATAAAATTAACGTTCGTATGAGAATAATACGGACAACTACAAGGAAAGATTAAGTATATTGAAATCAATCAAGGAAGCTTTAACTTTGTGGAACTCCATCCTAATAAATGGGTGGAAATAACTTTGCAAAATTCCACTTTAAAAGAACTTCCACTTCCTTTTTTACAGTGGAATTTTGCACAGTTATTTCCACCCATTTATTATTAAGTATATTATTTTCATTACTATCCGAAGAGTGGTCAATTTGCTTCAATCCCTCACAGAAAGCATTACGTTCCTCCCTAACTCCTCTCAAATGTTCTCTACAACAGAATGTTACATCTAAAGGTGCGTCCACACTATGCCGATCGGCATTGCAGATCGGCCGAACCAATGAAGACGCAACTGTCGGCTTCGGCATCATGCCGATCCTTTCCCGAGCGGTGGCGGTAAAGATCAAAGAAAGCCGATCGGCCTGCTCGTAGTGGAGACACTTTAGTTGGCAAACTCCGTCGGCATCAGTTGTTTCGCTCAAGCATCGAAGCCACCATCTACCTACCGCTATATATTTTGTTTATATAACTTAGTTCTTTTTTAAATTTTGTATTCCGTTGAAATAGAATGGACTGATTCAGATACTCAGATACTTCTGGATATGTACCGAGAGCGTCCAGTTCTATGGAATAGTCGGCTGACAGATTATAAAAATAGAAATAAACAGCATGATGCTTTGCAGGAGATCAGCATTTCATTCTGTGTTGACACGGAGGAGACAAACAAAAAATTTCATTAACTGTTGAGCCATTTTTCGCGGGAGATGAAGAAAGAAAAGAATTCTCGCAAAAGTGGGGCCTCGAACGAAGAAATCTACAAGATTAAATGGTTTGCGTACGAGAGTATGGTCCTTCTCAAAGACAAGAATAAACAAACACCAACAGTGGACAATGAGGTAAGATATTAATTTTAGTACCATAAATTTGTTGCATACTAACAAAACATAATGTAACTATAAATCATTTATTTAAATGTAGTTTCCAAAGTTATAGGTAAATTATATTTGTTTAGTAAAATTTTAAGATTATGTTCACATCTCAAGAAGCTATTTTCAAGTCAAGGCAAGTCTACCTTCAAGAAATCATGGCGTTAAAGGAATTTGGGTGTATGTTCGCAACTAAGCATGACAATGTATCACAATTTATGTAAGAAAGTGATACATATTCAACATCTGTCCGCTGAGCTTCTGCAGAGACAAGGACCATATTCTTTCAATTTTGCTGTATATACAATATACAAATACCTTTTATCCAAAAATTCATCATCCATCGTAATGAACATACAACCCTCATTATCTCCTCCCCCTACATGACTAACCTGTCTTTACTTTAACTTCTCCTCCCTCCCTAATACTTAAGATAATGCTTCAACATTTTGTCAACACCATGACGATGGTGCAAAAGTGGAAGTCTTTTTCCTGTTTCTCTGTAGAATTGTACAAATTGTATATTTTTATGGTGTTTTATCAATAAATCATTGTGTATATAAAACCTGTCCCACCGACCGAAAAGACAATAGCAAAACTCAGAAATTTTAGGGTATCCAAAATAAAAATAAAGATTGACTTTTTGAAATTTGGATATCATGTCCTTCCGGAATATTCTCCAACAACCTTAAAGAAAATAAGTACCCCGACTTTCATTTGATCGTTTTCCTAATTTTTACAAGCCTATATCCAAAAGAAAGGAACTCAGTTACTTCCAAACAGATGTTTTTATTTCCCACCAGTTTGCTATCTGAGTGACATCATTAGGTACATACCTGTACATAGGCTACCCTACTCTCCACAACTACTTGTTGAGGAGAGTAAGGTACTTTATCTGATTATTCTTTTTATGTACCTGACACTCAGGTAGCAAACGTGGTTGGAAATAAAATATATAAAGTTGAGACTTTCCTGGTGTATGATTTGGATAAATTCTTCTTGGGAGGTCCCGAGAAGAATACTGTCAACCTCTCCTTCAAAGTGATGGAGAAATATCCTTAAGAATTAAATCATATTTAGACCGTTCCTCCTCTCATTCAAAAATCACAGTTCAATAATTAATCAAAACTTTGGAATTATAAAAAAATACTTTTGACAGCATAATAAAAATTTAACAGGCTAGAGGCAAATCAATACGAATGCCAAAATGTCCCTTTCTTCATTTTAATTTTCATGAACCACTTTATATACTATAGCCTCAACTGGACTCATAGACTGACTATAAATCTAATGCATAAAATAATTACCTATATTTCTCCATTTCAATCATTTAGATAAGTTGTAATGATTTCTTGGTTCTTTATTGAGTATGAGATTCATGAAATTATTATTATTAGTGGTCTTTATTATAGGCAAGATTAAGACTAAAAAGTCTCCTCTTCCATCTAACCTGTCGTTAAGTTGTTACATTATTGTAAGTATATTACATGTATCAATGAAAACTTAGAGGAAAATAGAAGAAAATGTAAGAAGGGATTGCGGTTGTAAAAAACCTAGGAGAAACTTAGGAAAAATATCCGCTGCAGGAAAACACCCACAAAGAAGGGGTGTGTGAAAAACCTGCGCAAACCTACCGATAGCAAAACCTAAAAGACATTAAAGAAAACAATGTACATTCAACCTGGAAAATTACAAGAAGTGTTAGAGACATATTATCAAGACAAATAATGAAAGTTGATAAAAAATGAAATGCAGAGAATACGGTAAGTAGATACATACATTTGTGATAAAAAATATGACTGAACTAAAAAAGAGCTGAATAAAACACGATCAACCCAAAATAACGCTCTACAATAATCATTTAAAAGAGTTAAAATCGTGATTTAGGCATAAACAATAATCTAAATTAAGATAATATTATGGAAATACAAAACAGGAAAAAGAAAAGGTTATACTAGGTGTAAACTGTAGTACCAAAAATGAACAAAATATTCCAAAGTAAAGAAAGAAGTTTAAAGTGTTGTTCCACGCAGAACGAAAGAAAAAAAAATAAAAAACGATCTTGACTTATGGTAAAATGTAAACTGCTATGATGGAGATAATTAGCATTATTGATTCTCTAGAAGATACGAAAGGCATTTCCTCTTGAATGTGTGGATAGAACAGGAAGATTTGATACTGTGGGGGAGGGTGTTCCATAAATTAATGGAGGTCACTGAAAAGGATTTATGAAGCATTTCCGTCCTGTGATTCGGAATGAGTAGATTGTTCCTTCCTCTAGTGTTGCAATTATGTACCGACCCTAAGCTGACAAATTCTGAAAAGAGGTAATCGGGAGTTTGTAATCGAATAACATGTTAAGTTGTTGTTAAGATATGTAATTTTCGATGAGAAGAGAGCTTGAACCAAGACAATTTCTCAAACGCACCCAAGATATGGTCGAATTTCTTTAAGTTAGAGATAAATCGAACCAATGCATTCTGGGAACGCTGCAATTTGGTTGCTAATTCTTTGGATAAGTCTTGGTAAACAATACCACCGTAGTGAAAGTGTGGCATGATTAATTAATTTATCAGTTGAGCTTTAATCGAAGGCGTCAGGAAACTTCCAAGGCATCCAAGAGAATGAATTAAAGAATAAACTTTTTTACGCACATTAACGATGTGTTCTGACCACATAAGATCATTATAAATAATAACACCAGATTATTCACAGAGTCGCAGAATGTGATCTGCGAGTTGTCTAACGTGAGCTTTGCATCGTTATCTTGACTAAGCCTTTTTATCAACTTGAGTGTCGTGATGACAATGGCTTGCGATTTTGAAGGATTTATTTTCAAAAAAGTTTCTTTACTCCAGTTATTAATTTGTTTGAGGTCATGATTTACGTGCTGTATGCATTCATGGAATCCAGAAATCGTGGTATCGACGTATATCTGTAAGTCATCTGTGTATAAATGATGCTTACAATATTTAATTACTTGAGGACAGTCATTAATAAACAGAGAAAACAATAAGGGGCCAAGGGTTGATCCCCGTGGGAGACCAAGATTGATACTTATCCAAGCGGAGGAGGAATCATACGAGACAACTTTCTGTTTACAGTAATGTAGATAGGAAGTAAACCAACTAATTGAAGATTTTGAGAACCTTATAAAATGCAATTTGGGAAGCATTAACTCTGCATCTACTGAGTCGAAGGCTTTACAAAAATCAAGTAGGATTAAAGCTGTTAATTTGCTATTATCCATCGATTTATGAACGTCATCATTTATTTTTACTAGGGCTGTTGTGGTGCTATGCGACTTCCGACTGATAGGTCTAAATTCATCAACATTCAACTTGGAGCTCTTCAAAATTGGTTTAATTAATGCTCTTTTCCATGGCTTTGGAAATTTACCACTAAAAAACGATAGGTTGAAAATATTTGTTATAATATGTTGCAATAAAGGATGAAGTTTGCTAATAATAGTGATTGGAATACCGTCAGCACCATCTGCTTTAGATTTGATACTTATTAAGGTATTGTATACCTCAAGTTGAGTGACGTCCTTAAAAGTAAATTCCGTTTGGATGGTAGAGCGATTAACTTGCCTGTTTAGATGTTTTAATACACGAGCTTTATGATTTGGATCGATCATTGTTGGAGGAAGGGAAAATTTATGGTTAAGTGAGTGAAGGGAAATACTTCTTAGCAAAGGAGGCTCCATAGATTTACCAATTCCCAGATTACGTAAGTTTTTCCATAAAACAGCTTGAGTTTTATTGCCATTCGATATAGAATAAGCATATTTAATTTTGGCGTTTCTGATGATTTGTTTCTGTATTTCTTATACTTATTGAAAATTAACTGATCTTTAGTGCGTTTAAATTCTCGGAATATGAAGTCGCGCTTGACCATCATTCTTTTGATGTTATCTGTGAGCCAAGGTGCTCGTGGTTTCAAAATTCTAATTGGAGCGTGCTTATCGAGCAAATATGTTAGTAGGTTATTTAGTATTTCAACTTTAACCCGCCGTTACTCGCGCCCTATTTTGTTACACGGTTACTCGCGCGGGGTGTTTCTACGCCCCACCAGACTTTTTCGTTTATCACGGTTATCTTCGAAAACATTCCTGATTATTTTTATCTGTTATCATTAATAGATCTTTTTGGATATGATACCTAAATTTTACGTTGATATTACAACTTTTAAAATTTTTATGAGCTATTCAATAATAATACTCAAAAAATTGTACAATAAAACGAACATTTGACTCGTATACCTTATAGATGAAATATCTTTGTAGTAATCAACGTATTCGTTGTAAGCAGACATTTTAAAACAATTAAAGTGAAAAATTAATCCAGATTAATGCATATAACCCGCGATTACTCGTGCTCAATTTTGTGACGTGCATGCTCGCGCGGAGTGTTTTTGCACCCCACCGGTCTTTCTTTGGTATCCTTTTTTTACGATTAATTGTACTCTAAATAGCTTAAAAAGCCTTCTAGGTATATCATAGAAGTTTAATGACGATATTTAAAATTTTAATTTTACAAGTAACTGAAAATATTACGCCTGAAAAATGTTATAAGTAATTCTAATCTCCGACATGGAAAAGTTTTAGAAACGATATCTTCGCACGAATAAATGCGTCTGTAGTTATGAAAATACTTAAAGATACTTAACAAAGATTTTTTTCCATCTAACACCATTTAATGCTACCTTGAAGCTAATTTACTGCTTGTTTTGGGAAGCGCGTTCATGAAGCTGAAAAGTAAAGGAAAATATTTCGAGGGGGCTTGAAAGAGTACACAATGGAAAATCCTTTGACTTATTTATTAATATATGTTAAACATTCTTCTCAAATTTTAACAAAGTGCTTTGCACGCATGCATTTATCGCAGTATTCGCAATGCAGTTTAGTTTTTATTTCCTTATTCCTGGGGCATATAACACATCGCCCACTACCTCCTTTTATAATCTTCTCTTGAGGCTCTGATGTCGGTGGCTCTCCAAATTTTTCTGCTTTTCTTTTTAGTTCTTTTGGCAAGTTTTTTTGCGAGGCCCTCTTTATTATAAAGAGTTTTATCAACCACTTAGGGATTTCTCTGAGGAACATCCTCCTATTTATCCTGATGTCTGGATATACGCTTCTATGTACAATAAAAACATTTATACCCAAAGTGTTTAGCAAATGGTAAAATATTGCTAATGGCCATCTTCAAGTATTTCTTGCCACGCTTTAAGTCCCACACATTTCATCTACGCTATCGACGCCGCCTTTTGTCGACTTTTATTCGAAGTCGAATTATTAAGTGGAAATATTACCTTAGGCCTGTGTTTCTTGCCTGTGGATGCGTCAATGCTGTTTTATTTGTGCTTACTTGAAATGATCAACAAATACCTTTTCTTTTTTGGGACATATGATACCAGGGTCATGTTTTTCCTGAAGAGAAACAAGCTGCTTTTTTAATTCTACAATTTGTGGAGAGAGTTCCTTTTTATTCTTAGGATGGTTTCAACTAGCGTCAACTTTTCCTGGAGTAAATCCTCTAAAAGTGACACACTTAGAAACCAATTGTCAGCAGTCGCGTTCCTCCCTGTCCCCACAGACAATCCGTTTTACGACGTCCTTGGGACTATTGCTGCGTTTATAAGGACCATCTGGTTGAACCCCACCATAAACTTCTAAGTTTTTGGTATATGGTATAATATACACCAGCATCCACAAGAGCGAAAATCCTTATCCCATACTTGACCGGTTTGTTGGGTAGATATTGACGGAAAGAACATCTGCCTCAAAAAGGAATCAATTGTTCATCTACAGTGACGAAAGAATGTTATTGGAGGAAGAGATGGATAAACTTACGAAGAAACACTTTCCCAGTGGTATAGAAGAGCACAGGAGAATAGTAAAGTCATTCCATCCTTTGCGTTGCTTTTCTTCACTGAGTAAACTTATCGCACAAACTCGCACACTAACTCGCTAATGTCGAATCTATGAGGCACCACAAAATAGAATGAGAGACCAAATATTTCCACCCCGGTCTTCGGGAACCAAGTTTCGGCACCCCAAGAAGGACTGTCCCTGTTTCTTCTTCGACGCAGACAACCGACAATTATTTTAGCCATACGACCGAAGAAGCAAATCCTTATTGTTATGTCTCGTAAAAGTAAGACATACGTGCTCTCAGAACAAACAGTAGGGGGCAATAAACAAGGCCGCGCTCCCTCAGAGGAAAAGGGGCTTGTGTCTTCCTTTGCGCTGAGGGCGAAGCTCCATTGCCACAGGGGACAACAGTGTCCGCTTCGTAATATTTCATTTATTCATAATAACAAATACAATAAATAAATTCCTTATCTTTTAATTTCTAATTAATGTTATCTCAAATTCTGTAACTGGCCTGAGAACTGAAACCTCGCCTTGGAAAGCTTCGCGGAGCTAAATAGTGAGAGGGATTATTAGAGATTACAAGTGAGATAAAATTACATCAACGTACTTACCAATAACATTCATGAATTATAAAATTTACTTAGTGATCATTGATCATGGAACACACGAATAAAATTGTAAAACTTCTAATAATAACCCGTAAAAGAATCAATAAAACATGAACTTCAGAAAATTAACCAAAAATAGGAGTGTTATCAAATGAAAAGCGTCATATCTCTGCAAGAAATGGCAGGAAAATCACGATTTTTGCAGAAAAGGTCGGGAGCATAAAATAATGAAGCTACTGAGAAGAAGGGGTCAATAAACCTAAGCGTTTAAAAATAGACGCTGATTGAAAACGGCTGGGGTGTAGAAACACCCTGCGCGAGTAACAGCGGGTTAAGATCTATATCATCAGTTAATTCTATCTCATACCAAGGTGAACTATGAGCTAATTCAAACATTTCTGCATCATTTATGTTATTTAAATTACGATGATAGATGTATTTCTGCTTATTTTTCTTAACCTTAGGTAAGTATGACATGAAAAGTAAGTCATGATATGAGATTCCAGTCACTGGAATTTGACCGTCAATTGCGGTCTCATAGCGGTGGCTATGAGTCAACATGGACTGATCTTATAGCGGTGGCTATGAAATCAATCCATGTAGACGATTTTTGTGTATTATGTGTGGGTTGTAGTGGAAGAATTGTTAAATTATGGGTATCGAAGGTGTTATGAAGAAATTTTGCATCATTAAAATCTGCATTAAGATTCGCATTGAAATCACCCGTAATTACTATATGATCGTAATTGTTATGTAGTTTCGATAATTCTTCATCAGTATCAGTTAAGTGCCCTATATTTGGTGGATGGTAGAAGACCCCAAGAAGAATTTATTTGTGCTCGATAACTACCTCAAGAAATAAAAATTCTGGTCTCCTACAAATTTTCAGATTGCTATGAGAAATTATTTTACAACGTAGATAATTTCTTGCAAAAATTGCAACCCCGTCTCCTCTCTTACCAACACGGTCGTTGCAATATAAACAATATCCTTGAATATTTACTTTAGAAGATTGAATATTTGTATTAGCCACATTTCACCAACAGCAATCGCATGCACTCCTGATTCTGGTGTGATTGAACGAAGCTCGTTGAGATGAAGAATTAGGCTTTGCGAATTAAGTTAGATAATTTTGAAGGTGTTCGGGAAAGGTAGAAACTTATTCTCTAAAATTTCCTTCGTCGAAGGGATGGAATGGGATAAACTATTGTGTGAGATAGCAATGCCAGACGATGATGAGTGTAAAGTGGATGATGCATTGAATCTCTGTTATTGTCTAAGGGCTCGAAAAGTTTTGCCTCTGGATTGAGGACGTGACCCACAGAGTGGAGAAGGACGGATGTTAAGAAATTAGCGTCTAACTTAGAGGGAGAAAGAAGGGAGGGAATTGGTGACCCCTTGTAAGGGTCGGTCAGAGACCTAAAAGAGGAAGTACGGCTGTAAAGTAACGGGCTCATATTATCCCTTGAAGAAATTTGAGGTGTGTGAGCTTGGAGAGGGCAAGCATTACAAACGGAAATAGAGAATCCTTTAGTAGGAGAATAATAGGAAAAAGTTTAGGAAAATTACGTAAGGGGTGCATGAAAAAATAAGGAAAGGCATTGCAAAATTAAAGCAAGGACACTGACATAAGTTCCTAGAATAGAAAAGATTCTTATACTGATGGTGAGGACTTGGTTAAGTAAGCACAGAGAAATACTATAATATCTGGTAAAAAGCACGTTAGGGAAATGAGAAAGGAGCTAAGGATAGTTTGCACTAAATACATGGTCCTATGTAGAATCACAACTGCAACAATCAGAATTGTCTGCTAAATGCATGATATATCTAAAATGCAAAATTTTTACTAAAATTAAACGTAAAAAATCTGATGTGGCCAGCACATGACTTTCTCCATATATAAGATGTAAATATTTATCTACGACAGTAATTTCGAACTCTATATTCCATCTAAACTTGGAAGATGAGTGATAAATATGTATATATTATTATCTTTGACGTCACAAACATTAAAGAAAATATTTTTCGGGACATGATCGATGAAAAACGATGAAATTGGCCTTTCGCCCATAGAGCCCAGAGCGCCCACAAAGTACATAATCAGCAACTTCCGGTTTATCAGTATTTCATGAATAACTCCTAAACAATCAGTGATACAAGAATATGTTTCAATCAAAAGTTACAGTAAATAATATTTTCTAAAATTTTTATTTATAATAGTATATACCTAAATATCATATTTATGGAGATATTTTGAAAACCGGAAATGAGCTTTAATGAATAAAGCTCGACTTCCGGTTTACCGATTTACTCCAAAAACTAATCAACTCTAAATACATGAAGCAAGGTACTATATATAAAATTTGGTGTTGATACAACTAATAGTTTTCATGTTAGAGCGCCCACAAAGTACATAACAGCTATCTCCGGTTTATCGGAATTTCACGAATAACTCCTAATCAACCGGTGATACAAAAATATGTTAAATACAAAAGTAATAGAAAATAACATTATCTAAAACTTTTATTTTAATAAAACATACGTATATATCATATTTATGGAGATATATTGAAAACCGGAAATGAGCTTTGATGAATGAAGCTCGACTTCCGGTTTACCGATTTACTTCAAAAACTAATCAACTCTGACAGCACACACTACAGTACTATATATGAAGTTTGGTATTGATACGACTAATAGTTTTCACGTTAGAGCGCCCACTAACACACACACACATACAGACACACACACACACATACACACAGACATCATTCAGAAAATAGTGAAAACGTGTTCTAGGGACCCCAAAACGTGTATTTCCGTTGAAATCTCGAAGTCGAATTTTTTCATGAAAACAATACTTTCTCTATACTTCGTATATGGAGAAAGTAAAAAAGATCAATTTCAAGACTTTTTTATACCTTTATGTCCGTTACTATATATGATCATAAATGGGTAACAATGTTTCCCTCGCATAAAGCATCTCAGTTTGTAACATCTGTATTTCCAGTTAGATTTGACAAAAATATTTTCAGTAAAAACAAACTAAATTCGAGGAAGTAACAAATATTTTAATAATGGCTAAAAACACATTGTTCTTTTCTACTGTACCAGAAAGTTTTAATTAATTTGACCAATCTGTGGAAAGAAAGATGCATTTTACTTCCGATCATTATAACAGCCTTAATATAAAGAATGCAACCTTTGCACATTCAACTTAATGACATTAAGTTAATAAATATATACACCATTATAAAAGATAATTTACTAACACAAAATGATATGCACAATAGACAACAGAGAAGGACATATAAAATTCTGCAGAGGAATCAAATTTCCCCCTTTACTTCAACTCCATTTCTCCCAATTCAAACCAATTTAATATATTTTCAGAAACTGAGGAGAGTAAATGGTAAATAAATTCTAACACTTGAAATAAATATCATCTTCTAACAAGTTATTGACAATAGAAGTTTCATGAAACTTACTTAAGGTTTCAAAAAAACAAGTAAAATCCTTTGTGAGATATAACGTAGAATTTAGATGAATTTTAAATAAATATAAATTTGACCCCTTTTTTGTATTACGACATGCTTGTTTGTTCTCAGGGAATGGATAATAAAAATAAAGCATACTGCTTAAGTGGGTAATCATTCCATCTCACAAAATGAATATCAGGCCTAAAAGTAATGTAATTATTGCTGAGCAATTAAACATTAAATACGTAATAATTGATAACAAAATGTATAAGTATTAAAACTAAACAATGAATAATACAAAAAACAAATATTTAGTTATTTTGCAGACCTTTTCTCTTCAAATGAATTAGTGTATGACTGTTCCTTTCTCTCTTTGTCTTGAATCTCCTGTCACAAATACTGCAAGGGAATGGTCTATCCGTTGAATGGGTCAACAAGTGCCTTTGCAGAGTACTCTTACGATTAAATGATTTTTCGCAAATTTTGCAAACAAACGGTTTATCATTCGAGTGGATAATACTGTGTCTTTTCAAATCACTTTTACGTGTAAATCTTTTTCCACAAACTGAACAGCCATATTTGTTAGTATGCTTATTAGAATGATAGTATAATCTAGTTTTAGAGCTAAAGTTCCTCCCGCAAGTTTCACAAGTGTATACATTTTCCATCTTTTTGTACATATCATTTTCATGACCCATTTTCTGTTTTAGATGCAGCAGTTCATGGCGTCTTCTTGCCCTATTGTGCTTAAATCTACCATCACACACCTGACAACTATAAGGCTTATCGTAACAATGGACCCTTACATGTTCTCCTAAACGAATTTTATGTATAAAACTTTTGTTGCACGTATCGCAAACATATGCTTTCCCATTAAAAACAGCGATATTTTCCTTGGATTTGATCAATTTTTTTATTTTCGACGAGTTAGAAGCACTCCAATGATCATGAACATTCTTCCCAGACATTTCTCCAAATGGCATCTCAGGAAGGACACTGCTCACAGAATCCACTACACACAAACTGCGACAAGTTTCTTCATCTCCCAAACACAATACTTCTGATTTCTCTGTACACTGAAAATGAAAAGATGGATTTTTTTTCATTCCTCTTAATTTCAAGAGTTTATTAATATATTTTTAAAAATATACTATTACAATATAATATTTACCCCAAAATAAGAGAAAGATTTTTTTCTAAATCCAGCCACACAAACTGAGGGGTTGTCTTATAATTGAAAACATGAAATTAAAAGTTTTGTAACCCAGTATGACCAATTGTTTTTCATTTCATACATTATGTATGATCTCATAGTCCATTCCAAGTACAGCTTATAGTTATACAGTAGAACCCTGTTTTTACGAACCTCGATTTTACGAAGTGACACAGTTTTACGAACCATTTTGCCGGTCCCGATCTTTGTACATGTAAAATTACCTCGGTTTTACGTAAAACTTCGATTTCATGTTTTACGAAGTGAGAAGCCGGTCCCTAGGAGTGAATGAACCCCGGTTTTACGAAGTATTTGAAATGGTTTTGTCGCACTGAGCTCAATACAATGGGATGACGATCGCCGTAAACCGGAGCAGCTGAATCCAGATTGTCTATATTGGGAGGACTCTCATCCCATGTATTTTAGATGAGAAAATGTGAAAATTTCGTGAGATACAAACATTTTGATTACAGTTTTCGCAAAAAATTATAGCTAATAAGGCGTAGCCGTGCTCTTTCTTTCTTCATCAAGCTTTCTGGTAAAATCGCGAATCAGCGACCTGGGATCGTATAGATCAGCAGTTTCCAGGAGTATATGGTTTCTATTTGGACCAGAGATTGAGAGAATAGAGCATGATAAGAATTTTTTTTCGACTTGGGGTGTTTTGGGCTCAGGTCTTGGCTGCTAAATTGGAGTGCGACTACTTAAAATCTCAAGGCTGCTGCAGGGATTCCGGATTTTTAATTGGTTAGTAAAAGATTGAAAAATAATGGTTGGATGGTGGACACCCTGAAAAATGTTGGTCACCAAGCGAGGAAAAGTTGTGCGCGTACAGTGAAAATCACTCTCTGCGCGAGGTGGCCTGTGTTGTGATCAGTTGTGATATCCCGTGTGCCTATTAGTAAAATAATGGATAAAACATCGCTGACCAAGAAAAAGAGGAAGTCCCTGAGTTTGGTCACCAAAATGTAAATTATCAAGGAAGTACGTGATCACGGGCAGACAAAAACAGAAATTTCTCGGAAGTATGGCATTTCTTTACCTACATTGGCAGCATTCGTCAATTCAAGTGAAAAAATTTTGAGTCACACAACAATATCATTAAAAACAAAGTACCTCTCATCGTCGCAATTTGATAGTAAGCTGCATAATTTTTTTTAATTGTCGTGCGTGCAAATTGCCTATATGTGGACCAATTCTAAAGGAGAAGGCTCAGGTTTTGGCTCTTAAACTGAAATGCGACAACTTTAAAGCCTCAAATGGGTGGCTTGATAGATTCAACAAAAGATACGGAATCACTTCAATGAAAATCTGTGGAGAAGAAGGTGACGTCAACACAAAAAACGCAGTGGCATGAAATAAAAGATGACATTGTGTCTAAATATTCCCCTCGAGATATATACAACCTGGATGAAACAGGTTTGTTTTTCAAGGCATTACCTGACTCCACCCTTGGGACCCGTGGTGAAAAATGTTGCAGAGGCAAAAAAATCTAAGGATAGGGTTACAGTAATGCTAATATGTAACAAAGATGGATCCGAAAAGTTGAAACCAGTTGTGATAGCAAAATCAAGAGCTCCGCGTTGCTTCAAGAACGTGAAAAATTTGCCTGTGTTGTATGAAAGTAATAAAAAAGCATGGATGGCGACAGACATTTTTCAGAAGCAAATTATCTTCTTGCAGAAAGTACTTTTTCTGAGTCCAAATAGCACCTGTAAGATGCAACCGCTGGACATGGGAATAATTAACAGCTTTAAAGTCCACTACTGAAGATTTCTCGACCAGCACTATCTTTGGATGCTTGGTAAGTTCCCCATCACAGAACTTTGGGAAACCTTTTACTTGAAGGCTCCTGGATAGTCATGTGGACAGCGAGTTTGCCTTTGGTGAAAGCGGTCCCGGGTTCGATTCCCAGTGGGAGCCAATGTGCGAAATGACCTAAGCTGTCGAAGCACTTTTAACAATACTACTACTTTTACTTGAAAGTAGCATTCCTGTGGAAGTTGTTTGTTGCAGCAGTCATGGAAATTAGTTTAATTAAAGAATACTAAATTTGTAGTAATACGTCTCTATTACTTAAGTTTTTATGCATTTTCAATATGTAATTTATTAATTAAAAGCGTTTTACGTCGTTAGGTAAGAATTTTCAATCGCGACTTGTGATTTGTCATGCGACAAGATCGTTTAAAGTACCCGCGAGTAAGCAATTCTCGAAAATCACCGCAAAACGTCAGCGTAGTAGAACGATTATAAAAAAAGAGGGAGTTTCAAATTAACTTACGTAAAGTTCTTAAATGACTTAAAATATTTACGAGCTAGTTTCTTGGAATTCATGGCTGTGAGTTTCATTCACTTTGACTTAAGTGAGTCTCCTAGGCTTTGAAATAAGGTCTATGCTATAAAGGGATTCAGTATAATCGTAGTCTAATTTTTAAATCCTTTCAATTTGAAGCAAATATACTGCACATGGGCTCCTGGAGAGCCATATGGGTAACGCTCGTGTCTCATGAGGAATCAGTTCTGATTTAATGAGCTTGTGACTCTTGTTTGCAACAGAAATTAGTTTTATTTCATCCTCATAATTATTTGTCAAGTTTAGACCTGCATAGTATAGCTTTCTGAAACACAGCTTTGGTACGCATACATTTAAGATGTGCCTCCATGACATTGCTCCATGCTATGCGACGAATTTCCAGAGCATGGGACAGTGTCATTGCAAACACTATTTCCAACTGTTGGAGATCTGCTAGTTTTGGTGACACATCAATTATAGAGACAGAGGTCCCACACTACAGGACCTCCTTAGTAAATAAATGGCACAACTAAATCAAAATATCCCAGATAAATCCTCTCATGCTGAGTCATATGTCAAGTGTGACTCTCATGTGATGACGCATAATTGCAGTGAATTTAGTGAAGACAAAGAAGATGAGGATGAATTGAACTTAGATATCTCTTCTACAAGCTATGAAGATGACCCAGAAGCACCTTCCCCCCCTACAAGGGATGAATTAAGACACAATAAAAGTGCTTCACAATTTTCAAATGTTTACTGATGGTGTACCTGATTTATTCAATTATTACCTTTCAGGTATTGAGAAAAATCACCCCATCTTTCATTGAAACTTCCAAAAAACAAAAAATTATTTATGGTTATTTTGAAAAGTAAAAAATTTTGAATTTTTTCTGTTGTATTAAACATTAAACTGGATGTATAATTCATTTTATTGAAATATTACCTTCCTTTCAATCCCATTTGACTTTATGCACTGTGTTACTGAACCTGGATTGGTATTGTAGAGATTTCGATTGGTTGAAAGAAAACCTCAAATTTACAAAGCCCGAATTTTACAAAGTGCAAATTTTTGGGTCCCTTCAACTTCGTAAAATTGAGGTTCCACTGTACTTACTATTGAATTCCCCCATCAAAAACGAAGGAGCTGAATTTATAAAAATTATAAAAATTTACAACTTTTATCGCAAACATCTGAACAATCAAAACTAAAAATACCTCATTTTAAAATTCATTTAATGTATACGCTGCAATTTCATTTGATCAGCAGGTGGCAACGGATGAGAGGTGAGATAACAATCAGTCCTGAATGGAGGGAAACCCTCCTACGGACAGTACACCAAGGGGCAAAAAAAAGTTACCACCCCCATCTCAAAAACTAAGTCCACGTTTCGGGCGGGCGAGCCTTTCTCTCGAGAATTAAGATGGAGGACATGGTCTGTTACGCTAGCTTGTCTTTTGCATTTGGATAGGGAAATTTTCGTTACTTATATATAAACCATTTATTACTATCCATTTACCTGCCATAACATTTGCTGTGTTAATAAATAATCAATCGCTTTTCACAAATTTGATTCGATGCAGTTGAAATTTTCACTAAATAATAAATTAAACAATTTCCTCTTTGAATGATTTTAAAATTCATTATTTATTTTAAAGGAGGGGAGATACGAAGGGGTCACTAATGAATCCATTACTCCTTCACCTTTACCATGGAATTACAATCAGCTTCGTTGATGTTCTATTAGAATATATGCACATAATTTGGTCGATTACTGTAATTTGATTGCTTTTACAAACCATTCGATTAATTCTTTCCCAATTGAAAAGCTTTATATTACCAGGAGAAATAACTACATAATAAACAAAAGGAAATAAAATACTTTTGCCAAAGTTCAACAACTTCCACACATAAAATGTTTAACTTTGAAAAAGTTATTTTATTTCCTGGGTTTTAGTTACTTAAGGAGTTCCTCAAAGTTAAAGCTCATTCGATTGATTTGAATAAGGAATTTTTTTTTCTAGATTACTATATCCCCTTACTCTCATGACTCCTATAGATTGTATATTCCATTTCTTTGTAAAATTAAATTATTATTATAAAAACATTGTAGAAAAATTCACACAATTAGTGTTGACAGTTACAAGCATCATCTTCAATGTTTACATAAATAAGCGATCCTCCATATACCGTGTACCAGGAGAAAGAAGAAGAAGTAAGAATAAGAGGGAACTAAAGGGTTACCTGCCAGTGATAGAGTAGAATTCCTGGAAAACTATTAAACAGGAGAACACAAAATAGGTGGGGGAGAAGGACAAGATAAACCTTCCGTTACCAAAGGGGAATGGAGAGGAAAAACTTTCTCGTTGGAAGAAGAGAATTTGGGTTGCAATTTGCTTGATTCATTTTGATGTTTTCTAAAATAATGTGTCTTCTCTGATATACATATAATTTTTAGCTCGTAATTAGATGAATGACTAGAAAAAATAAATTTTTCATGAGGTGGGACTGCAGAGAATCAGGTTATAAATTTTGTATGTTCTTTAGCCTATAACTTACGAGATCTCACTGTTTATCTGATGTGGATTGAATGAAAATCATATTGAGTCGCTTCATAAAACCACTATCCTAAAAACGGGATTGATGGATTCCTTATCGTTTCAAAGTAATGGCTTCCAGTAAATACTGTAGTATAAGGCCAGCAGTAGACATCCTTTTGGTAAAATTCTTGAAATTATGTTTATCATAAAAGATAATAGCAGTAATTCAGTGATATTAGTCTCAATGAAATAAAATTCTGATATTAGATTTCAACAACAAAAAGAAACAATGCAGACAATCATCCTTCAACCATAGAGTAAGGAACAAGAGGGGTCGCGCCCATGTAGCCAAGAGTACCAACTTTTAAGGAAAGGGTAAAGGTGACTTTGCACATAAGGGCGTGCACCCAGGAAAATTCCCAAGGAAAAACGGACTTGAAAAAAAGTCTGACAGGGCCGGGAATCGAACCCGGGATCTTGCCTCCCGGTTAGAGGAAGATCCCGGGTTCGATTCCCGGCCCTGTCAGACTTTTTTCAAGTCCGTTTTTCCTTGGGAAGTACCAACTTTTTTACATAGTTCTGGAGGCAACACATTGTTGCATCCAGCATGGAGTCGCACGGCAGCTACGATGGAACACCCTCTTAACGGTCAGGATATGGGCGGTGGTTAACCCTCGTGCCGATGAGTCCTCTCATTATAGGGGGGATCAGGGAAACTGCTGATGCACAGGGTTCTAAAGGCACCTTCAAGCAAATGCACACGCCCAGTAAAAGGGAATAATTTCCTTATTTATCTACATTTTCAAGAAAATAAAAAGTGTTATACTAATCATAGTTTCTAACATTTTTTTAAAGTAGTAAGTGATGGAGCACGTGCCTTTGCATTTCAAAATTTATCGAGTAGCGCAGACATACATAGTCTCCTTTCCGGTTTAGTTTGACAGCACAAACTATATGCTATCAAGATGGGTATTTTTCCCCCATCCATAAAATTGTACCTAGCCTCCTTTGTGCAATTGTTTCCAGATGAAAAATTGGGATGGTCCAAGAGTTCAATTCTTTGAGCTGGTCTTCTTTTGCATTTAGCATTTATTACTGTTAACAAAATACTTGCATTTTGCCATCTAATTGTAAACTTTCACTTTTTTGCAAACAGTTTTCTTAACTTATTTCTATGGGATAGTATACGCTGTAAGATTGTTCGACATGGTAGGGATTATGAAGCAAAAGAGTTGTCACATACAATACTGGAAAGCAAAGCAATGACAAACCAGAAATGTCTGCATAATTAATTAACTTATTACTTTCAATGATACAAATTATACCTGCTCTCATTTCAAAGCAGTTATAATATTAAGAGCAGCTGGTGGTGTCCGATGGAAATTATAACAGAACAATAAATAGGCATTCTTCTATTTGCCAAACATAAGAGTTGTTTAGGTCAAGATAAATGTAAAGTAATGTTCTAGTGAGTCTCTCGAAATAGGGGAATCCATCTGAGGAATCTCTTTGCCACATCAAAACTGATTCTTGAAGAGGCAAATGAAATAATGGAAAGTTTTACCATCACATCCACATTACCCAATCAGAGTCACATGAAACTATACAAGGGAATGAGGTCTTCCAATCCGGTCACTCATCCTAGACCAGAAATCAACCCTCTGTTTAGAACCCTACTGGCATAACATGAGCATACATATATTTCAAGGTGCCTTTCACCTATACACATTTATGCAGCATTTCTCTCGCAAAGTTAGAGGATGACATCCAAATGCAGATAACAATGCCAATTCCCTCTTTTCTTGCAAGCGCAACTAAAAGGAGAGAAGACGTTTCTTTTTAACGAAACATTAGACAAAACGTTAGACTTTGTTTGGATTTTGTTGGTGACACCATTTCATTTGATCACATAAGCTTCAAGAAAAGTGGTGAATGCGGACTAGCTACACAAGTGAGAAGCTTGTGGCTCAAGGTATCCTTCTCGATCATTGGGACGAAAAACGCCACCTAAGACATCTTGTGGTGGCAAAAGAAAAAAAGGTTGGGACACTTTCTCCCATGAGGTTAGTCGTCTATATCCTTACTCTATGCTTCAACAAGAACAAATAGCTGATAACTTACTTGTACCAAATCCTGTTCTTCTCCATATGAACTTGCCTCTTCCATATCATCTACTTCTTGTTTGATAAACACCTATAATTTTCAGATTAGTATTAGTATATATTCATACAAAGTTAAGAAATACATACATACAAACATGCATACATATATATACAAGTAAAACATTACTTGCATACTGCAAGCATGATGATAACACAAATTTCAGGTCGACATCATATCGAGAGGGTCATCAAAAGTAGAAAAACAATTGAAAATATTCTTAAAATTCACTGAAAATTATCCGTCCAGCATCGAACCCAGGTCTTTCTGGTGATAATTACTATGCAGTACAACAGAAGATCACCATCTCTAATTATGTGTGAGAATTCAAGCAGAAGTATTTGCTGCAACTGTCTCAAACGACGTCCTACTTTTACCTTATATTCCTTTTGTGATAAATTTTAATGTGCTCTGGCATCAAACCCAGAAACAGTATGGTCTTATCTAAATTTTTTCTTGGGTGATATATTTACCGCCCAGCATTGAACCCTAGTGCTCCTGGTGATATTTACTATGCAGCACAATAGAAGATCACCTTCTCTAACAATGTGGGAAAAAAATTCAAGAAGAAATATTAGCTGCAACTGCTGTAAGTTCAACACAAGTCAAACAGATGAAAAGTAAAAGATAAATTCGGACTAAAAATGCCAGGAGAGTACATGGTCCCTTGTGAATGCAGGAAGGTATATATAGGAGAAACTGGAAGAACGATTGAAACCAGACTTAAAGAGCATGAACGACACCTCTGCCTCAAGCAGCCTTCAAAATCCGCAACTGCAGATCATGCCATGGACCACGGCCACAAGATACAATTCGAGTAAACGAAAGCCATTTGCAATGTGCCAAAGTTCTGGGATCGCATTCTGAAGGAATCAATTGAAATCGCAATTGAACCCAGCAACATAAATCGAGACCAAGGATACGCCCTGAATAAGACATGGAGACTCGTACTCCAAAAGATCAAAGAGGAGAACGACCGGATTGGCCACAACATCGGCCAATCAGAAAAAATGGGGAGGGGGAAGGCACGCCGTGAGGTGGGGCTACGGCAACACTTCAACTAACAGCCAGCCAACCGCCAAACCAAAAAGATACAGCTGGAAGTGAAAAGAACCAAAAGAGCCCCCTTGTATAAACCAGGCGAGAAATCTCATGCATCACTTCGCTCCTGAAGATGGTTCCCGAGATGGGCTGAAACATCTAGAGACATCAAAGAAACCACCCAGATTGCAACCCGAGAGAACTTCATCCACAATACCTAATTCATCCATGTTTTACGGTTGGCACAGAAGTAGATGGTTAGCACGTGCTTGTTCACTTGCTATAACTCACGCAGGTTTTCTGACTGATAAATTAGACATGACTTCACCGTAAGCCTCATAATGTTCCCACCAAGGTCAGCCTATCCTTAAATGCCTTAAAGCAAGTAATACTTTCGGCTCCTTTCTGATTGTAGGTGTGTTATGGTATCCTTTTCCAAAAAGTCATGTTTATTCAATTTCAATATTCAATAAGTCAAGTCATTATAAATCTGTTGTGGCTGATACTAGAGATCGGCAACGGTAAACTGTACCGACCCGTATTCTGGGCGCCTCATGCGCTGGGTCATGCGGAGCTCCCAGAGTGGGTACATGATGACGTAGGAACAAGGGATGGGGAAAGGTAAATGGTGAAAGGTGGTCAAGTCGTTTTGAGTACTCGGTTCTTCCAACGCACATTGGGCGGAAATCGAAAAAAACTGGCCAAAACTCATATCTCCGTTATTATTTAAAGTAGATCCACGATTTTTTCCACTTTCGCTGATTTTTACCTCCTAAATCCTATTCTAATGTTTGTTTTGCTGGAGACCAATCAGGGGCTTCTCAAAAACAAAATGGTAGAAATAGAAAAATGTCCTTCTTTGAATATTAAAAGGGGGTTCAACTATAATTGATATCTGCACGTAAGATACTTAATTTATTCCTATATGTACTGTATTTGAGTTAGTAACATTGATACAATACCGTGAATAACTTTTTCGTGATGTATCCATGATAATAAGGCTAGGAATGTAATCAAAATATTCCACGGAAATTAATGTATTTATTTTATTTTCATTAGGAATAAAACATAATTCTGTATCTGAAATAAATGAATAATTATTGTCCGTTCGGGTTCGGAAGTCAGGTAAAAGATTAACGCACCCTCCCAACAATAGCCCTGAACAGGTCGACTGCCCACGCCAGTCGTGCGTGATTTCTTTCTGATTATTGGACATGTCATAATAAGCATTACTTTAATTTTTCCATTATTTTCTTTAAAATACTTTTTTTTCATCGCTTGCATCTTTATCCTCCCACATCTGTTTATAAGGAGAATATCCAGAGCTTCCATCGAAACCCCATTTGCAGATAAGAGTTAGATGTAGGATATGTTGCTCTTCTCGAATAATTTCAAAAAAGAAATTAGGCGAGAGGCAGTAAGATCAAGAAGTGCTTGCAGGCTCACTTCGCATTTTGTTTCCGAAAATGACATTTATTTATTTTTATTTATTTAAATTTGATCCATTAACAGTCAATACGACCAATTACAATGAATCTTACAACAACATATTGAAATGAACATATTAATAAATAACAACAAAGCTGCATTGAAATGCAACCAAACATTTGTAAAAAGTGAACAAAGATGTTAGTGGGTTAATTTAAATTAAATGAGATAAAGATAATATGATAAAATAATAATAAATAGTAATCATAAGTTACAAAAGGAAAAGAGAGGGAAAAAAACAGTAATGATGGGAAAATGAATAAATAAATATGAGGGAAAAAGATGAAAATGACGAAACTCGAGACAACGAAGTAAGCTAAAGAGCGAGATTAATGAATGGATGAAAGAAGTGAATTAATGGGGGAAAACAGTTCAAGGGAAGGGTTTTTGGATAAGAGAGAATTGAAAAGTGTTGGAATTTGATAGAAAATTGATCTTTGAGAGATTGAAAGCCTGAAACGAGGTACGTGAAGGAGGTTAGAATTGCGGGAAGGGCGGGAAGGGACGCGAAGGGAAAAGCAAGGGAGGATGTCGGTAGTTCTGCAACGGCCGTTAAAGATTGCGTGAAGAAATTTTAAATCAAATGATTTGGGACGATGAGGAAGAGAAGAAATGCCGAGAGAGGAGAGGATTTGATCACGAGAACAGTTGTAAAAGTGGGGCACTCGCAGACGAACAATTGAGGTGAAGAAGTTTAAGGGACGGTTGAGCCTTTTGAGGTTGGAAGGGGTAGCAGATTGCCATATTGGGATGCAATAGTCCATAATGGGGCTAACACAACCAGTAAAGATAGACCTTAGGGCCAAAGGGTCGGCAATTTCTGTGAACCGGGAAAGCATTCCAATCAGTGACATACACCTTGAAGTGACCCAGCTCACATGTTCACGGAATGTCAATTTGCTGTCGAAGTTCACTCCAAGGTCTTTGTGAGAAGAAACGGTATTAATAATTTCACCGTAAAGGCGATACACGGGCGGAGTAAGGTCCTTCTTCAGGGAGAACGACATCACCGCAGACTTGCACGGATTTATTTTCAAGCCCCACCTCATGCACCAAATATCAACTGCATTAAGGGCATGTTGAAGGGCGTTGTGATCCTCGGCGCACTCAATTCGTTTGAATATCTTACAGTCGTCAGCGTAGAGTAACCTTTTAAGTAACCCTTCCCTCCATTTTCTCCACTATCGGATGTGAAACCTTCTAAATCACGAAACCACCAACCAAATGTAGCTACATGTTTTTAACGCTGCTTATCGGTAGTAATTCTTTCTACAACTAGTGGTCTCAATCCTACCTGTATCCTGTGCTAATGTATTCTCCTCTGTCGTAGAATACTCCGACCACCGGCAGCCAAACTATGGGTGAACCAAGGGTAACTCCTCTCTCAGAACTTAATGTTACTGAAAGACGTCGATGATTCTACTCTCACAACTTAGGTTAGACTGACCCCGGTGGCGCAGCAAGGGTGGGGTTTTAGGAGTTCAGACCCCCCAAGAGTAAAGTCTTATGACTAGCTCTGTGCTTTTTTTTCTGCTGATGAGTACAAAACCCCAATCATGTGCTTGATAAATTCAGCGATAGCTTTGCATGCCCGTAAATATGGCTCCGATATCAGCTGTGATTTTTTTCGGCAGCAGAGCGTGCCCAGAGCCAACTTTGATATCAATGGGATGCTATGATACGAGTGTTTCGCACACGATGATCAACGCGTGCACTTCTTAAGCCTATCCTTTAGTTAGATGACTCACACCGTAAGATAAGATTACCATGAGAAACATTCGAAAGTGCTGATTGGTTTAATCATCGCAAAAAAATCCAGGAACCTTCGAGAAGTAATTCGAATCTTACACCCTGAAAACAGAGATTACGATTATGTTTGAGAGACAAACAGATTGTTAAAACGCTCAGTTAGCTCTCTGCTGGTTTAACCACTAACTATTACTTAGTTTAAATAATTGTAAGTTGATGTCTACATTTTATCCACCTTGGTATATTATAGCGGTATTTCGGTCGTATGCAATGACCGCGCTCACTTCGATTCTTCCCTAGGTCGAAGGGGTTTCAGGTTCTAAAGGATCTTAAGTGCGGGAAATTCCCTATATCCATGTGAAAATAAGTAGGAATAACGGAAATATATCCACTCTGCAGTCATTTGGACACATGCCCTCGTCGGGCTGATGGGTGACCGGCGCCGGCATCTGCGGCGAATTTCCCAATTTCAATATGCCCAAATGAGAGTGTGAAGGTACTTGAGGACTAATTTGGCAAGTTAGTTTTCAATTAAGCATCTTTCATAACATTTGGAGTAAGAATCATAGCGGTGGTAACTTTATTTGCTTTTACTTCGAGCTCCAACAGAATCAGGAAATTCCGCTCCTTACTATCGGGCCGAGCGGCTGCCGTGTCAACTTTTACATATCCCGTCCTTAAATAAAAAGGTGCAAGTATACGCAGGATGTTTCTTTTGAAACATACACCAGAGATTTCGGTCTTTTGTGTGGTATAAATTTATCAATTGAGTCTTATCGCTATCACAAAGATGTTTTCAACTTTATAAAAAAATAGTTAAAAATAGTGGACTTTTGAATGTTTAATTACAACATGAAATATTAATAAAAACAACTACATATTTACGTATAATTATTAGGAAAGGTTTATTCTTTCAGAAAGTATACTTGAAAATCTATATAAAAACACTTTAAAGACACACGAGCAAAAGTAAAAACTCGATTTCTTCGGAAATTCCACTTTAAAAAATGTTATGATTTTTTCTCGTTTTCAACGGCTTCTAATGGTTTAATGGATCTACCAAAAATTGAAATAGCTATAGTTTCTTAATCCTTAGACATTATACTATCAGACTGTAAAATTTCGTTTTCCAAAAAAATAGTCAAAATTTAGGGTTTTGGCCAGCTTTTTTCGATTTCCGCCCACTGTGCGACAGGTGAAAATGAATCACTGTGACGCAAAATGAACCAAGACAGACCCGGCTTGAGTCGGCTCATCCACCTGCTGGCTATCCGTAGGATACGCCAGAGTTATTATTCACTTCTTTAGCTTAAAGGAGCATTATTTTTTTATTATATTCATATAAATTACAAATATTCTCATCAAAGAAGAATTTTTCTTTGCATACAAGAGTGTTCTGTTTTTTTTTTGCAATGTATATTGTGTACTATATGAACTAAAAATGTAGGTGCGTTCATCCCGAATTTTTCACTCGTTATCATTTTTAAAGCTGCAAATACTCTCTACCGATCGTACATAAAATTCCGGTTGTTTCCTCAGTTGCTCTTTGTATCTTTAAAATGCATAAAAACTACATCTTATGTAATTAAGAGAAGCCAAACTTTAACAAAAAATTGTTTAAATAGAACGTGACCACGGAAAAAGTTCGTCGTGCAACCCAATTTACGTGTCTCCTAAAATTTTTTATTTCTCACGTTACGAAGAACTTGTCACGAGAGAAATCAATATAAATGTTGAAATTTTAATTTACAATTAATTTTTGGTCAATATCTTGAGTGAGACTTAAGTTATTGATTTTTATTTACTAGGGCGGAATTCGCGATGTCGAAGCAGCGACTGAGAATAGCCTCCGTCGGAAAACAAAAAGAATTGGAGGAAAGTTGTAGGAGTAAAATAGGACATGTATTTAAGACAATACAATTTTTGCCAATGTTCTTAATAAATTTCACAGTCACACGATATAATTCAGCTGTAATATTTATGACCAAAATATTCTAGGTGAACCGACAAGAAAGGCGCCGTTTCGGTCGTAAAGTTATACTTTTCAATTACGTGAAATAGATTGTAAAATTTCATCATGAACATGCAAATTTTATTTTCTGTACGAAACAAACCGTATGAACTCAAGAAGAGCAAGAAGAAACATAGACTGAACTACGATACCGCTTCCAAATCTGTAGGATGAGATATCAGTATCTTTTAATTCCCTGAGGGTTTTTCTGTATTATCTTATTTGAGAGGTTTGTGAATTACTCTACTCTACCCCATCGGTGATGGGGTGATGAGTTATGATTTATCTACACTAGAGCCGCATACAGTCATCCAGTTGCAAATATTTAATAACCTCACCCGGCATCTCGGGAGGAAATTCAAAGAACATCATCGGGGCTTGAGAGGTAATGAGAAATTAATTGCAAAAAAGCAACTGAAATATACTAAATAATTAGCAACAGAACCTCATCCATGCATAAAAAGTTACCTCAGTTCCGTTTTAGTGTCGAACGGCATAACAAGTTTTAGGGTGACATATAAATTGGGTTGCGCAGCGAACTTTCTCTGAGGGCACGTTCTTCTTAAACAATTTTTTTGTTAATTTTCGGTTTCTCTAAACTTATTAACAGGTGATTTGCATTTGAGCTTAAGATACAAAGAACAACTGAGGAAAATACAGCATTTTATGTTAGATTGAAATAGAACATTACCAGTTTTTAAAATGATCGCTGGTAAAAAACGCAACCATTCATTCAATATCCGCTTCTTGACTTAATTAGTATCGATATAATTCATCTATAAATATAAAATAGAGTGTGTGTGTTTATGTTTGCTAAACACTCAAGAACCGAGAGTTGCAAAACTTCGAGAGCGAAATTTTCTACATTAAAAGTCAGCCCTGCGAAGAGTATACCCACGGTTCAAACCCAGACGGGTCAAAACCTTTTCATAAGACATAGACGTAAAGGTCATTTTTTTCGTTACAGGGTTCATTTCTTTTTCAAGATAGAATTAGAAATAATAGTCGTATGAGGTCGAATTCAGCACAAAAGAAAGACAATAGAATACCGATTCTTATTTTAGTTGTGGAATATCATTTGCGATTCGAAATTGCACACATTCTTAGTACGCACAAACAGTACAAACATACGAATACCAGTATCTAAGAAAGATTTTAAATTTTATGGAAGCGTTTGTAGCAACCAAGTTTTATTTATATCAACGCAATTGTTTACTGACTAATCTTTGGGATATTTGGGTTTATAGTAGTTTGTTAGATGAAATTTCTTTCTCTCGATCAATTCAACTTAAAGACTAGGTAAGTTGTTTTTAATATAATCTTCTTCATTAAATATTACAACTTCTCAATGTACATCGATAAATATTTAGCGATTGAAGAAAATGGATTTAGTGAATATCGTAAAGATTTCCCAGATTCAGTGCTGTAGTTAACCGGCGATTTGTAAAGCTGTAGTAAATCTCCGACATCGTATCCCTTGATCGAAAAGGTAAAGCAAGTTTATGTTTTGTTATACGCAGAATAAAAAAGTAATTAATAGTGGTTTTTTAAGTGCTTCCAATTTTTATACATTTACTATCTTTCTGTTGTCGGTATTTAATCTTTGTTTCTGTTTTGGCATTGTGATTGCATTTGTGTAGTTTGATGAGCTCCATGTTAATGTTACACATTTTAGAATTGGGGTACAAGCCAGCTCCATAATACACTTACTGTGTGCAATGAATATTCTTCGTTGGCTTTCGTGTGATATATAATATATTTTTGTTATTTGTGTTCAATCATCGTTTCCGAGAACCAATTTTCCCTATAAGAAAACTTCTTCTAAAAGGTGCTTATTTGGTGATTCTTATCTTAATGTGATCATTGAATATATTTTTATAATCTTTAATCTTTGCGGGTGTTTTCCCGCAACGTGGGTTTTTTTCTTAGTCAACCTTCAGTTGCATAGATTTTTTCCCACACCCTTCTCTTTTTTTTTTTAATAAGTTGAGTTTTTAATAAGTTTAAATGTAACGACATACGAGGTTAGGTGGAAGAGAGGCCCACCTGGGCCTAACCTCGCCAATAAAGGGTCCAACTAACTAACTAACTAAAAGATATTTGTCTTTTTCGAAGAAAGTGTTCATTTCAAGGATGTGAGATTGAATCTTTATGTGACTTTGTAGACCTTATTATAATTTTATTTACTTTGTCCATTGGTTTGGAAATAATTATGGTCTGGTAATAGCTATATACCAAAAATTATGAGGCATGTGTTACGATCAAGACTGTAACAATAGTATTTATCAATTTAAATTTCCCCGTTGAGAATCAACGGGAAATTCAGCTAGCAATATAATAAAAGAGATGTTATACATAAATATATATTAACGGAATATTTGGCACTCAAATATTTTTAAAAATCTCTTTTTATATTAAAATATTTCCTATCCTTTAATGTGGGTTTTTCGTCTCCACCGCCCTTTATTAACTAAACTTTGACATTACTTGTGAGAAGAAAGGTTTCTTTCTCCCAAGAAACATTCAAGAAGAACACAATCTAAAGCTAGACTGAAAAAATATTCCCAAACAATTATATTAAAACAAAAAAGAGTTTGTATTATTACAATATGAATGTAGCATTGACTGTCAGCTTCTAACTGCTCAATGTAAATTTAAGTATTACATTGTGACAATGAAACTCAAACTTATTATGTTCAATTCGAGAATAATTATGTTCAATTGAGTTTCCTAGACATTTTTTGTTTTTGTTCTACAATCCTGAAGTTCCTTTTTATTGTAGACAGAAATTAAAATGGATGTAGTCACGAAAGCTACCGATAACAAATTGACAGTTGTGAACATTCATGAATTACCCGTTTGAGCAGAGCAATTCATGACCCTTCCAAATACTTGGTCAAAAGTCAATCGTCATAAGCTGTATAAGTAGAGTCAACGACTGACCATATTGGGTATTTAATCATTAAAACTACTGAGTGCATTTAATGGGGAAAAATACAATGTTTTGTATGTTAAAACTAGCACCCATTTTCCAAAAAATTAGATTAATTGTTCTGATAAAGACGTTTCATACTCAGTTAAAAATTATTACGATTCTTTTTATTTAATGAAATTCAATTAAAATGTAATATAAAATGCAGAATGAATTTCAGGCCTAAAATTTCAGTTAAAATTGCGTGTTATAATATTGATAAACCTCTTTTAGTAGGGGGAGATTGAGACTTTTACATCTAACCCTTCATCATATAAATTTAAAGAAACAGATTGATTCAAAAATAGTATACAGAAGAAAACTACACTGTGGGTTTAAAAACCAAAGGTTTAGCTTAGGAAAAAATATACTCCGCGGCAGGAAAACGCAAGAAAGGGTTGTAAAAACCTACAAATCCTACTGATAGTAAATCTATGGAAAAGCGGAAGAAGGCAAACAAGACAATACAGATGCATATTAATAAATAAACATAAACATGTTTTTATACATGTACATATTAATACATACACAATGTTTTGTTGAGTGGTTTCATTGAACAACTTACAAAATGCAGGCATATTTTTCGTTATGTGTGGCACAAGTAAAAAAGAATAAAATCCGAAAATACTGGAACATTCGTCCAGTGACATAAACCCCTTTTTTAAGTTATGCCGTATAGACGTTGTTTGTTGCCTTCAACATTTTTGCACTTTGCAGACAATACAAAATTAGATGATAGCAACAGATTGAGGAAGATCTCACCAGTAATTGAGTACGTCAAAAAAAATTCCAGATGTACAAGCCACACAAAAACATAGCAGTACATGAAAGCCTCATGATATTTTGTGGTAGATTGTGCTATCTATAATAAACGAGCACGTTTTGGAATTAAATTTCATAAAACAGGTGAAAACTCCTCAGTATACTGCATGCAATTTTCTATTTACACTGGAATGAAATAGAAAATACCAAAAGATGTTCTACTAAGTGAAGCAGTTGTCTTGGAACTAACGACACCATACCTGTGCAAGGGCTATACTGTAGCAAGGGGCAATTGGCACTCCTCACCTGATTTGTTTAAAAAACTGGCAGTAGAAAAAATCTAATGCATTGGGTACAGTAAATCGAAAAAACATGCCAAAATAATTGAAGAAGATGATGAAAGGAGAGTACTATACTGCAATGGAGTAGCTGCTATATTTGCTACACATGCATCATAAAAGATGAGGAAGAATATCATTGAAAACAAAGGAAGAAGTGACCAAAATAAAAGTTCTGATGGACTTTAACGCCCAAATAAACACAGTTGACAGATAAGATCAGCTGTTAGCGTAACTACCGATTATGCTTCCTTACGCAAAAGCTAATACAAGGAATTCTTTTACAAGATGGGCATGGTAATGTATAACACATACGCCTCATATAAAAATATGAAAGAGAAAAGAATACAATTTGACGATTATAGGGAAGATCTAGTGAAAACAATTTCAAAAGGTGTGACCCAAATACAGAAATGTCCTGTAACTGGACCAATGTGCTTTCATGCTGCAAACTGGGGGCATTTCTCAAATAGAAACCACCAACCCTATAAAGAAAAACCCTCCAGAAATTGTGAGGTCTAAAAAAGAGAGACGATAGGAATGCCATTCACTTACTGCTTCAAGAGAAAAATTACTTTTCAAGTAGAACAGTCACTCAACAGCGCAATTCATTGCTTTCAGATCCCAGCCGCAATCAACTGACTATACATAAAAATATTTACTAAATCGCTATCAAATCTCCAGATAAGAATAAAAGTATAATTTATAATGTATATACTTTATTTTTTAATTTGAAAACAATATTGAAAATAATACAGATTAGAAAAAATGGGAATATGTAAAAGTTTATAATAATCACATTAAAAATTAGAGTTAATTTTTTAATGTAAATATTCATAATACAGTGAAATCTGCCTTAAGCGGAACCTGAGTAAAACGGAAACCTGTCTTATCCGGAAAAAAATTTTCATCCTGGCGGTCGTAATAGGGTTTTACATGCATTATTACCCTGTGTTGAACGGAAAAATGTGTTGAACTTGAAAACAACTGTGTTGAATTGCAAAAAGCAATTTCAATTGCGATCTGAATCACTTGAGGTGACTATGAAGATGCAAAGCTTTCCCATGGTAGATGTTATCCTAAATCATGAGCGTCCTAGCGTAAATATCATTTCAAGAGCTTCGTACTGGACAAGGGTTCCTTTGTCTCTATGTTTATGAAAGCCGAGACACCAACACACTAATGCAATTGGGATTCTTGGCCACTCCTTCTGCAGACCGAGGCATTCCTTATCCATCTCAATTTGCAGATGAATGGCTCTTTACAAACATAGCAGAACAAAGAAATCATTTTCAGCTAATACGTAGGTGGGCATTTAAATTTCGCCTCTTATATTAGTGAGGATTAAATCTCAGACAGTTTACGGCAGTAAGGAATAAACAATATTGTGTAGACTTCCTCGTCTCTGAAGAAGACGGAATTATTTTCCTACGTGCTGCTGACAGGGTAAGACCACACCAGAGTACCTTAGGGGAACTGCTGATTGATTTCTGCAATGCCACGTAACGTATTAACACTGAAAAATAAACTGGAATTGATCGAGTGCTTTGAACGAAAAGCTTTCCGTAAAGCAGGTAGAAGTGAGGTGTAAGTGTGGAAAGACGTAAGTTTATGAAGCAATTATTTTTTTATTTTATTTTTTTATCAATCCATCACATACAGCGAAACACCAATTTACAGTGAGGTAATAACAGTAACAATAGACGAACACATATGACCATTCCCTTGCCAGAAAAGTCTGGATAGCCGGGATTCGAATCCTGGACCTTGGCGTTTGAGCATTAACATGTACGCATGCTAACCGCAGCCGGTCCAAGAAGGAAGAGAAAATTAAGAAAGAGTTTGAAGGAGGTTGGTCTTAAGAAACGTAATCTTCATATCCCATACAACAATAGTTTGCAAACCAACACACCATAAAATAATTGTCATTTCTGTCTATTAATTTAGGCCTACATTTACATTCTAACTCCTCTCTGCAAATATGAAGAATTGAACAAATTAATTTGGGACTGGTTTGTGCGAGCAAGATCGAGGAATATTCCTTCATCAGGTCCAATGGTGCAAGAAAAGGCATAGGAGTTTGCAGTTTCTTTAGGAAAACTTGATCTTAAGGCCGCGAATGTTTGGCTGGAGAGCTTCAGAGCAAGAAATAATATGAGACATAGGTGTCGGCAATGCGAACGACTTGGATGTAGTAGCTGTAGAGGACTGGAAAGGCAAGGTTCAAGAATAAATTAAGACTACTAACCATGTGATATCTACATCTGGGACGAAACCAGAATGTTTTATAGGGCATTGCTGTCTAAAATATTTTGTGTTAAAGGAGAAAACTGCTAGGGTTTTTCCTTTTCCAAGTTCTGTTTCTTGAAATTAGTGCAGAAATGGAAACAATTATCTTAAATTTACGCTTATTCTTTAGAAAGGAATCACTCAAACTAGCGTTTCATCATTTTTATTAGTGGCAATATGGCTGGGGAGCTCCTAAAGCATCCTGTCATCCGGAAATCAGCTCAATCACGAAGTTTCAAAAACGTTTCCATTGAAAAGCTACCAATCACATAGAAGTGTAGCTGAAAAGTTTCAACTCCGAAACGTAGAGGAAAGATAGGAATGTCATACTTTTCCTCGATAACGCAACCTGTCACCCTAAAATTCGCCTTTCGAATATTTCATGGTTGCCGGCAAACACAACTAGCATCACTCAGCCAATGGATGAGGAGGTACTTAGAACGCTGAAGGCACAATATAGAAATTACATGATGCGATCGTTATTGGCTGCTACAGATACTGCAAATACAGTGTCAGAGGTGATAAAAATTATCAGCGCAGGATGCCATAAATCGGATTAATTTGGAAGTAAAAGATAATAAAACATCGACTGCTCAACAATATTTCGCTGAAGCTGGATTTCTGTCAGCACTGGTCCCCGAGACCGGTAAAAAAAACAAATTTTATCCAATCATATCACCGATCTTCTGACGAGCGATGAAGATGGCTCCATGACAGACACTATAATGGAAGACAAATCCTGTGGATCTGACGAAGGAGTATATGTATAACTGTAATATGTGAGGAAACTAAAAGTCCTAAAGATAAATGTTGGTTTTTTAAAAAGAATTAGCAGAATGTAGTCTTAACCAAAGTAACGCCGATTTATTTAATATCTTAATGAGGCTATCGGCAGCGTAGAAATTGCATTATATAGGAAAAACAGACAAAATAACGGATTATATGCGCATTTTATAAATAAATTTTTATGATACTTCAAATAAATAAATTTAACCGCAATGTGATACTGTTGTTTCATTATTCCATAATAATTTCGTCTACATAGAATATTCATAGAAAATTCATCTATGTAGAATTTTAGTAAAACCAGCCTTTTAGGCGAAGCATGTTATGGGCGCGATATGCCTTTCAAAGGTTTTTTGAAATGTCAGACCCTGGGTTAAGCGGAAAACTGTCTTATCTTGAAAAAAATTACGGTCCCGAGAGATTCCGCTTAACACAGGTTTCACTGTATATATAGTATGTTCTTTACTGGTTCCTAATCTCATTAACATTGTATAAAAACTTTATGAGATATCAACTATTAATTAAATGATAATTTTCATCGAAACAAATCATATTTCTTACACCAAAGCATCGAAAAAAAATAAACTGTAAGCTAATGGGTTAAGAGATGATTGTGGCATTTGCTCTTGAAGCACTGCATGCAGAACCAGTTTTTCATGCCTGGAGGAAGTGAGTTGCAGAGGCTGTGACTCTGAATGATTTGTGATATATTCCAGTGTTATGCTGGGGAATCAGGAGTCACTTGCATCCTTTTGCATCATAAATGGCATCTGGAGACACAAATAGGGAATGTATATATTGAGAAAACTTTGTGGTTAAGATTGTATAAGTCGATATGTTGCTACCGATGCAGCTCTAATTTTAGTAAACATCCGTAGGGTAATATTCAGAAACATGATCGTATTTTTTTAAGTTGAAAATAAACCCAACAGCGGCAATTCGCATATGTTTGATGGCACGGAGTTCCCAGGGAGTTTCCCCCTTTCACAGCAGCCGAAGCCTGGCTAAAGAGTATGCAAGTAATAATATTGCAGATAGAGAAAGGAAATTCCCTGCCCATCTGGGAGAGAGGAGCAAGAAATTTAAGTTTTTATATATTTTAGTTTTTACCTATTTTATTTAAGATAAGTCCATGTAAGCATGTTGTTCATGCAGAGACAGAGGCTTTTCTCTGATTTGCAAAACAGAATTTGGGTACTGTTTAGTTCCAGCATTGGTAAGTAAACGCTGTTTACAGAATTGAGTAGTTTAGGATATCCGATAACAATAGCTTGTGATTTAGCAGGATTTAGTTTAATTAAGTTATTTCAACTCCAGTTATTAATGAGTTTGATATCATGATTAATTTTATGTAGAAATTGAGAAAGTTCTGAAGGACTTGAGTCAAACTAAATCTGTAAATCATTAGCGTAGAGGGGGTACCTACAGTGCTTAATCACTTTAATGTAGTCATTTGTGTAAATAGAAAATAGTAAGGGGCCCAATATTGATCCCAGGGGTATTCCTTTATTGAACTCAATCCAGTTAGAAGCCAATTAATTCAAAATGACTTTCTGCTGTCAATTGTGAAGTGTGTTACCATATTTACTCGCAAATAACTGCCTCTTTAATCTGAATTTTTCATCCTAAAAACAGAGGAGGCAGTGATATTCGCGTTATTCGCTTTTCATGCACACTTAACAAAGACCGAGAAGAGAGAAATCACAGGATTGTAGGAGGTAATATGATTTTGTTATGTATTTGTTTAATGAATCAGAAAGATGTCTTCTGCCAATGAGAGTGCAGCATATAAGGTACAAATAGGAAGGACTCAATGCCTGAAAGAGTGCTGCACAGCCAATCCCAAGTTTTTGCAGAGGTGTACATTTAAACCCTGCAATCTGCCAGTGGTGCGTGGCAAGGGGTATAAAACACCTACATCTCTATCTAACCTTGACAGCTATTAGCTTCTCTTATACTTTGCGGGAAAAACAACCATAAGTATATCCCTGTAGAGCTCTTTTGTTCTCTCTCGAAGATCGCAAAAGTTTATAACTGGGATAACAATATCAGCTACCTCCTTCCTGAAGTCGGTTGTGATAAATTTATCAAAAAGCTTAAAGTCTTCTATCACTAAAAGAATCCTATTCGAGGGATTCTATCATAGCCAAAATACTGCTGTCAAATCTGAAATCTCCTTGAAAAACCTAGCCTCTCTAGGTGGAATTATCTCAAGATCGGAAATTAATCCTACTTCATGAGGATCCCAAATCACACAGAAGTACTCAAATAGTGGTTGAATCAGGGAAAAGTACCCTATTTCTTTTACTCTTGATGAACATCCCCTCAGAATTCAACTGGCAAACCTCCCATTCACCTTTCCCACTACGCTACGAATATGCTCTTTGAAGGAAAAATTACTATTGAGCGTACTTTCTAGATATTTATGATACCTCACAAACTCCAAGGTATTTCCTGACTTATTATGGTAGAACGTGTTAAAGTCATAGCACTCCTTTGCATATTATCTGTGTTTTTTCCTTTATTTGTGAGCAAAGGCAGCGGTTATATTCAAGGGGCAGTTCTTTTTGAGTAAATACGGCATGTATTATATACCAATACATACAGCATATAAATACTAGGATGGGTCATCACTCCGTCGGTAATAAAGTGTTATTTGCTAGGTAGGAGTGGTTGTACGGTATATCAAAGAACAAGTTCAACATTAAAAATAACATTGAACTTTTTAGGGTTTTGGCTATTTTTTCAATAACATAAAAGGAAATTAACAAGAGTATATTTGCAAGTACTATAACAATCCATCCATTGGGCTTACCTCTAGATTATTCTCCGGTAAATTCCCAAATGTCTCTTCCTTTACTGGGATCTGAAATAAGGTACTCATTAACAACTATTCTTTCTAATTCACACATTTACAGTTAAGTAAACAATCTCACTTAATTAAAATGTAATTTATCTCCGCAACTCTTAAAAGTGAATTTCAAATAAACCAGGAGGGCCAAGGATAGCTCTCAGATAACTGAAGAAACAGAACAGAATCAAATAAATTAAAGTTGAATGGTTAATTATAGGTCACTACCAACTTCATGATAACCAAATCAACAGCCTCGTTTAGCTTAAGGACAAGCCAATTAAGAAGGATTACATATACATGTGAATGACATAGTGAAATCTCAAATGAAGGAAGTTTGAAAAGAAAAATTCTGCTTTTGATATAAATAGAGTAATGGACATTGCAGCTGAGCAAGTCAGTTATATACACGTATTTCTTTTACATGCAAGTGTACATACACACCAAATGAAATATTACTGTGCCACTGAAATAATAAATAGATCCAAAGTAACATGCAATATATCTAATTTAAAAGACCAGTCAGTTTATGTAATTTTTCCTACAATTTCCTGCATACATTGTACACATATGCATCAAAGTCCCTTGCATTTCCTTATACTCCTGCACAACACAACATTCACTATCCTCCTGTAACCTTAAAATGTATAGAAAATTTGCATCTTCCACCCCATAGGCTCTGTCTGAACCCAAGCGGACTTCAGAACCATTGAATTAAATTTATTTATTCTTGAGGACTACAAATAGGCACCAGGCTAAGTGGTAGTCATTCCAGTGGGGAGGAAAGAATCTGCCTGGTGTTCACCCTAGTCGGGAGGAAAACCTCTCAAAGGCAGCATCTAATACATGTAATTCATAATATGTATAATCAGACAATATTTCATAATTTACAACATCATTACAACAAAATGACTGAACCCTTTTAATTTTATTCACGAGTACATTGTAAGAAGGGGGAAAAGGTTCTAAAACTCCTCCAGGTAAATTGTTACATTCTTTATATCAACACAGAATGATCATACTAAGATGAAAGAAGCCAAGATTCACAGGTATCTTGCCACTTGTTAGAGCGCACTTTCATTTATAAGTAGTCCTACTTGATTCTGGTTTGATTAACGTCCATTATGCTGTTGTAAAACTCATCAATATAATTATCGGCGTCCTTTGGCTTTCAATTTCAAAGGTTACACCAAAGCTAATTTACCACTTTCTACATTTGTCACCATAGGGTTGCTGAAGTACTCTTTGAAAGAAAAAAATTCTGAAGGCTATGATTACATATTCTAAGTCAACGAGAGAGAAAGCATCTCCAGCTAAAAGAGTCATTATGATGTTAGCCCTTCCAACAGACCAGATAAAATTAACCTATAATAATGTATGTTGTATTTTTTTATCAAAGATTTTGGAGAGAAATTACTTTTCTAAGCCTTGAAGCAATAACCTGATTGGTGGTCAGAATGTGTTCAGCTTCCAACTTTGAATTACTGAGTCTAGCTTTTCAAGTATTAAATTACTGACTATGCCTAACCCAGCAGTGCTTGCATGGGGTGCATCCCATGATGCTATTTTGAATTCATTTTCCCTTAGTCTTCCATGTTCCTTCTTTTCAGCAGCTGGAGAATCTTCACCAAAAATATAACCATTTTACCTCAAGAATTGTGGTCGAGAACCTGGTCGCAGAAATAAATTTATGTAGTACGGGTAAAAATCTTGTTACATTTTTGTTAGTCATGATTTCCTACCAAAAAGTCCTGCCAAAATCAATGGATTGTATGATAGTAAGGATATTCAAATCTACAGATTATTTTATTCAAATCTACATTTCACCAGAAAAATCAAATTATGTAAATCTGAAATACGTATTGAAAAAAATATTTGAACCTTGTTACAAACAATAGTGAACCATCTTAGAAAGCCTATCCTAAGCCTAAATATGAATGATAACACTTGAATTTTGTTTTCAGATTTTTGAAATGAACTCTTTCCATGCCAGAAAATAAGATATTGGGATAAAGCTTTGAAAATCCTTGGAAGTCAAAACTAGGAGATGTTTATAGGGGATAGATAACTCCTGTATATCCTTGTTATAGATGTTGAAATATGTATTGATACTTCATGCAATCTTTCTTACTGAAATGAAAGAAGCACCTGAGCTGAGCACCTGATAATTCACAAAACCGCGATCTCCACTACCCAAAGCAATTGAAGGCAATAATTAGTGATAGCTCCAAAAGCTGTACATTTCTCAACTTGGTACATGCTTTCTGTACTATCCATATTTCTAACCATTATCATTCCAAAAATTGTATTTCAATACAGCAGTCTATATAGAACATGATGTGGTTACATAAAGCCGTTAGTCCCAAACCATTACTTCAGGAAAGGTAGAATTTCCAACCTTCAGTATAAATAATTCCTAAACTAAACAAATTACAGTACAATGTTCTGAAGAATTCAAAAATTGGTCCTACGGTGACTTATAAAAAGCATCTTTCTCCCAAATATTTGAAATTTCCACCATACTTTTCATAAAGGAGAATCAATACTGCCTGGTGTCAAACCCAGAACCTTTCTCCAAGATGTGAATACATACGACCATAAATGTATGTGAATACATATGTAGGCATAATACTACTTTAATCCTAAGTTAAAAGACTTCTAGGTTGGAAATTCTACTATTCCTGAAGAAATGGTTATGGTTCTGGAGAAAAGAATCTTGGCGAATGTGAATTGATCCCAGGTCCTGAGGAGGATCGCTTGCCTTTCTCACCCATAAACAAAAGTGGAATTGACACAGCATGGGAGTTTAGTGGTTATAATACCTAGGGAGGCCTGGGTTTGTGTCCCAACCATGTCAATGCTTCTGTTTGTCCTTTTCAGGTAACCTTTCAGGTTCACCTTTAAGAACTGAATATAGTTGGGCAAAAGGTAAGACAGTAATGTAGTAAGACAGTAAGGTAGGTAAGCGAAAAACAGAAGGAAAAAAGTCGGCTGGATTGCCTTAGGAAGGAATGATCATATTTTGAAGAATGCCAATAAATCTTGAAAAGGAAGGTCTTAAACCAGAACCAATTTGATTTATGGAAAAGAAACTTGGGTGTTAAATGCAGTAATTATCCAGAGACTTCAGACAATGCAAAGGAGCAAGGCATCCTCAGAATCACAAGAAGAAACAGGAAACCCAATGTCTAGATGAGGCTAATGACTGGATTGACAGACAGCATATATATAAGTACATAATATACTATAAATAAACTGTGCACAACTATCTTAATGTGTAATTCTATAACACTTAGCAAATTTTAGAACTGAATGTAACTTCAGCTGCAAAATTCATGAACGCTTGTTCTAGACAAATAAAAACACTATGGAAAAATGCCAGAAATAGGAAAATGGAAATAAATCTGCATCTTTTCAACTAAGCATATGAAACCAGCATTTCCTCTAAGACTTCTTTCTGTTTGCTCATAAGTTATTAGGTGTGACCATTCCTTAATATAGATAAAAAGATGTGGCAAATCCAGCATGAAGTTTGATCATTTACAACAAAAAGAATAATTTTAACCCTTGATTAAATGGGGTTCAAAAATGCTTCCAAGAAAAGAGATCGAATAAATCAGACATGTGCAATGAGAAACTTTAAAAATGAAAGGAATAAAAGCCATGGAAGACCTTCATACAATACGTATACAGTGTTAAAAGATAACCTTTACCATTATTGGTGGACACCTGCACCATCCAGCGCAACCATATTTAACCAAGGGCTGTTTCCACCTGGTGTATTTTTAGTTGTAATATCTCTATCTTTGTTCAGTTTCAGTTCAATTACCGTATTTGAAGGCAAATAATACACACCTTTTTTCCTAAATTATGCCTTGAAAAATTTCCCTGCGTCTTATATGTGAAGGTTCAACCTCCACAGGTTAACTTTCAATACTGAATGCTATTTTTAGCCCAGATGGCATATACTACTTATTTCATTATTGCATTCAATGATTATGTTAATATTTGGCTTTTACGAAATGAGACAACTAAAAGAAACTACATTTTAAGTTATTGCAGTTCCGTGCTTTCGCACGGACTATTAAAACCTTTTTTCCTTGAGAGTGGCCAACTTAATGAGGGTGCGTCTTATATGCCGTCAAATACGGCACTTGCTTGGCTCTGCATCATGCATGTGTGTTTCCTTTTCTCAATGCTTAATAAAATGGATATTTTGAGTTTGAATATTCGCTTCTTTGCTGATTCCAATTTACCGCAACAGGTTATGGGCGCAGTGAACTATTCCACTGCCCTTCAGTGAAACTTCTTCTGACTGAAGTTCAATTAATCGACAAAGATGTAGGATCATGCGGCAAAGAAAATTAATTCAACATGTTTAAATCAGCACAGCAACTAACAGGCGAAAGCAGCCAGATTGCATCTAGCATTCATAAGTTGGCAAAAGAGGAGCAGTGGGAAACATGGAAGTGGAAAATAGAACTATACTCAAAATCACAGTGCCTTTATTCAATCGTGGACAATATTTGTGTCTGGTACTGCCAAGTGGATACTCTAGTCATCCAAGTGTACTTGCCCACTTCAGATGCAAAAGATGAAGATGTGGAGGTAGTATACGAACAAGTATCCCAGATGTATGAAGAAAATGGAAAGGGACAGGTGAGAGTTGTGATAAGGGAGATTGGAATAGTGTCCTAGGTAGAGGTAGATGGGGATGGAGAGAAGTCAAAGAAATAAAAAAGAGTGGATCACTCAGGAAATGATAGACAAGATGGAAGAAAGAAGAAAGTGGAAATGTGATAATACAGAACATGGGAGAAGAAAATACTGGAAGCTAAATAACGAGCTGAGGAGGGAGACAGATAAAGCCAGAGAGGATTGGATAAAAAGACAGTGCCACATGATAGAGGAATTGGAAAGGACTGGGAAAATAGAAGAAATGTATAAAACCGCAAGATGTCTAACTAAGAGAGACCATAGAAGGATAAGTAAGAAAGGAATGATAGACAAAAATGGGAAAATAACTACAGATGAAGAAGATATTAAGATTCTGTGGAAGGAGTACATAGAAGAACTGTACTGTACACATGAATGCAATGGAAGTGCAGATCTAGAGGATGAGAGGACATGCGAGGAGGATTCGAAGGGTCCAAGGATTTTGAAAGATGAAGTTGAGAGAGCAATAAGAGACCTGAGGGACAATAAGACAGTGGGCTCTGATGGAATCCCAGCAGAGGTGTTGAAGGCCTTAGGGGAAGGTGCAATTAGTAGAATCACTAATCTTGCTAACAAGATATATGACACAGGGGAATGGCCTGAGGATTTTCTGAAAACGATAATGATGCCATTGCCTAAGAAAAATAACGCTCAAGCTTGCAAAGATTTCCGTACAATCAGTTTTATGGCGCATGTGACAAAGATGATGACCAGAGTAATAATGAAGAGGATTGAGACTAGGATAGAGGAAAACTTGGGAGAGGACCAGTTTGGATTTCGAAGAGGAAAGGGAACAAGGGATGCAATAGGGTGCATGAGAATGCTGAGCGAAAGGGTACTGGAAGTAAACAGGGAGATGTTCATCTGCTTTATTGATTACGAGAAAGCATTTGACAGGGTGAAATGGGATAAACTGATGGTGATTCTAAAGGAAATTGGAGTGGATTGGAAGGATAGGAGGGCATTAAAACAACTGTATAAAGGACAAAGAGTAGTGGTGTGGATAGGGGGAGATGAGACGAAGCAGACATCGATAGGCAGAGGTGTGAGACAAGGGTGTTGCTTGTCACCAATTTTATATAATATATATATGGTGACAAACTGGTAGAGGAAGCCTTGGAGGGGATAAGAGGGATAGTGGTAGGAGGATTAAGTATGAAAACCATTAAATATGCAGATGATCAGGCTGTGATAGCAGAGAGTGAAGAAATGCTGCAAGAAATGGTATAGAAAATCAGTATAAAAGGAGAGGAATATGGAATGAAAGTTAACAATGAAAAGTCGAAGGTGATGAAGATATCAACGAAGGCTGGCCCAGTACAAATTAAGTTGAATGGGAAGGAATTGGAGCAGGTCGATAAATTTAAATATTTGGGAAGCACCATCACATCTAATGGCAGTTGTACAGAGGAAATAAGAAGTAGGATAGCTCAGGGAAAGGCAACGTTCCAGAAGATAAAAGATCTTTTGACAGCAAAGAACATCAAGATGGAGCTAAGGAAAATATTTGCTAAGTGCTTTGGAGTATTGTGTTATATGGATCCGAAACATGGACATTGAGAAGGAGAGAAGAAAAATACATAGAGCTTTGAAATGTGGCTATGGTGAAGGATGGAGAAAATAAGTTGGAAAGACAAGATAAAAAATGAAGAGGTACTGAGGAGGGTTGGAGAAGAACGAGTAATTTTGGGTAACATAAGGAAAGCAAGATGGATAGGCCATATACTAAGAGCAGAATTTCAAACAAAGAAAACAGGAGAAACTTTCTTGATGAAATTCACCCTGATTTTATTAATAACTTTGCAAAATACCACAGGAACAAAAAACTTATAAAAAGATATATGTAAGACTGGAAGAAATTTTAAATTAAAGGCAAAAGAACATCTTAAATGTTTTCAAACTGGATCACACCAATCTCATTTCGCGAAGCATCTTTTAACATGCAGTCATTCCTCAGATTTTACACCTAAAATCTTACATATAGCGGAGAAGGGTAGACGACTCAATATTCTTGAAAAAATGGAGGTTGTCCAAAATCACAAAACCCCTTAATAACTCTCACAAACGAATATATTTTTCCTTCCTCTTCACCATTGCTCACGGCAACGCTTTCTTGTTCTCCCTCCTCTAATGTTTTCCAAGAACCCTAAACTCCTCCCCCTCCCCCCTGACCATGAACCCTCTGGACCATTCTCCCCCTATTTTCTTTTAAATATGTGGGTTTCAGGCCTCTTTCTTCACTTGAAGATGACGCTCACGCGTCGAAACTAGTCGTGATAAGTTTTTTGTTCCTGTGGTATTTTGCAAAGTTATTAATAAAATCAGGGTGAATTTCATCAAGAAAGTTTCTCCTGTTTTCTTTGTTTGAAGTTATGGATTACCACAAAGTTACTCGCCAGTCAGTTGACTTTAATTTTAAGAGCAGAATGCCTACAGAAGACGATTTTTGAAGGAAAGATCAAGGGGAAACGACGAAGAAGAAAATTCGGAATGCTGACTGATTTAAAACAAGGAAAAGAATATCAAGTTCTAAAAAGAGAGGCACAGGATGGAGATGCCTGGAGGAGCAAGTTCCGTTGAGACCTGTCCGCGGACAGAAGCACAATGATGATGACTGCCAAAAGGCGACAAAGAACCATCCAACGCCTACTGACTGACTGATGTTACTGATGACTGACTGAATCGGATGAACCGGAGGTAGTTCAACCCCCGAGCCATGTTCGTAAAATTCGTCCACCAGTGAGGCACAATGGCTACCAGATTGGTTATCAGACTCACCGTTCAGTACCACATATTTGCTTGCTAGTCAGAAGCTCTTCCTCAGGAACATGAACCAACAAACTTTGACAGTGCCTTAAGGCAAGTGGGCTTTATCAAAAGGATGATATTAGTGTTCAGTTAGTTCCGTCTGAAGAGACTCTGGGTGATACGTTAACCGAAGCACTCAGTCCAATTATTTTTAAGGCAAAGATTGGACTTCGTGACTATAACGGTTCAGTTTAGGGGGTAATGTTAAAAGATAACCTTCACCATTATTGGAAGACTTCTACACCACCTTGCACAGCCATATCTAACTAAATGCTGCTTCTATCTGGTCTATTTTTAGTTGTACTCTCCCTATCTTTGTTCAGTTTATGTTCAGTTACTTGCTTGGCTCTGTATCGTGCATGTGTGTGTACATTCCTCAATGTTCATTAAAATGGTTATTTGTGAATTTGAATATTCGTTTCTTTGCAGATTTCGATTTACCAAAATATTCAGATCGCCACTAAAAATATAATAAAATATTATAATAAATTAGTTATAGAGCAGTTATATATTACTTAAAATAGAAGAATGTCATTCATAAAATAGTTTTTCCCTAATAATTCCTACAATATGTGGCATTACCACTACAACAAACGGTAATAAATTATAATTGTCAATAGAGATTTCCAACCTAAAATTAGAATATCCTTCAAGTGCCTTAACCACCTTTTATTGCTTCTCAAATTCACTAGCAAGATTTTTAAATAGTGATATTAAGTACTTGACTTAACATACATCGTCTATATTAAAGTCGAGAGACACCTGTCCTATCAAAGAAATAGAAAACCATTACATTTCTTAGTAGATTGCATTATAATCATCTTACCTCTAACGGGTCCCCAGCTTCAATCCCAATTACATCATTTGTTTCTTCGCCAGATACTCCGTCTGAATCCTTACAAACAATAAAAATTTCTAGAAAAATTACGTATAGATCATCGCAAATTTATTGAGAAGGTAACAATATTTAAATCCACAATGTTCAATAGCAAGTATATTTGTGTACTTACAATCCTATATTTACCGAATATTTTCAATATCTCCGCCTTCGCACAATGCACATTCCTTTTGTAAGCCTCGAATTCTATCATTCTCCATAAACATGGAGAACAAATTTGAGATGGTAGTCCATCATCTTGGCAAATCTAAGATTATACAAACGATACTGTATTATTACAAGCAAAATATAACGGATTCGCCCATCAACACATGATAAAATAAACCATAAGAGCAAGCACGGAGAAATAAAAATCAACTTCAAACGAAACAGATTATTCACCATCCGGACAAAAGAATAAAGGGTAAAATTGACAACGGTGATTTTACCGAATAAAGATAAGAGGTAAACCATATTGATTAAACCCATTGATAAACAAACTCATTTTGGTATGTTTGAATAATCTTAATTTCGGTTAAATCATATGCTAAAAAAAATAATCATAAAATTATAGATATGTTCTTAGGTTTTCGAAATGATACCGAATCACAAATAAGAAAAGATATAATGATAAATAACATAGATTTCAATATTTGTCACTCAAGCAGAAGATTAAAAAGTCTTAGATGAATGAAATATTTACAAACAAATACCTCTAAATCGTAAAGAAAGTTCAAGGTTTTATAAACTGGATCGCCTGAGGTTGAACGGTGAGAGAAGATATTACTGAGAGAAAATGTCTCCTTTAAACATAGCCTACATAAATGATCTAGGGTATATCCACTCATTCTTTCAAGATTAACCACAGTTGAAAAAGCTAAGGCACATACAAAAACTCACAGAACCCCGCCTAAGTGGTCTAGCACTGAACGCTTTACGGACTTCAATCAAGATCTTATGGCATAAATAGACACGATGTGATTTCTCCGATTGGATAGTTCAACTTTTAGCCACTGTAAGAACAGCTAGAATCGCTAGAATCAACTCTGTGCAACACAGTCATTTGTCAAATCTGGTAATAGTCCCTTCCCTTTTCAGAGATGGCAGCACTAGTGCAATAATTTCAATCTGTTCTTATTTTTCTTTGGTAGTATCTTTATTTAGTAACGGTTGATAGGTTTCGGAATGTTTTGAAGTTATCGAGAACGGTTTCGGAAATATAGCATGAGATATGTTGCGCCATATACTGTAACAGCACAGAAGTAGTGAGTTAATGCCACCTTTTCACTTTCGGAAGAAGCAGAATTGTAAGTAAATGTAGTTAGCTTTATTTTATTATATCATACGTTCCAAACAGAATTCCACCTTGATATAATTTCTTAATTGTGTTTTACAGGAGAATCTATGTGATTTATCGAAGATATTGGTTCTTCTTCCGGAGACCTTTATTATACATTGTATTTCATGTTCTACGTAAAGTCTCGGTTAAGTTAAATCTTGCACGTACACCTATTCATGCCGCGAAAATGTTGGAAGTCCGGAGATTATCTGCTGTTGTTAAGCTCGGTAAAGGAAAGGTAAGTGAAGCTTTTTACCGTCTTTAGTAATTTTTTTTAGTATCAAATAACCTAACATTGTAGTTTGCTTACAAGAAGCATTTCTGATTAAATTTTCCCACATTTGTTATGGTTGTGTTTATTTACTTTACGCAAACAACTTAATTTCCTATATCTGAATGAATTTTACCTTAGTCTTCTTAAAACTCACCACTTTTATCATTGAAAGTTTTATTTGCCACTCACGTTTGTTTCTTTGCATTTTACTTAACATGGATAGTTTTGTAGTGAGAAGCAAATTTTTAATTATTCGGTTTCTGTTGATTTCTTAGAGCAAGACAAGGAGATGTGTCAGAAATCTGATGGATTCATTGCAGACAAATTGCTAGAATAAAAAAGCTTCTATGGAAGAGAAAGAGATTGGTTATTAGAAGGATTATCCTGTGATAAAGTGCTCCACCTGAGAAATCACACAAGAGGAAGACCTTAACTACAGTGACGAAAGCAGATATCATAAGGAATTTTCCACAATGATTTCTTTATGTTGAGCTATTTGTTAATATTGTAAGTATTGCGAGGCAATTAAATGAATTATCTTTTCATATTCGTGAATTTTAATCTATTTTTAAGGCAGTACTAGCTGTAGATACATTCATTATGTTCTCATACTTTTCCTATTCTACCATATGAGGCAGTTTTTCATTCTCACCTCATATACAGCTAAAGATATTATGAATTATTAGGAGTCATATTGTTAGAACAATTTCCGGTGTTTATGCAGAAGTTACTTTTTCATTATTTGGTTTTGAATGTGATGTACTTCCCTAAAATTATTCACACAACATCGGAGGATATTACTCGTACATATACTATGTAGCTTAATATTTTATTAATATTTTTTCAGCCTTTATCAAAAATAGACAAAAATTTCCCCCACATAAATACTATTTTTTTTTTCATTACTCTTCATTATTGACAACTTAATTAAAGCCGCCAATTGTTTTTATGTATATTTTGATTATCATTCTATTATATCTATATTGTAATCTATTATTAGTTTAGAGTATTGCATTTGTCAATAGTTGAAGTTAAACTCCATGATTATCCTTAACATTAACATCCTTCAGATCAATTCAGTGAATTAATAAATATTTACTTAAAATCTATGGGAATGTTGGCATATAAGGTGAGAAATGTTTAGTCCAAATATATGGATGTTGTCTGACTGATTTTATTTAGTATTCTGTTCCTTTTGAAAATGTTTGTATAGACTAATGGATTTACTAATAATTTTTGCAGTTGTTTATTTCCCTGATTTGAATTGGGAATATTTGCTGTTTAATTTTTTAAATATCTGTGTCTATCCAGTGATGGTTGATGGTTTTTTCTAACCTGATGCAGATTATAGGCATGTGATAACTATACATGGTCGAGATAGATTGTTGAATACAGTGAGAAGTGTAATTAAAAGAACTTTATTCCTCTAGTTGTACTAAAAACTTGTAGTAAAAAGAAGTCTCTCTAAAATATTCGTTATTCATGGTGAATATACATTTTTCGTCTTTCATCAGTGAATGAGGAATAGGTTGTACTTTCAATTTAACTAATCGATTTACTTCTCTTAGACTTGTTCAGATTTCATTCGTATTTAACTATAGAAAACATTTTTCATTGTCATTTGCAGTTGTAAAGGAATGTATCTGTGGCGCCCCCTTCGCTCCCGCCAACGCCTCAGCGCCCGGGGCCCAAGCAGCGTCTAATCCTGCGGGAGGTCTTCTGAGGGATCCCCCGAGTGGACACGCCCATTCAGTCCGCGTCAGTGGTCCTGTTAGGGTGTGTGTGTTTTGTCCCGAAGAATTCCCCCAAAACTGATTTAATTTCAACTGTTGTAGTTCCTATGTTTTGCTGTTTTCTTAGACCCAATAAAGCCCGCGCTTTCAACAAACTCTAAAGTGGTGACCCCGTATCAAGTGAGTTTTCGTCGAGTTTCTCTTCGTGTCGCGGGCCTATCTTTTTCTTCGTTGTGCGCAGTATCCTAGGGGCGATCGTCGCTGCGCTAGCCCCCTATCGCCCCCCTTTCGGCCGTTGCCCTCTTCCCTTATCTCGGTGACGCCCGCCATAGGGCCGCCCGTTTCTCCGTTCCGAGTTTTTCGTCTCCCCCACCCCCGCCCATGGCCACCCATAGCGACCACGCCGATCAGGCGCGCGTGGCATCCGAGCCCGAGGCGCGTCTCCCGGCCTCGACGCCCTCTTCGCTCCCCCCCGCAGTGACCGCCGTCGGACACTGTCGGCTCCCGCCCTTCTGGCGAGCCAGCCCAGACCTGTGGTTCCTGCAAGTGGAGTCTCAATTTCAGGTGCATAAAGTGACCGGCGACGCCGCCCGGTATCACCTGATAGTGGCCAACCTCGACCTAGATACAATCGCGGACGTCTCCGACATCATCCGCTCACCTCCCGCGACCAACCGATATTCGGCCATTAAAGCCGCTATTCTCGCCCGCCTCACGGACTCTCCGGACGCCCAGTTGCACCAACTGCTCACGGGCGTCGAACTCGGGGACCGACGCCCCTCCCAATTGCTCAGACACATGCGATCCTTGGCTGGCACCCGCGTCGGCGACGACGTTCTTCGAGTGAAATGGTTGGACCTACTGCCGCTGCAGACGCGCAAGATGTTGCTACTCATCAAGCACCAGACCCTGGAGGAGCTCGCCGCCGTCGCAGATGAGGTGCACGATATGGGCCCCTCGGTCATGGCCGCCTCGCTTCCAGCCAACGTTTCGCCGCGTCAGCCGCCGGATCAGGTCGCCGCTGAGCTTGCTGCCCTACGCCTGGCCCTAGCGCAGCTAACCACGATCACCCGCGATCTTCTTCACCGGGTCGCAACCCCCACCGCGCCACGTGGCCGCTCATACTCGCGTGGCAACCGTCTGGAGCGCGCCCGCTCTCCCACACCGGGACCAGACCCGCTGACAGGGCTCTGCTGGTACCACACCAAGCACGGCGCCCTCGCCTTGCGCTGCGCACAGCCGTTCTCCTTTTCTACGCCAGCCGCATCCGCCGCTAAACGGGACAGGTGCCCGGAAAACTAGAACTGCCGGCGCTATACTCGGCGGGCACCGTCGGCACCTCTACCGAAAACCGCCTCTATATTTCTGACCGCAGCACGGCCACCCGTTTCCTCGTGGACTCCGGCTCTGTCTTATCCATCATCCCCAAACGCTTCATCACCAGGCCACTTCAGAAGCAGAGCCTCCTACTGCAGGCGGCAAACGGGACGCCGATAACTACCTTCGGTACGCAGCGTCTCACCCTGAACCTCGGCCTACGCCGGCCCTTCCAGTGGCCCTTTATCATCGCCGACGTTCAGACTGCTATTCTCGGGGCCGACGCTCTGCAACACCACGGCCTGCTCATTGATCTCCGCCGCCGTCGTCTCCTCGACGGTCTCACCAGTCTCTCTACCTCCTGCTCTATCGGCCCGGCTCCTCAAGTCCATACCATCAGCGCCGTCTCCTCTCCGTCGTTTCCAGAAGGCCCTGCTGGAGAACCTTACAAACGCATCATCGCCAAGTTCTCCCAGGATTCAGTTCTGCCCGGAGAAATGGCTACGATTCCGGACCTTCCAGTCCATCACCAGATCGTCACTTTCGGCCCACCTGCATTCGCCCGGCCTCGTCGTCTCGCGGGAGAACGTCTCTCCGCAGCGAAACAGGAGTTCCATCTACTATTGGAACGCGGCATTATTCGGCCCTCTTCCAGCCAGTGGGCCAGCCCTCTGCACATGGTACCCAAACCTGGCGGTAAATGGCGTGCCACTGGTGATTATCGCCACCTCAATACCTGCACCCGCCCCGACCGCTACCCGCTGCCGATAATCGAGGATCTACTTCAGGAAACCAGCGACTCGGTATTCTCGGTCATCGACCTACACCGGGCCTTTTACCAGATCCCGGTTGCTCCTGAGGACATCTGCAAAACAGCAGTCACGACGCCTTTTGGCCTTTTCGAATTCGTAGGCATGCCACTTGGTCTCCGCAATGCGGCTCAAACCCTGCAGCGGACCTTGAACCATCTCCTCCGTAAGCTGGATTTCGTCCGCATCTACCAAGACGACATTCTGGTTTTCTCCAATGACCACGAGCAGCACCGGCATCACCTTGGGCAACTCCTCTCGTCCTTGCAGACAGCCAAGCTTCAGGCTAACTGGGGCAAGTGCCAAGTCGGTCTCCCTGAGGTTATCTTTGCCGGCTACCACGTCTCCAAAACGGGATTTCGACCACCAGAACCGAAGGTGCAGGCCATCAACGAGTTCCCCAAACCACAGGACTCCTCCCAGCTCAGACGTTTCCTTGGCGTCATCAACTACTATCGCCGTTGCGTCCCACACGCTGCCGAGCATCAGGCCCCTCTTTCGCAGCTCCTTAAGGGCTGCACCGCCAAGAAGGCCGAGCTCATCTGGACACCCGAGGCTGACGCCGCCTTCGAACGTTGCAAGCAGGGCATCGCCACTGCTGCCACTTCAGCCTTCCTGTCCCCTTCCCAACGAATTGCCCTCCGTACTGACGCATCCAACACGGCTATTGGTGCGGCCCTAGATCAGCAGCGCGCCGATGGTACCTGGGTTCCGTTGGGATTCTTCTCCAGGAAGTTGTCGGAGACCGAGCAGCGGTACTCTACCTACGACCGTGAGCTTCTAGCAATTTTCGTTGCTACCAAATACTTCCAACGGATTCTCGAAGGACGACATTTTGTGATATACACTGACCACCGCCCTCTCTCCTTTGCGCTGACTCAGCGTTCTGATAAGGCATCCCCTCGTCAGAGCAGGCAGCTCGATTTCATCGGTCAGTTCGACACCAGGCTGGAGTTCACGCCCGGTGACCAAAATGTGGTGGCGGATGCCCTCTCCCGCGTGGAAACCGTTTCCATGACACCCACCCTGTCCTCTCGGGCCATAAGCGAGGCGCAATCCTCCGACGAACAACTGCCTCACCTCTTGTCCTGCCAGCGCCTTTATCTCCAACGGTTCGAACTCGACGGCCATGCGGCGTACTACCTGGCATTCGACGGCACAATCAAGCCGTACCTGCCGGTCACACTCCGCCGCCAAGCCTTCGATACCGTGCACCAGCTGTCCCATCCCAGCGGACGTGCCACAGCCAAGCGCGTAGCGCTTAAGTATTTCTGGCCGAGTCTGCGAAAGGACGTCCTCCGTTGGGCCAAGCAGTGCGTGCCATGTCAGCTGTCCAAGGTTCACCGCCACAACCGAGCGGAGCTCGGCAGCTTCAAAACACCGGACGCACGGTTCGATCACGTCCATGTGGACCTGATCAAGCTGCCACTCTGTGATGGATTCGAGAACTGCCTCACCATCATCGACCGGTACACTCGTTGGCCGCAGGCGGTCCCTGTTCGAGATACGAAAGCACCTACCATCGCTCGTGCTCTCTTTCATCATTGGATCTCATTCTTCGGCACTCCCCTCACCATCACCTCGGATCAAGGGCGTCAATTCGAGTCCGACCTCCTCGCCCAGCTCTGCAACCTCGTTGGCGCGAACCACGTCCACACGACGCCCTACCATCCTCAAGCCAATGGGATGGTGGAACGCCTTCACCGGACCCTCAAGGCAGCCCTAAAGTGCACCCCCGGGACCCCCTGGCCTCGGGCTATCCCCGCGGTCCTCCTTGGCCTCCGCACTACCTTCAAAGCGGACCTGCAAGCATCCCCCGCTGAAATGGTTTTCGGGACATCGCTGCGTATCCCAGGCGAATTCATCGCTCCTCAGGACGCTCCAGCTACCGGTCCCATTGACTTTGTTACCGACCTGCGCTGCCTCTTCCGCGCTCTTCGCCCTGTACCGGCGGCCAGGCATGACAACCGCCGTCCTTTCATTTTCCCGGACCTGGCCACATGCGAGTATGTCTTCCGCCGCATTGACGCAATCAGGAAGCCCTTGGAGCCACCGTACACCGGCCCCCACCGCATCATCAAGAGGGTTGGTGACCGCACTTTCGTCATCGACGTCAACGGAGTTGCCAAGACCCTCTCCACCGACCACCTGAAGCCTGCCTACCTCGCAAAGGCAGATGAGCACCTACCACCAGCACAAGACCCTCAGCAGCCTTCATCACATCCACCTCCGAGCACAACCCCCGTCAAGACCGTCCGATTTTCACTCCCTTCGCCCCAGGCGAAGCTCATTGGGGGGGGAGTAGCTGTGGCGCCCCCTTCGCTCCCGCCAACGCCTCAGCGCCCGGGGCGCAAACAGCGTCTAATCCCGCGGGAGGTCTTCTGAGGGATCCCCCGAGTGGACACCACCATTCAGTCCGCGTCAGTGGTCCTGTTAGGGTGTGTGTGTGTTGTGTCCCGAAGAATTCCCCCAAAACTGATTTAATTTCAACTGTTGTAGTTCCTATGTTTTGCTGTTTTCTTAGACCCAATAAAGCCCGCGCTTTCAACAAACTCTAAATATCTATGTATGTATGTCTATGATTTAAAAGAATTTACATGAATAAAATTTTGTATTTACAGCATATTTCCTGGGGTTTTCTTCGTCTTTTATTTTTCTTTCAGTAACCTACCAAATGAAGGCGAACTCGATGTAACTATTAATTTTCTGAGCGATTTAATTCATTGCCGTGCCTATTTAATTTTGATAATGACTTGAAAATGTAATGTTTTCGTTTTTTTATAGAAAGTACATAATACGCGGTAAATTTCTCTTATAGAAATTTACCTAATACGCGAATATTACGTTTAATATTAATTTACTTTCAAAATAAAAACATTTCAACGTAAACCGACTGTAAGAAGGAATAAGGGACGTCGTTCGGGAAAGCGCCACCAGCACCATCTAGCCGGCGGGGAAGGGATTAATATGCTCCAGGCCCCTCTATTGGCCAAGGATAGTACTTGCACAACCCTGCGTTAGTCTTTGCAGAACATAAAATTTGAAATTAGTACGAGTTCAACCTTTGAGAATAAATCGCATAAGTAATTAGTTTGAAGTTTCTGCGTTTCCTTAAAAAGACCTTGGAAGCCAATTGAGCTTGCTAACCAACTATAGCTTGCGATCCGAACGTGAGGGTGACTATCTTTTTCTTAACACAAAGCAACATTTGCGACAAACACTGCTGTTTTTGGATACATAAGAATTTTATGTTTATCTTCAGTAATAAAGGAGATATAGATTTTCTCCAAAACTGTGTGAAACAAGTATTTTACCCAGAAAAATTACTGTAAAATGGCAATTCATTCCGAACATCCCACCCTAGCACCCGTTTCACTCCATAAACCCGTAAGATTGCAGGGTATCGGGAAATTACGCTATTTCCACTGACGGGAAGCTATAACTACTGAAAATCCAATATGGCGGTCATGGATTTCGGTAGTTTTCGCACATAAAACACTACCATTGCCACATTTATCGTTTTTTCACAACAAAAAATATATCATTTTAATGTGCAAGAATGCCTCTATCTACTGTGTAAATTTCCTGGAAATCAAACATTGTTTAGTGGGAGAAAAATATTTTTTCTGTAAACCAGGTACAACAGATATTTACCCGATAGGTATTATCTGTTTGTCCGTTTGTCCGTATATCTGTTTGTCCGATAATTTTCTGAGAAGGACTCTGTAATTTTTCCGAAATCCAACCTGGAAAAAGATCGGGTAAATTTACCAAAGATCGCTTCTTTGAAATAAGGAGGTAATATTTTGCCGTGGGACCGGGTTACACGTTCTAAATCTGAAGGATTTCGAATAAAAGAGGTACGAAGTAGAGAGGTCTTCCCTATGATAATTGACTGCACGGGGCCGGGACTCAGCCATTATTTCTATATAGAGAGGTTTACGAATTTAAGAGGTTCGATAGGTCGAGGTTTTACTGTAGTATGATGAGTTTTTAAATGATGGGTAAAATTTATGAAATAAGGATATCTTTATATCCTTTTTAAAATAGCTCTATTTCTAGATCATGTGAATGTTTTTATATAGTTCATCACAAAGATGGTAGAGATTTAAAAATTCTCCTGTTGTTTTTTCTCGCATAGTAGAATTTTATCAAGGCATTTTGTAAACCATTTACTTTCAAAGAGCTCAGAATTTTTTTTATAATGCTCCATAAGACTAACTCCATTACCATAGTAGTGGAATAGACTTCCTTAATATGTTTTATATTAATTTGCAAGAGAGTTAAAATGCTCTATTTACTACATTACTCAGTAAGAATAGAAAACTTTTTTAAATTAATATTTGAATTATTGTGAACTACAGTTCAGAAATACTCATTGAAGAACTTTTTGTATACTTCATAGCAAAACTGTAAAGCTATAGGTGAAGTTTGTGGAATTAATGGTGATACTTATCCATCCGAGTGTGCAGCCATTGGTTACAGAGTTACAGTGGATTACCATGGCTCATGTACTTTTGTAGGGAGAATCACTGAAGGCCTCAGTGAATACATAAGGAGGAGTCATTGGGAGAAGGTCTGCTGGAATAATGTAAAATTTCCCCCTCTCCCTCGCTCAGGATGCCTAGCCTCTATACCTCCTGGTGCATGCTGTCCTATCTGTGCAGGTTCTCTACGTTTATTGTACAGTCAGAAACGAGTTGAATGTAGCCCATATGTTATATCCGAATTAGATTCAAAAGCAAAGGATAATATAATGACTGTTCAGTCCATCCTAAGTCACCTAGAAAGGCACATTCAAGTAGCTGAGTGTTCTGTTTATGGGATGCTCAGTGTAGAGATGGATCTCTATGTGCTTGTCAAAGCAAGAGATAGACTGGTTAATGGTGATGACATAGTTCATCCTCCATCAGAGCTTCAAATAGAAGCATGTGCAGCAGAGGCTGAAAAACTTGCACGAATGATTCAAGGTGGTAGCCTGGCTACTTTAAGAACATTTTTGATGAAGGGCAATGGACAGAGGATTTTACCAAAACTATCTTGATTCCTTTACAGAAAAAGAACAAGGCTACAGAAAGTCGGGATTATTGTACTGTTAGCCTTATGTCTCATGTGACAAAAGTACTGCTAAGGGTTCTGAATAGACAGAGGGAAAAATTAAAGGGCAAAATAGAGAAGACCAGTTCCGTTTTCAGGTAGGGAAAGGAACGAGGGATGCAATTTGGGTGATGAGAGTACTTGTGGAATGAAGCCTGTAATTTAAGAGGGACTTATGTGTATGTTTTGTAGATTTGAAAAGACTTTCATCAGAGTTTAGTGGCCAAAACTGATGTTTTATATAAAAGGTTGGCAAATTTTAATTATTGCTCTTAATGATAAAGAAAGGGACATAGGAATGAAAATTAACACATGTAAAACCAAGGTATTGAGGTTCACTCAGGGAAAGCTTAGTTAATGATAAGGGTGGATGGGGAAAAACTAGCACAGGTAGATAAATTTTCTTACTTGGAAAGCGCTCTTTTGTGAGATGGAAGATTCAAAGATGCGATTCAAAAAAGAATAGCCTTTGCCAAGGAAGCCTTTATGAAGCAAAGGGAATTGCTGACTAATGATCTTGACAAAGGAATCAGGACAAGACTGGGGAAATTCTTGGTTTCGAGTGTCTTACTTTATGGGTGTGAAATGTGGACATTAAGAGAGGAGGAAGTCAAACATTTTGAGGCATTCGAAATGTGGGTATGGCGTGAAATTGAAAAAGTAAGTTGGGTTGATAAGAAAACAAAGACGGAGCTGCCGAAGATGGTTGGGGAGGAGTGGGTTTTAATTGAAGTGATAGGCATCGGTACAAGAAATGGGTGGGTTTAATATTAATGGGAGAGGGATTGGTGAAGACTGTATTTTAGGGTAGAATTGCATATCAATGCAATTCTAGCACTTTATATTTGCTACACTACGTCAAATACCATTTAATGCAAGTTAGGATTCGTTCTTAGAAATTGCTTTATGTGTCTTTATTAAGTAAAGACGTATTTTGCATCCTTAGTTAATAAATGATCGATAAGAACATATTAAATTTGCATAGTTAAAATGCGAAATTAATAAGTTCGATTCATGATTTTTGAGAAGCAGGTGAATGCTCAGTCGTGTACGCTTCTTTGAAGCGCACCATATATGTGATATAAACAGTATTTCTTAAGGACATTCGACTCCTCTAGATTGGAATCATTGATAATTATAACCTGTTAAAAAAAATATGTTTAGTGTATGGTTTTAGGGATCATGAAAATGTTTAAATTTACTTATTAGCTCTTCTTCTCAAAAAATGTTTAATGTATATATCGTTAAAAAATATGAAATCTGCTTTTAAAATTCCTAGAGCTATTCAAAAAATTTTGAATTGATTGCCCTGCTGTTTTATCCTTATACCATAGCAGTAATTCAAACTGATTGTCTTTAAAATCTTCTCTTATCTGTGGTCTGATGTACACCTGCTTTCACAATTTCAAAACTGAGCCTAGGAAACTTTTTCTGTTAGTGAATGTAGAGCCATTTGTATCTTACAACTTCTATTAAATTTTTTATAAGTTCCTGTTTTATATTTAGTGCAGAGAGAAAATCTTTGCTTGGTTCTGTGAAGTCTAGTTAGATGTTTTTTGGTGATTTATAGTACTATGGCTATATTAATGGTTCATACAATTCAGTTTTCATTTCAGGAGCTAATGGCTATCTAGTGGGTAAAATTTTTGTCTTTAATTACTTTTTATGATATCCTTTAAAAATAGCATACACCACTTTTTTTTACTGGCAGTGCAGCTAACTGCTTATGCATTGGACTCGATATTTTGCAAAAAAAGCATGATTACAGCTAACGGCTAGAATTAAAAAACTAGAGCTAACATGCAAATTTTAACATCAGTTTCGAATTCAGTGGTACCTAGAGTTTAGCTTGTTTCATTTCCATAACATTTGGTGTGTTGAGCAGTATAATATAACTCTACATGGATTAAATTGTTTAAAACATCACTGCATAACATATTTAAAATTCAAATAATACTTTCATTTGGTAAATAAACATGGAAAATTTTGCCTTTAGATTGATTTATAAGTGTCAATTTAAACTAATATAACAATCAAGTAAGGAAATACTATCCATGTCAATTTTACTGTGGATTCTATTTATAAAGTTTTTAAGGGATGTTATAGAAGATTTTTTCAGAGAAAAAATGAACAAACCTTTCTTGATGTACAATATACAGCATTAATACTTTTGGTAAGTAATCTATTTTAAAAAGCTTAAATTTAGTTCCTGCATTATTGATGAGAGAATTTGCTAGTACATAGATATAAATAAAATGATTGAACCACTAATATGACTGATATCTATTAATTTCAATAATCCCTAAATTCTACCTAGATATTTAATGCAATTTACTTGACTTATCATGGACAAAGAAAATAAAATCTATGACTATTTATCTATGGTTTAACTTATCATAAATTTCCTTAGTTCTATTCTTTTCAGTTTCAGGAAAATATTAATATTTAATCTCTTTAGAAATGTATAATAACAAAGTTCATAATGATAATGAAAAAGATTTAATATGAAAATATTAATTACAACAACAAAGTATAATATAATAATCTCATTTTTAGATTACTTAGAGGGCTAAAATATTAATATTAAATTAATTAAATATTACTATTATATTATTGATATCAAGATGATTGAAATAATTAAATTGTTCCCTTTACTGTACACGTTCTTACAAGACTTTACAAGTACAAGTTTACTTGTACAAGTAAAAGCATATCCTTCTCTAGTTAATATAGATTTTCTGATAATGATTCTACTAAATGTTTTTTTAATAAATACACTCATGTTCATTGAGTATTTGTTTCCCAAACCAACAGTGAAAAATTGTAAATAAGAGCAAAAATTGTACACCAGAACCTCAAATTAGCGAAAGCGACGGGACCGATCTTTTTACTATTCATTAATCGGAGGTTCGTTATTCAGAGGTGTATTTACAATATCATACCTCAAAGGGGCCATAACATACCGTATTTCCCGACTCCGAGGGCAAAGCATTATACCCGAAATAAGTAATTTAAATTACAATGGATCTTCAATGCCAAAGGTTACGTATTTCTTAAGCCAAAGATACACTGCCCTATTTGCCAGAATTTACGATAATTAAAATGGTGAACTTGAAAATATTTCAATAACGATCAACCCAATTAATAACTGTAACATTGAATATGCCGTTACAGCCAAAATCGCGTCGTATTAATGCGGTGGAATGCGTAAAAATCAAACTTCGATTTCCGCATCACTTTTGAAATCCACTCGGCTTGCACTTCGTACTCAAATGAGAACACTAAGAACACTCGGAGTGCAATGGCGATCTCCCTATACTAATACATTGTTTTTTAGTGATTTTGCAGCTTTGATACAGAGTTATCAAGTTTTGAGTAAGTCGAACGTTTAGGGAACGCAAAATGTACGTTTCTAAGGTTTTACAGGTAAATAAGCAGGGACTTGTTTCTGCCTGCAGCATGGTCAATAGACCTCTGGACAAACTTTTAATTAGCCTTCAAACATATTCTAAAATATCAAAAAGGGTAAATACATAAGTAAAACGTATATTTTATGTAATAATTTGCCATGTATTTTTTTTTAATCGCAAGAAAAGGAAGCAATTTTGCTCAGCTGACACCCCCACCTCAATACGTATTTCCATTGGATGACGGAAATGTGACGTTAGCACAGGGAGAGTCTACCGGGAGAAAGGGAAGCCAAAAATAACGCAACCCGCAGAGCACTGGGTTGCCCTTTTCTCCAGCTCCCCTTTAACTACATGTATTTTTGTGGTTTTATTTTCCTCTCATACGGGACTCAGGAGCTTGTCTATTCTATGAAATGGACTCAGATAGTTTAAATGAACCTTTCACTTAACGATCATCTTCGATTTTTTTCTCTAAGTCTTCTTGATTCCTTTTATTATGGAAAATAAAACATGCCTGCAATGTAAACTTCTCGGATTTCGGTGTCGTCTGCTAGAGAAATACAGAGAACGAATCGTCTGCCATTCTCCCGCAAACTCTATTAAAACCTCGTTGATTATTATAATGTTAATTTTATATATATTATAATGCATTAATTCGTCATAGTTTTTAATTGATCAATACCAAGTACGGCATAAAATTCCTTAATAGTCGTTTACCGCAATGAAATAAAGCTACTCTATAATACATTATAATAGCTTATCAGGGTAATTAGAGATTTTTCCGCTTGTGCAAATGTTTGTTCTAATTCATAATTGGGGCTTAATGCAGTAAAAGTTGTCAAAATGACGAATACAAGAACTTGTATACCATGCAAGACCTGCAGGTGCAGCCGAGAGCACAATGAAATGTTCATTAAAATGCCGTAGATTAATACTGATGTTCGTTCTGCTTCATAGATTTCAGATAATGAATGAAATAATAAAATTAAGGAAGATGCATAGATTCTAGTTCGGAACATTTTGTGGGGGGAAATGCGCAGCAATTGACCATGCTGCAGGCAGAAACAGGCCCCTGCTTATTTACCTATTAAACCTTTATAAACGCGAAAATAACAAAATTGCTTCGTGTTACGCATTGCTCAAACTACATTTAGTGTTCCAAAACGTTCGACTTACTCGATCAAACCTTGATAACTCTGTATCAAAGCCGCAAAATCACGAAAAAACAATGTATTGGTATAGGGAGATACGAAAAGTGCTACCCAGCATGGCTAAATGCGCAATCTGCCGCTTTACCCCTGGCTTCACTTTTGGGCGCTAGAGGGAGATAGTAATACTACCCCTGTGGACGTTAGCTACCACCAGGGTCTGTCTACTCCCATGTATTGAGGTCGGAAGCAGTTTTCGAAGATCAAGTCCGTTTTTCCTTGGGAAACCCAAGGAAAAACGGACTTGAAAAAAGTCTGACAGGGCCGGGAACTTTTGAAACTTGAACCCGGGAGGCCGGGCCGGTCAGACTTTTTTCAAGTCCGTTTTTCCTTGGGAATTTTCCTGGGTGCACGCCCTTATGTGCAAAGTCACCTAAACCCTTTCCTTATCAAGTAGTTTAGTAAAAATCCTGAGAGATGGCGCTAGTAGTTTGAAGTGGCAATTTTAGGCAGCCCTGCTAGCTGGATTCCCGATTTTGGTATTCTAATTGTTTTTTCATTTATTAAAAGGTTCAGGAACAAGCAGAAATATAACATAGAAAGTAAAATTTATTTAATAATAAAAATTTATTACATATAATTATTTTACAATGTGAAACATAAGGATGTCTGAACCATAAATTTAAATAATCGACATTATAAAATATCAAATTCACAATAACTTGAGGTGAAACTACTGAAAAGTTAACTCAAAAGAAGGGAAAAAGTTCATAAGATTAATATAAAAATAGGAAAAATTTCTCTTCTGGGCAATTACTATTAAATAGAAAGTTCTATGAAAGTCACACCTTCAAAATTCACAACCTCAAAGTTACTATGATGGGAAAATATCTCTTACACAATACTCAAAGAACTTCTCTTTTTAATCACAGGTACTCAGTCAATTATTAGCACACAAAACTGATCACTACCCCTGTAGGAATCTGTAAAATATCACAGGTAGTAGCTGTAATTTCCACATCACCCTTGAGGTATACAGCGAGAATGCATTTCTCTTTTTAAATGGAAAGAGATCCCCAGGAGGTATATGAGAACCATGCAATGTCACTGTAATTAATCCTGCAAAGAAGAGAAAGAGTGACTTAAGCTTTTATTGATATACTCTTGTTGACAGCAGTTATATTTTAGCAAAAAACGAAGTTCATATATTTTGTCTAGAAATAAGGTCAAAATCTTTGTAAACTTTTACACCAAGTAATAGTTACTAGTCAATGCAGTTGATGAGCCATAAAAAGCTATTCCTATGATAAAAAGAATAGAAACTGAATAGGAATTCAAACTAATTCATGAATAAATTCTGTTAAATATTATTGCACACCAAATAAAGTGAACTTGAAGTGAATTAACACCTAACATTGCAAAGTACTTACATTTATAAATAAAGGGTCTTGAATTGTAAAATAAGAAGCTAATAGTGGCTATTAACCAATGGCAAAATGAGAGTTTGCAATGTAAATACAAGATTTTGAACAATTAAATAAATGTATTCAGCAGTTTATAACATGTGATGAAGATATTGTTTGAAGTGAGATAAATTTCATGATATTAATAAAGCTAGACAACTTGACACTCAAAGAACAATCTGAGTAACAATATAAGAATCTGAGAAACAATCAAGAATAATAAGTACCTAATGCACTTAAGGGGGGAAACTCGTGTAGATCGAAATTTTTTTGCATTTTTTTTTCTTTGCTTAAATTTATAGCCAATCTTATGAAGAATGCGGGAAAAATAGTAGACATCGATATGAAAGGTACTTATATTTTATTTTTGTGGAAAACCCAAACGCTGCATGGAGCGCAGGGGTACAGCATGACGCACGCATGACCGTTTCCGACCCTTTAGTCTGTCTATAACGGTCCCTTTTGTCTTCTGACCTGGCCGTGTGTATTTACAATATCTTAAAGATGAATTAAGTTAAGAGAAAGTGGTAGTTTGTCTATTTTGCGAGTTTAACGGTGGATTATTGAAAAAGACGCATCAGTTGAGCGGTGTCTCTAGAGTAAAGCGGTGGTTTCGTTGTGTGTTGAGCAGTGTGCAAACGTTAGAAGAAGTTCGAAAATGAGTCGTAAAGTTCCACGGTATAGTCCGAACCTTCGGCCAAGCAAATCCCGGAAACGCAAGTACCACGGCAATCAATTTGTTGGAATGGATTCTGCGTCAAACATCGAGGAGGTGAGAGAGAGGACGGAGCGCGTCGAAGAGGCAGGAACAAGCAGAGGAGCCAGTGCTTCTGCCAGAAAAATTAAAACTGCAGCAGATGATATTGTCGTCAATCTTGCGCACTCATACAGGATAATTGAGTTTATCAGTGTTTTTGCTGCGATAGCGGACATTTCTGTTTGCAGAAAATGAACAGAAGCAAACCTTCGGCGAGGTGAATAATCGAGGCTTGGGCTTGAAAATATCGGTGATGTGTTTCTGTGGCATTGCTTTAATAAAATCAGGTCCATTCATTAACAACGGCTATGAAATAAATCGTCGTGTTGTGTTCGCGATGCGTCTCCTCGGTGTTTCTCGTGAAGGGATCAATTTGTTCTGCGGCATGATGGAGCTGGGTTTTGGCTTGAGCCAGAAGGCATATGAAGGTGTAGTGAAACACATGCATGCTTCTGTTGAAAAACTTTTCCGGAAATCATGTGAGCAGGCCATCGACGAAGAGAAAAAGCACAACGAGGAAAATAATAAATCTTCAATGAAAGTTTCGGGAGACGGGAGTTGGAAGAAGAGAGGATATTCCTCTCTTTATGGTGTTACGACCCTTCTGGGATACTATACTGGTAAAGTTGTGGATTTAATCGTAAAAGGAAGCTATTGTCAAACTTGTACGTATTATAAAAATGACAAGGACAATCTAAATAGCTTATTACATTTAGAAGAAGGGAACTGCGCAGTGAACCATAGAGGATCATCGGGGAAGATGGAGGTGGATTCCGTGACAGAAATGTTTCTTCGCTCTGAAGAGCTGCATGGTGTTTGCTACGGAACATATGTAGGTGACGGCGATATGAAAACATTCAAAGCTCTATTAAAAATGGAGCCTTATGGACCGGAATTCAAGCTTCAGAAGAGCGAATGCATCGGTCATGTGGAGAAGCGAATGGGCACCCGGTTACGTAATATAAAGAAGACGGCAAAGATCGGTGGCAAAGGTAAATTGACCGATGTCTTCATTAAAAAATTAACAAAATATTACGGTCTTGCGATTCATCGAAACTGCGAGTCCGTCGAAGAGATGAAAAAGCCGTTATGGCAACATTTCAACATTTAGCATCAACCAATGAGGATTCTCGTCATCAGGACTGCCCTTCTGGTGCTGGTGGTGCAAGTGGCTAAAGCTCTAGGAGAGAATTTCGAACATCCTCCACCACTCGATTTAGAAGTGCAGAAGTTTATTCTTCCGATTTACCTAGATTTATCTCGAGAGGATCTTCTTGAGCGGTGCTTAGGCGGCCATTCACAAAATGCCAACGAGAGTTACAACTCTACTATTTGGCATTTGGTCCCAAAACATTTGAATTGTGGCATTAAAATCATAGAAATGTCCGCCTATTTAGCTGATGGTATGTTCAACGAAGGCAATAGGTTTGTACTTAGATGTATGAATGATATGGGGCTGATAATTGGCCAAAAAAGCCATCAACTTGCGAACAAGTATAATACACGGCGAGTCAGCCGCCAAGAACGACGCAGCTACGAAGGCACCCAAGAGGCAAGAAGTGCACTTAGGATGGAGAGAGTCGAGTTGCTAGACAAATTTCAGGAAGAGGAAGGTATACTTTACGGTCCAGGAATCGCAGACTAGCATAAAATAACTGTGAGTCTTGGTGAAATAAGTTTTTTTTCATTATTTATTTGTAACGAAACTTTAAAGCTGTTTTTCTCGAAATACTAAATTTTGCACGCCGGGACGGATTACTCAAAAAGTATTTGACCGAATTGAATGAAGCTTTCAGGGAACAATAATCAACTTATTAGCCTTTGCATGAACCTCTCAAACATTAATTTTTTCGAAGGAAAATAAAATTATACGTAATTGTTTATAAAAAAATTTCTTATCTGAGTAAAACACTGTAATATTTGCAAATTTAAAAATGTTTATATTTTTCGAGGTTTGTGCAAAGCGTATTTATGTTTTATGGGTTATTTACTTTGAATTTTTTATTTCAGATTTTTTTTGCGACCTGCAGATGTCCCGGCGCATATTTAGGCGCCATCTTTGAGCCGCCATTACTGGCAATTAAATTTTCAAATTAACAACTTTTAAAATTATCTTTATGTTCTGCGTATCTCCAATAAAAAGTATTTTAAATTTCATGTAATTCCTGTTTGTTGTTTATTTATAATAAATTCCAGAAAAAAGGGTCATTTACACGAGTTTCCCCCCTTAAACTGTGAAGCCATATAATGGGAAATGCAAGAAAACCAAATAGAATGCAATGAAATTAATAGGAAATTTGAAACCTATAAAAAGATATTGAAGAACTGAAGAAGAGACTGAGGAAACATGTAAGGACAGCTCTCCAAAGGCAAAATATTAAAAAGTGCAATTCACAGACGTAAAAACTGAAAGTCAAACACAAAAGCTGTACACCAAAACCAGCAACTCTCTCACATGGTACTCCTCTGAATAATTGTAAAATATTGAACTCCACAAGTATTTGGAAAGAAGAATTAAATTCAACAAAATATAATAATAAAAAGAGAAGGAACGGAACAAGTCATATGAATTCTAAGCAATAACTATCTAATTTTCACAAAGTAATTTATTTCCTCTTTGTTTGTGTGAATAAAGTAGCTTATAACAAATAAGGAAAAGGAAGTCAAGAAGTATTATCAAGAAAGTATGAAAAATAGTAGGAGTTACACTCAAGAGTTTAGGACTCATTCATGTGTGAGTATTTCATTTTAATGGGAAAAATTTCTCTATCATTTTTAACATATTACTCACCATCACTTTCTATTCCTATTTTGACACCAATGAAGGATTGTCTTCCTCACAGACACCTGAAGGATGAACTCCTTCATAACCAGCCAGTGAGGAAGGTATCTATTCTGCAGCCACTGGAATGCAAAATGCGCCTCAATCTCTCTGACAACGCTGAAGCACAATTTGCGTCTGTGTGGTTCCCTATCAAGAACAGTCATGGCTAGCTGCGAGGCAGCCAGAACAACCTCCACCAACTCCTGACTCGGGCTGTGGCTGTCAGTCACTATAGCAGACCTGCATTGGTCACAAGCATCAGATTTTCTGTAAATTTGGGAACAAACTGGAGTCAAAATTGGATGACTATCTACTTCATTATCCAATATTGTCACCAGGAAGCCATGAAATGGACTGCCTTTCTCCTGATCATCCTCTACGACGTGATTAGAGCTGATTAGGGATCTGAGTGAGTCCAGAAGTATCCTTTCATCCTCTTCGCAGTTTTTGCGAGTTGTTGCTGCTGAGAAGGCAAGACCATTAATTACAGAAGATTTTAAGCTGCCAATGAATTGCGTAGCTGTAGGCTGGGTGTTGGAGCCACAATTCCCTCTTATCACCCCAAATAAATTTTCTAGTGGATCTTGGTTGAATGATCTTGTGGAGACTTTTGTGGTGTTATCCACAGATCTAAAAATCTCCTTACAAATTAAGGGGAAAGCCTGTAAATTGGTTAGCCACCCATTTTGTGTTCGCGGCACCGGGCAGAAACTAATAGAGTCCTCCATTCTCTGCTTTTCCATTTTCCAATCCTTCATAAGGATGGTGGCCCTTTCCCAGAACTCGAAATGGGGACTCCCAACCCCAACCTCACCCTTAAGAGGCTTAAATGCAGCGCCTTTCCCATCTGCATTCATGGAATCGAACAGTTCATCCATGAACCCAATGAAGGATGCAGTGGCTATAGCACCAGAAGGCAACCACCCTAAAATTTTAATTCAAGAAAATTTGAATAAGATTGTAAATACAGTCTCGAATGTAAATCTAAGCTATTAACACATTTGACACTCACCTGAACGAAATCCTTCTTCAATATATACTGCCAAAGAGCGGCTGAAAATTTGTGCTGCAAGGCTTACTTTCATTTTCTTTCGACCTGAAAAGGTAATAAGAAAATAACAAATAAATACTTAGTGAAACAAAATGAAAGAAATAGAAATCATAAGGTAAACTGTCTGACAAACAAATATATGTACATATATATATACACACACACACACACATACTATATTACTACCTGCTACAATAGTTTACCTACCTTGGGGATTTATGTGGATATCTGTTATGTGATGAATAGTCCTGTAGAGGATGGCCTCTGCTGCGTGGTTATACGCTTCCTTTATGTGGCTCCACGACGGCATGCCCAATATCTTATCACCATTTAAATTAATAGGAATAACAAAGTTATGAGCCAGAAGTAAATTCCTGGTAGCTTTCAGTAAATGCGGGGGATCAAATAATGTAAAAATCTTTTGATCTCTAAATTTTATCCAGGGCTGCAGTGCAGATGATCCCATTGACTTCATGGCTTTAACATTATTTGCCCCCATGTCGCAAACTGTACTAATTACATGAAGGCCAGCATCATGGCAGTGTTGCAGCACCTCATTCATAAGGTGTACAATCACCTCCGATTTAGTCTGTGAGGAGCTTAAATAAAAAGCCACTGGCTGCTTCCATTTACTCAAAACACCGCAAACCATGAAAACTAGTGCATATTTTGGTAGATTCTTAGTCCTTCCATAGCTCCCACGGTCCTCAAATCCCACAATCAAATCAAGTGAAGCATTGTAATCACAATGCTCCATGATTGACATCTTGTCAAACATGAGAACACACATGCGATCACAATTATAGAAAACTTTTGAGGGGGTTTTTACGAGCATTTGTGTGTGTGTCTTTCTTATATGAAGCCGGTGCTCTATTTTTCTACGGTTTATATCTCTACATCAGGAAAGTGGTGCTGTTATGTGAAAAGCTATCTTTATGTAAGTTCATTAATTGAAGGGACATAACAAATTAAATACAAAGAAATGAAATTCGATGTGGAGTGCCGGTGATTCATGCGAGGGCGTTCATATTTCTTCGTAATTTCTCCTCTCTTATATTTTCTATTCGCAGTGTCGCAACCTTGCTCTTTTGCTTGCCAGCATAACATCTCTTGATGTTTTTTAAAATAAGTATCTTCAATTCCACTTTCTTTCCAGATGAGTTTGTAATAAAAAAAGTTTTTACTTCGCACGTCTGTATGCAATGAGAGCAAGACAAGTAGGATCGTGACAGACGCCATGAGCGTCATTGGACTGTTTAACTTAGAGGAGAAGGATATGACGTACGTAACTGATGCCGCGGCCAATGTTAAAGCAGCCGTAAGAAAGATGGGCGAATTCCATCACCTTTGCGTGGGTCATGGAATTCATAATTTAGTGTCCCAAGACGGCATCAGGAAGACGCCGCTTCTGCAGAATGTCTGCAGTAAGGCGAGAGCCATCTGCAGAAAGGTCAGGTACCGTTCTACAGATGTGGAAAGCGAGGCTCTGGCTCAACAAAATAATTCGTGGCTGGATGCTGTGATTGAGCTGGATGCCTTCCTACAGAGTGATGAAAATGATCCTCTTCCTGATAATGACGAAGAGCTACATCGAAAAATGGGATTCGATGTAGAAATAGAGCTTGAGTCATCAATAATACCTAGTTCTGTAAAGCTCCCTGTCTCCAATCGATGGCACACTCTTCTAATAACACTGGAAAGCATCGAAAAGAACAAGGTAAATTATTGCTTCCTTCAGTTGCAAAGGAAGTTGGTGACGTCATGGCCATGGGCAGGAGCCCATGTAAAGCATACGAAGGACCTTGACCTTTAACGATGACCAATTACTTCTTATTCGATGCATTTTGATTCTACCATTTCTACACTATATTAAACATTGTTTCATTGCAGGGACCAATAAACACCATCCTCTCTTCCATGGGCCACGAAGAGCTAAAATTGGCCCAAACAGATAATAACACGATGAAATAACTCATCTTATTTTTGTCATCTTTCCAGCGGGCTGTTGAAATCCTCAGTTCTGAAAACAGTTGTACAATAAACCTAGTGATGCTTTTCAGGTGAGCGTGTTAACAGTGTGAAATTTTTTTTCTTAGTAATACTTCACGCGCATTCTCCTTGAAACATGAGTTATGACGTGACAAAACTTTAACTAAAACTCTCTAAAGCTTTTTACGTCACTTATTTTGCAAATTCTTGTTTATTATAGATCTGAGCTGGAATTTCAGTTGAAAGAGGTCGACGATGATCCACTCCCCTTGTCGACATGAAGGAACGCATGCGGGAACGTTTAGATCTTCGAATCCCCATCAATAACATTGTTGTTGTAGCGGCGCTGCTCGATCCGCGCTCTTTTAACCTCTCCAATATAATCAAATATCTGGCCTCTTTGAATGTAACTAAAGAGGCGTTCCTGGCAACGGAAGTGCGAAATGGCGTCAAAGAAATTTACATCAAAGAATTGAAAAAGTCAGTAGTGTCTCGCGATCCTGAAAATACAGCTTCAGGGTCGACCGTCAGAAAATTGGGAGCCGAGCTCATTGCATTAATGAGGAAACACTCAGAAGACCTGCCCAATCGTAATGCGGAGGTTGAAAGAGAGTGCAGCCTATACCTTTCAGGTGCTTCAGCAGAGGACATCCAGAACAATGACTTACTGAAGTTCTGGAGAGACCACCGTGGTCAATTCCCATGGCTGGTGACTGCGGCGCGCAAGTTCTTGTGTATTCCCGCAACCAGCACTCCCATTGAGAGGAGTTTCAGTATATGCGGGCTCACTCTCAACGATAAAAAGAGCAGACTAGAGCCACAAAGATTTAATAAAATGGTATTCATCCATGAGAACTATGCGTTTATGAAATTCTTTTCCTGGATTCCATACTTGTAAAATGTGGCGCAAATGTGATGTTAAAACTAATTCACAACAATAGTACATCCATTGATCGACATTCTACTGGCTATTAGTGCTCAAGTTGTGATACCACTCTTTAAACGTTCTTAAAGTAATGTAGCGTAATTATAAGAAGCATGCTTTTGTGAAAATAAGGAAAGCAACGTATTGCCAAATTAACCCCTTTACGGTGCAGAGCGAGCTAGAATCGAAAAATGCTGGCCAAGAATAAGGAAATATTTTTTGAGTGTGAACTTTGAAACTTGGCATTGCCATACCTCAATAAGTTCTGCATATAATATTCCCAGACAGCGTCTTATGTGAGCTCGTTTTCCTTAAATCGGGGGGTCCGAGAGAGGATAAGAGAAAGAAATATAACTTAAAAGACATGTTGCATGAAGTGAGCATTTCACCAACAGAAGCTAATTCAGAGATCTGATGGAAGTGATGCAATATTTCAAATAGTCAACTGTGATCACTTAAAAAATCATAATTAAGCTTAAGGGTTAATTATTTAACACTGTATTGATTTTTTCCCGATGATTCTGCTCATTTGGGTTTGGTTTGAGGCTGAAGAATTTTGCAAAAATCTAAACCTGGCATTATTAGTGAATTTTGGTCAATTTTGACCACCTGTAGAATTTTAATTGGTAGAAATCAGCCTAAATAATTTGGTAGTAATAGCAGGATTTATTCGAGAATTCCCAGTACTAAAGTCCGCACCCAAGAAAAGAATTTTTTGCCAGGTTTTTTCGATTCTATCACATTGTGCTACGTATTCAAGATAGCTCTACATTGTCTTTATTGGTATGATATCTATTATATATAGACGCTTCTCCGGATTCATTCATGTATATAGATAGATAGATAGATAGATAGATAGATAGATAGAGAGGATACAAATTCACAGGCTAAACCACAAGTGTCATTGACTTGAAATTTTTACGACGTATTGGCCATAACGTGTAACCGCCAGAAAAAAATGAGATTTTGAACCTCAGTGTCATCGGTCGGATTCCAGAGGTCCCCAAAATCCTGATTTTTCCCGTTTAAAAGCATTGCTTTGATTTTCGGGAATTAAAAAAAATACTTCCCAGATAGGTAGAGAATCAAAACTTTAAGAGCCTATATATATGATCATTATCTATGGAAAACATAAATGACTTTCTCGGTAAATATCCTGGGTTCGATGCTAGGACGATGCAAATATCTGCCCTTTAAAATACATGGGAGTAGTTTTTCATTATTTATATTTATGCACTTATCGAAATGATAGGAAGCTCGTGATTGGCTAGAAGATGTATGGTAAGAATTGATTTCAGAAAAAAATTTTTATAAGACCGTACAATTCTTGGGTTCAATGCCAGAGCACAGTATCTTTTCTCTCATAAGGAATATAAGGGAAAAGTAGGACGTCGTTTGAGGCAGTTGCAGCCATTATTTCTGCTTGAATTTTCACACATAGTTAGAGATGGTGATCTTCTATTTTACTGCATAGTAAGTTCACCAGGAAGGCTTGGTTTCGAAGCCAGACGATTAAATTGCAGCGAATTTTTAGAATATTTTTAATGCTTTTTTTTTCTTTTGAGGACCGTCCCGATATGATGCCGATATGAAATTAGTGTTGTCGATCTGCTTGCAGTATGCAAGCTACATTTTACTCGTAATTGTAATAATGTACTCTCAGATATTTGAGTTATTCGCCTTTTTTTTCTGCCGTATACGAACGAAATTTTACACGCCGCCGGTTACGCCGCACCGCCGCCGCCGATTAAGCAGTCAGCCTTCACGCCGTTACGCCGCCGCTGCCGGCTTCATTTTCACCCTACACCGCCGCTGACAAAAATCATAACGGCGCCCATGTCTAGTCCTAAGTTGATGGCAACACTGCTTCTACAATCTCTTACAACACAATGCAGTTCTTTTTTAGGCATGATTGCAGCTTTACAATCCCACAATATATAGCAGTCTAAGAAAGCAAACACTAACACCAAAAATGGCTTCCGAAATCGTTTTGAAGACGCTATGCCAAACGGAAGTCGATCGGAGCTCCTTACATTTAGTTCCGTGAAAGCATGGTAGAGGCGCAAACCTTGACCGGAAGTGCCTATCCAAGTTAACAGCCCCTGGCTACCACATCCGCGCGGCCCTTTAGTACTTTTATTCACCTGGAAGAAAGATAAATTGGTGAGTTCGTCCCTCGTGACGTCAGAGTTAGTATATCAAATGGGCAAGTGATGGCGGTAGGGGCGGTAGAGTTTACCTGAATTAAAAATATGCTATAACAAAGATAAGATAATAAATAAATTATTAAAAATTTTCTCCATCATCATAAAATGTCAGAAAACTGTAATAATATTTTAAGTTTTCAATAAATGCTGTGAAACAAATCACAACTTAAGTGCAAATCGCACAGCGGCAAAGATGACGCAATTATTTGTTATTGCGAGTAATGGCGAGTAAGAAGAGTGTGGCGAAAAAATGTTCAGTGAGGATATGCAGCAATTATTCAACAGAAAACCCAAACTTAAAATTTTCACAGATTTCCGAGAACGAAAGAAAGGTATTTATAATATTTCGAGTGTTGTTGTATTGATGTCTTCCTGAAGCTAGGTTTTTGATGTATGGAAACATTTGAATAAATATTTTTTGTTTACAAAACTTCATGGATGGAAAATTAAATTTTATGACATAACTTTGTTTTCTATTCAAGTACTTTAGGCCTTTATCTTGGAGGAAATTATGTGGAAATCCATCTTTCTCTGCCTTGCCCGCTGTAAAGCTTGGATTTAGTTGGCTCTTTGTTTGTTTGGTGCACTTACGCGAAAATGACAACACCAATACTAATGAAACTTTCGATGTCTCCTTGCTGACTATTGATAATGGCCTCATTGAGGTTAGTGTTCATCTCAGATGTTTCTATTATTCTCACCTATTTACTATCAACAAATATATATGTGAGAAATTTTCGTTCAGGATGTTGATAGGTTCAGAAATGGTGATACTCTTAGGCGGTGAGGACTTTGATCAGACGGTGATGGATTACTTCATCAAGTTGTACAAGAATGAAATGATGATGAAAACAATGATTGTTAAATAGGATGAAACAAAAGGATGTTGATGAGATACTTCTTGTTGGAGGTTAGACTCGAATCCATAAGGTTCAACAATTGGTTCGTGAGCTTCTTGGAGGAAAGAAACCATCTCGTTGAGCCCATCAAAATGAGATGCAGCTGTCAAGGTTAGTATTTGATTAGAGTAATCCCTTTGTGCATTTATCTCAAATTTTATACGTGATGCTCACTCAAGTTACTTTAACAGGCTAGTGTACTCTCTGGTGAACAAGGCACAGATGCAATTGTTCTCCTCAATATATATCAATTAACTTTGGGTATTGAAACTGTTGGTGGAGTTATGACTAAATTCATCCCACGCTACACTGTCATCCCAACAAAGAAGTCTCTGGTTTCCTCCACTGATCTGACTACCAATGCTACCAACATACCCTTACTATCCAGGTTAATTCATTGTATTTCATGGATAAATATCCTTTGGTTTAGCTGCATTATATTGTAATCTCAACCTGTTTTATTCTGTCGTAAATAAGAAATGATTTTGATTTTTTTATTTCATCATACCATAGCTTTCCATAAAACAGCTGTAATTTTAAAGACCTATGGATACTTATTAGGCATTTTGGGATGGATCTCTTCTCATTAATTTCGAACAATTTGAAACAAGTAGGTGTTATGGGAAATAATTCTGTATAGCTCTGAATGATTATTGAAAAGAAGTTAACTGACAACCTAAAAAGCATTTTCCTGAATAATATGCTTAATAGTTATACTTCATTCATACTAGGTCTTCGAAGATGATTATCCCATGACTGAAGACTGATGATATTGAAAGAATGATTAGAGATGCAGAGGAATTTGCTGATGAAGATAGGAAATTGAAGTACTGCATGGAGGTAAGGAATGAAGGCGAATTTTATGCATACTTTCTCAATCGACAGCTTGGTGACAAAGACAAACTTGGTGACAAAGACAAACTTGGTGCTCCTGGAAAAGTGAGAATAACTATTTGGTTTTGATCAAGATATATTTCACCTTCCACCACTGCATATACATTATAATGTCAGACTAATAAGAACTTTCACTGTATTCTATCATCATTAAAAATAGGAACAACAAAGAAATGCAATTCTTAGCCTCTACTAATTCAGTATTCCTCACAATGGTCTGAATGCCTTGATTATAAAATTATATTGATCAAATAAAGATTTTGGCAGACTAATATCAATGTCATGCCATTGGCCACATTGTTTGGAATTAGCCCTACATGCAGGTTGGGAATGCTTTTAATAAATGAGGTTATGATGAAGCAAAATAAATATTATGAAAAAGATGAATTATTAAATGCTGAACTTGAGAAGATTACACTTTTTGTTTGGTTTTAATTTCGATTTTGCCCTTTAAATTCCAGATACAGATAATGGAGGAGGTGATAGATGCTGTTATAAATTGACTGGGCGAAAATCAGGATGCAGAAATAGAAGAATATGTATGAATGGCAATGGAGGAACTGTGCACACAAGTAAGAAGGGTTCAACGAGGGCTTTCAAACGAAGAATTAACATTTTTGCAATAGCGTATACAAATGTCTGACTCAAGAACAGAGACATTTTCTGTTTCACTTCCTCCCTATGAGTTCCACAGTTTACTAAGGAAGAATCTACAGACTGTAGGATAGCACATTTTATTTACTGAAATACCTTTTCCTTATGTGCTACACTGGGCATGACACAATATTAGTAGCATGGACCATAGCAGCAACCATTTTCCCTGATGGTAATGTGAAATGACCCAACTCATCAGGACCATCGTTGAAGGATGTTAGAATATAGCAGTTGGAGAAGGCAAGAAAGTAATGCCTCACATTTATGATACCCAAAGTACTGTATATGCCAGCGTATAAGTCAACCTTTAAAAGCCTAAAAAAATCTCTCATAAACTAGGGGTCAACTTATACGCTGAACATTAAATTTAACCATTTCCAACCGAGCGGTAAATAAGTGAAACTGCCTCCTTAACAATTGTTGAACACACACTCTTGCAACTCACCACAATTATTTCCTTCTGAAACTATCTTTTGGCAAGTCTAATTAACGTAGCTATTATATAAAACAAATTTCATCACAAAATACAATTGTGGTCGAAAGTATGTTATCCCAGACAATACCGGATATCCTACGGATATCCGTTTCATGTCTGCCATATCCTATCCAGGTCCGCTGGCATTCAGGATATCCGTCGGATCTCCCACGGATATCCAATGATCCCAAAACTTCCGATTGGGTTGTCAGTAGGATATTCTGTTACAGAACTACGTACATAACGTTAATTAATGTATTATTGTAATAATTATTGCACTCAAATTTGCACAATAACAATGCAGTTACGCCTTCCATTAATAGAAGAAGCAACTGAATGTAAATAGAAATTCTGACCGCAAAAAGTTATTTAAATAGGTTTGTTAAAATTGTATTATAGCGAATAGACAAGACAAGACGATACATCACTCCCACCAGGGGGTACTAATTGCCCTAGTAGCAAGTAATATCTATACAATATCCATAAAGGTTTACCAATATCCAAAAAGTCCAGATTTAATGTTGTATAGATATTACATGGATATTAACCCAGTAACCATAGAAAGTTGCAATGTAGAAGGGTGAAAAAAATCATAGGAAAATATACTTTCTAGATGCGGTTCGTGGTCGTCTGAAGCAATTGATCACTTTTCTACGGAAAGTGTTTTTTGACATTAAGCCCATTTCTGGACTTAATATTTCAATAATTGTTTCCGGAGTGGCGAGTTAGAAAATACCAAAGGAAATGTGTTTCTAAGCACGTTTCGAGATCTTCAAACATTCCAATTATTCGGTTTGTTCCCTTATAAGATAGAAATGCTGCTAATTATAAAGGGTCTGATTCCATTATATTAAGGAAAGAGTCACAAAATACTCCAAACACCATATTTATATTTTGTAACTCTTTCCCCATTCACAACTATTAGCGGAAACTTCAGGGTATCCATTATATTAGGCCATATTATTTTCAATATGATGATAATATTAGTCAAATTATCTTTGTCTTCTGGAATGAATATTGAATATGTTCACTAAACTCCATCCGGCAAAAAAAGTCTCCATGCAAAATTTGATTTTGAATTTTAAATTCTAAAAATAAATGGTAAAATTGTTTATATATATTTGCAAAGTCATATTGACATCGTGTAGCGGAGGCATGACATGTTTCCATAATAAAATAGTTGAATTAATAAACGATTTTCATATCTTAAAAATAAATTTGACGCATATTTATTTTTCGCAAATTATATTAATTTCTTCACAAGTATTTTTATACAAAAATTTAACAAGTATTTCTATGTTACCTTTTAACAAAAATATCAATAAGCACCATGTTTTTTTTGTTTATATAATGGTTATGATCTGACTTAGCATTGGGAGTTAATGGAAGTTGTTTTAGCTGTGTCATGATTTGATATTACAATGCTATATTACCATTATTTCTATAATAAATTTTTAAAACTATTGTGTTTGTTTCATAATCCATTTTTATTTGTGTAGCCTGAGTGATACCAATGAAAGAAACTTGTATAATAGTTAAGCAGAGGCAAGAAGTTGACGTAGCAGCTGAAAGAAACAATTCTAACATCTAAATCTTATTCAGTAAATATTCGTCAAGCTATCATATATTTATGGATGCCGTAGTTTTTCTTCCTATAAAATAGAGCTGGGGAAGAGGTGTTGCCTTATTTTTTTGGGTCAACATATATGCTGAACATAGGCTAAAACCTGAAATTCACCTCAAAATGTTAGGGGTAGACTTATACGCCAGCATATACGGTACTTGTTGAAGGTGATACCTCCGTCCATAGGGGTTCACAAGATACATGAGTCGTGTCTTACGACCTTTGAGAATGGAGGCATTGCCTTTGAAAAGTACTTTTGGTATCATAAATTTGAGGCATCAGTTTCTTGCTTTCTCCGTCTAACTGGAAGCAAGAGGAGGAACTCCGACAAAGATGGATATTGGAGATTTTAAACCTTTAATTCATTAACATCCGTATTCCAAAATTTCTTTGATTATATCTCCACTCATAATTATCTCCTATATGAAGACATTTGGTAATTTGGTTGTGTTCTGTAAATTTATTTATTGTGCTCTTGAAAATTCTCTCGTCATTTAATGTTCTGTTGTATAGATTGTGTGATACTATGAGATCTTATTTTGCATAAAAAATAAATTGTGAAAATATTCATATTTTGTTTCTTTTTATTTACATGCTATTTATTTAAAGATCCAGAAAGTCCTCACGGATGATTTATATTGTGGTTAAAAGCAAGAGGAATTTTCCTCTGATCACCAATGTAAAAGGTGTTTCATACAATGTTTTGTTATGTAGATAAACGTATTTGTGCTTAAAAATGTTAAAATTTTTACTTATCAAGTACTTAAACAATGCACAGTTAACTTTTCAGTCGTAATGGTTATAAATACTGAGTAATAATATTTTATGTATTTTTGTGTAGATTAAAACTCAAGCTGTTAAATGTTAACATTTTTCCTTGACATGTACTTAAACAGTGAAATATTTAACTTTTTCAGCCGTAAATGTGATACAAACTATCGTAGAACTATAACGGCATAAAATATAGCGTAGTGAGGGAACGAACGTGGAGGGCCCGCTAGGCTACCGCCCGTGAAATTTAGTACGTCAAATCGGCAAGTGGTGGCGACACGGTGCGACTAATTCCCAGTCTCAATACCGTTAAGTTGCATTCCCGTAATTTTATTAGTTCCATGCGGTATGGTCCATTCGTTATTTTATGTTTTGTGTTTAACTACTGTGGACATCATTAATTAACCATACAAAAAAGGAAGAATTATATTTATTGTATGAATCTTAGGCATTATAAATATTTATGAATTTGTAAATAGGATCTAAATAATTAAAATTATTAACGCAACGATGACATCACATACATGGTAACTAACGTCACATTTCCGTCATCCAATGGAAATACGTATTGAGGTGGGGGTGTCTGCTGAGCAAAATTGCTTCCTTTTCTTGCAATTAAAAAAAAATACATGGCAAATTATTACATAAAATATACGTTTTACGTATGTATTTACCCTTTTTGATATTTTAGAATATGTTTGAAGGCTAATTAAAAGTTTGTCCAGAGGTCTATTGACCATGCTGCAGGCAGAAACAAGTCCCTGCTTATTTACCTGTAAAACCTTAGAAACGTACATTTTGCGTTCCCTAAACGTTCGACTTACTCAAAACTTGATAACTCTGTATCGAAGCCGCAAAATCACTAAAAAACAATGTATCAGTATAGGGAGATCGCCATTGCACTCCGAGTGTTCTTAGTGTTTCATAAGGACTGACGTGCCCATATGGGAACGGGCATTTGCAACAAACCTATTATTGTTAACTTTTTTTAAACAATTTTCTGTTGTTAATTTAGGTCATCTGAATAACAATATACTAAAATTAAGGTAATTTTTAAGAAAAAATAATTCTCGTCCTTGGAGGGTTAAGTACACGTACATACGTACACGGGGACTGTATCTGGTGCCATTCCTTTATACACGGCCAACTTGTGTAGGTTTCACGTTAACGCTACACACTGTTTCATAATTTTTCGGTTCAATTTCAGAAAAAATCCGTTTGAATTGCATTCGGAAGAACAATTCGTAGAACGTTACCGTATCTCTCGAAAAGTTGTGAGTTACGTGAGAGAATTAGGAAGAGGATAGCACCGATGTGCAATTGGTCATCACCAATTTCGGCAATGAATCAGCTGCTGTTAACTTTAAGATTTTTTAGCAACTGGTAGTTTCTATATCCTCCTATATGCTAATGCATAAAAGTACTGCATCCTGCATAGTAAGGAGGGTAACGCAAGTCATAGCGGAGAGTATATACAAATGCCTGCAAGGGAGGAATTGAGAGAAGTAAAGCGAAAATTTTATAGTATCGCAGGATTCCCTAACGTTATAGGTTGTGTGGACGGAACCCACTTCTGAATTCAATCTCCCGGGGGAGATAATTCGGAACTATTCCGAAATAGAAAGGGATATTTTTCGATCAATGTTCAGTGAATTATCATTTTGAATAATCTTTTAAAGAAAGAGAAATGAGACAATTAAAGATTATGAAAACAACTTAATTTTTATTATTTTCCATTTTCAAGTAATTGCTTTTTCAATTGCAAGTTGATTTTTGAACTCTCACAATCTATGTGAGCCTGTTCTGTTTTTTTTTTAATTTCTAATTCAACCTCTAAAATCTTCATTCTATTATGGATTTCTCTGCCGAAGTCTGTCTTTATCTTCTTCCTTTCACCCATATGAACAGTCAGCTCCCTTAGTGAAATGTTTCTCCTTCTCTTTGCAGGGGTTGATGAAAACTTAAAAGTTTGATCTGCATCATCCAAAACAACCATGTTGTTAGAATCATCTTCCTTTGGAATTGTACCTGGCTGTATACATGAATTGCCTCTGTTGTTTGAGGAGGAAGTTTCACTATCTGTGGAAGATAAATGTTAATATTAGAAAAAAATTCATGAATGTGATTATGCTTAGTTGGTAATTAGCTTTTGTTATAGTAAGTCTTAGGATAAGTTATGATTCTGGGCTATCAAGATGAGAATTTGAAGATGTTTTGAAAAAAGGATATGTTTTATGTTATTCTTTGTGAAGACAGCAATATAATTGAAAACTTATGAAAGGAATTTAGTTTCAACATTTATTCAATATGAATTCAGTATATCTTATCACTTATCCACTTTCTATTATTAACTAACAACAGCCCTTAACCAATAAAAGAAAACCTACCCTTTTCAATCTGCTGATATAAAGCAGCAGATGAATCGAATGAGTTATTAACAGGGGTGAACTGATCCCTCATCATGGATGTTAACTTCTCCCCTGTTCCATGTAGCACCTGGCTGTAGCTCCCTACCCCAGTTTTATAAGTTTCAGCCTAAAAATTAATTATTATAATTAATTATTATAAATTATTAATACCTTGACCACAATAAAAATCAAAAGTCAGATTAAAACAACATCAGAATAAACTCACCCTATCAGATGCATAGTCCTTCTTTGCTTTCTTTTTCAGTGACTGGTACAGTGTTTGAAGCTGCTGAGGGCTTCTTTCCCCAGTTTGGCTGAGAGGTTTGTACCTCTCAGCTATTTTCTTCCATATTTCCTCTCCTTTTTCTGCACTGTCACTCCATCCGCTTTTTTATTTTCTATTATATGTAGGAAGCCTTTCACAATATCAATTAATATTGATTTTTCAAATTCGTTGAAATTTTTTCCCCTAATTTTCAACGAACTTGATGCATTCATTGTTTCTCACCTACAGAAGTAAAGAGAGTTCAATGATAAAGAACATATTTCTGAACGAGTGTTGAGATTTAGTTTCAACGCATATTAACATACGAGTAAAATGTAGCTTGCATACTGCAAGCAGATCGGCAATACTAATTTCATATCGGCATCATATCGGGACGGTCCTAAAAAGAAAAGGATTTAATTTTTTCTTAAAATTCGCTGAAATTTCATCGTCTGGCATCGAACCCAAGTTTTACTGGTAAACCTACTATGAAACACAATAGAAGATCACCATCTCTAACTATGTGTGAAAATTCAAGCAGAAATATTGGCTACAACTGCCTCAAAAGACGCGCTAATGTTCACGAATGTTAATGCCTCTCGGGACTCGAACCAAGGCCGATCGTGGAAATCTAAAACATAATTCTGAAAGTTATTTATGATCTCTATCTATATGCTGAATTTAAAGTTTCTATTTTATTGGGAAAGGTTTCAAAATAATTCCTGAAAATTGGATCAACTTCTGATTTCAGAGACACCTGGTGTCGAACCCAGGACGTATTGCAAGCTGTGAATGCACAGTTTGATTTGTAAAGACTTGGTCTTATATCATGCAAAGTTTGAAGTTAATAGCATGCCGGAAAGTACCTAAATTTTGTTTCTGTTATCTCCGTAAGAAATGCATTGAGAAGTGCAAATGGCCCTCTGGGATAGAACCAAGGACAATCAGCGAACATGTAAAATTTTATTATGAAGTATATTCATGATATCTATCCACCTGCCGAGTTTCGAATATCCATGTTATCGGGAAAGGATCCAAAAAAAATCATCAAAATCGCCGCAATGCATTTTAAACGGCCGATTTTTGCCCCGACCTAGCATCGAACTATGGACTATATTCTATGATGTTTTTCTGATTTTCGTTGGAGACTAACGGCTTCTAGCGATCCCTCGAGTTTCAACTCTTTCTCTCTCCGGGAAGTACCTCAAAAAAATTTTCGAAAATCCCCGCCATGTATTCTTATGGAGAAAATCGCGACTTTGGGGCCCTCTGGAATCGAACCCATGACCCTTAGGATCAAAATCGCAATTTTTCTGGCGGTTACACGTTATGGCCAATACGTCGTAAAAATTTCAAGTCAATGACGCTTGTGGTTTAGGCTGTGAATTAGTATCCTATCTATCTATCTATATAGGTATATTCATGAATGAATCCGGAGAAGCATCTATATATAATAGATAACAGGAGTAGCACAGATGTGTTGAAGGAATTCTGGCGACATGCGCACGATGAAAATAGAGGAATCTTATAAATCATAGTCATAAGTGGGTTTCTTAAATTCCTTGATTAGGAGATAATGTGGATTCTCAATGTAAAATTCTCGGAAATCTCAAGTACAGATATTGCGATTTCAATCATTTAGTATTTCCTTATCCTTTCTTTTCCTGCATTTACACTCGGTTTCAGGAACTCGAAAACATGTCTTTGTGAACTTAAGATACTTCAGGTTTAGAAAAGCACTCAAATAGATGAATTGATTGTTCACGTGCTGGCGAAATGCTTCAATCACAAATATGTGCTAATTAATCCTTCGGATTTATAAAATTAATGAATTCACATCAAAGCACGTTATTTGTAACTATGAAGTAATGTAGATATGTTATCATGATATACAACTGTAGTAAGGAAGATGCTATACAAAAATCTTACCAAATCTCTCCTTACAATCTTCGTTTAAACTTCTCTTCTTCACTCATACGTTTGAACTCGGGGATGTTCTTTGCAAGCAATTAAAACTCATAACATTAATATGAGTTGTACTAATAATTATGATAACCGCCTAATACGAAGGTAGGATTGAAGATCACACACATCTACACAGGTTGAAAATTCTACACAAACAGGTAGATTTACAACGTTAGTCCCTCTACTGAGACACCAATACAATACAAAAAAACTGGAAACAAATTAACCACGATTTCTTACAGATTTTAATACTTCCTGGGAGCATCATAGGTTTTCCGCTGGCATTTCCTTTTCCACCCCCTGGTTGTCAGTTCCCTCCTTTCAATTGAAAAGTCGTACGAAAGCGCACGGCTGAATATCATACTTTGTGGAAGTTGCTTAATCAGAGGTTAATTAATCAGATGTTTATTGATCAGAGGTTAATTTACTGCCCAGACTTTGAAGCAACGGGTAAAACTTAACCAGAGGTTAATATTTTACCTCTGGTTAGGTGATCAGAGGTTAAGCCGGAGTTTCTTGCAACCGGCCATTAGACAGGTTAATGCAATATTCACTGACATATGTGCAGATTGCTTATAACCTAATAGATTTTCAGTAGAATGTGGCCATTCGTGTAGGCCTCAAGGGAAAGAAGGTAACAAAAACAGCATTTAATGCTTATGCGAAAAATGTCTAGGAAGAAGACTTTTATTGTAATTCAATTACATATTTTCCTTTATAAATCCAGAGCCTATGAAATAGATTTGATGCTTTAAAAGTAAAATAATTCAATTTCAATTGTGTGAAACAATTATTATCAATACAAAAACAAAACTAAAAGTTATTTAAAGGAATTATCAAATTTTGATAGCGTTATTTTTTTTTGGAGATTTCCTTCTGCAGTTAAAAGAAAACTCCACGACTTTTTTGTAAAAATCACTATCCCCCTTCATTTTGGCATACTGTTTGAGAGCGCTGATATGACCCAAGGCCTGTGATGCAGAAGGTGTTTCCAGTCCCTCACATTCTTCTCCACTTATCATCTGAATTTCTCACATTGTCACTAGCTTCACACTCAACCACAGCTCGTATGTCAATATAACTTCTTCTATCTACTTGTGCATTTTTATAGTAACATATGTATATGTAATAAATAGTTTATATGTAACAAGATGCTGGAGCATCAGTTTCCTGTAATTTATCTTTACATTTTGGATGATTCCATTGTCCAAAGGCTGCAGAACTGATTTTGTGCAAGGAGGCAGGAATACCAGCTGAACATTTGAAAGTTGAATTTTTGGGTGGCATGTCTACGAAAAGGAGAATATTCCTATTTTGCCTTTCCATTCGTTTATTCAAAAATTCTTCAAATATAGCGCTGGTTATCCATGCTTTCTTATTTGATTTCCATTCCACAGGAATTTTGTTCCTCTTCAAATTTTTAAAGCAGTGAGGATTTTCACTTTTTCTGATTACCAACGGTTTTTCTATTTCTCCATTGGCAAATGTGACCAAATGCACAGTTATTCTTTCTTTCGAATACTAACCTCTGGAATTCCTTTCTACTTTCATTTACAACATTTTATAAGGTAGGGATCTGTAAAACAAAGCTGTTTCATCTACGTTTGCTTTGTTACTGGGGCTGTAATTAGAGATTACATCCTTTAACCTCCTGAGCCAATTCTCCACAGTAACTTTATCTACGTCTTCCACTTCCCCACAGGAGATATTAAACGTAATGCAGTGTATTTTCCTAAAACTCTGCAACCAGCCATTTGATGGAGAAACATTGCCAAGATTAAGTATTCTTGCAGTCTCCTTGGCTTTTTCTTGAAGAATTGGGCCACAAATGGGAAAATTCTTTGCTCTGGCTGCAGAAAACCACTCAAACACAATTCGCTGTATTTTGTGCCTCTTTCCTTTATCCTGCATCATTTTTGCCACTTAATAAATATTTCTCCATAATTTTGTCCTTTTGCTTCATGATGATGTAAATGTGGCACAAGATAGGATATAAATACAGGGAAGAGTGAGAAACTTTAAATGCTGAAAAATTGGACGTTTAGGAGTTCTGCTAAAAATGTTAAGAAGAGCTTTTATGGCTCTCTTCTGTGCAGAAAAAAGGCTTTGATTGCCGACGGAGAGTTTCCCTAGAATATAATTCCATAAGATAAATGGGAGTAAACATTGGCATAATAAACAGCAATAAGAGATTCTAGAGAAACAATCTTGACTAACCTTTGAATGAGAAAAATGTTACTTGAAAGTTTGCTGATAAGTTGATTGACATGGTGAGACCAATCGAGATCATCCCTAATGTATAGTCAAAGGGATATGACAGAATCCGAGCTAGTGATGTTGTTGTTGTTTATTTTAAGCAGAGGAGTAGTATTCAGAGGAGAAATTTTGGTATGAAATCGAAGAAACACAGTATCATTTGAGTGGAGATCATTGTCACTGCACCATTTGGCCATGAATTCAACTGATTTTCTGGCTTTGAAATATGGGACATTCAGTGTTTAGGAGCGGCTGATGGTGGAAGTATCATCTGTATTGTACTCTATGCTGATGGTGGAAGTATCATCTGTATTGTACTCTATGCTGATGATATTTCCACCATCAGCATAGAGTACAATATTTGTGTTGGAAAAGGCACTTGGTAGATCATTGATAAATATTATGAACAATAAGGGCCCAAGAACAGATTCTTGGGGAACTGTAGATTATGGAGAGATGTTTAGATTATACATTGTGCTTGATATTAGCTGCCACAGTAGGTATTTTGACAGTTTGCTGATGGCCTGACAGAAAGGACATAATCCATTGTAGTGTGACATCATTTATTCCTAAGTTGTTCAGGTTCATGGAAAGGATTTCATAATTTATGGTATCAAAAGCTTTGCTAAGGTCAAAGAAGGTCCCCAGGACAAATTCATTACTATTTAAAGAGGAGATAATCTGCTGAATAAGTTGATAGTTAGCAGTAGTGGTAGAACAGTTATTTCTAAAGCAATGCTGAAATTGGTGAAGTACGTTAAAATGATTTAAATATTTCATCATGCGAGAGTGCTTAAGAGTTTTTCCACGATTTTGGAGAAAACTGAGAGAATTGAGACAGGACGGTAGTTTCAAGAATCTGTGTTCGATCCTTATTTATTTATTTATTTATTCAAATTATGCTGCGATTAGGCCATCAGGCCTGGTGGCAGCGGTGTAGGGGGAAATACAAAATTACAAAAGATTGCCTGGCATTCGCCCAAAGACGGAAGGGATTATGGATGCGAGTAACATGAACAAGTTTTAGGAGAGGTGACCTTTCCATATGGAAGAGTTAAAAATGCAAGATATAGGGGAAGCTATCAATGATGCAACCTGTTTGATGATGGCCATAGCCAGTTAGTTGGACCCTTTATTGGCAAGGTTAGGCCCAGGTGCCTCTCTTCCACCTGACCTCGTATGTCGATTACATTTATAGTTAACTTATTAAATACATACAAAAAGAAAGAGTAGGGCGTGGGAAAAATCTTTGCAACTGAAGGTTGACAAACCTGCGGGAAACACCCACAATAGCCATAGGTATCTCATCAAAACCTGCTGACCAACAGTTTTGGAAGGAAGAATTATCTTTAAAATTTCATTAGGGACTGATGAGAGTAAAAATACTGATTGAGACACAGATCTTGATTGGTAAGCCTAGGAGATAAGAAGCAGAATTGATGATTAAAATTGTTAGCAATGGCCAAGGGATTGGAAGACAAGGAGTCCTGAAAGTTCACAGTATGAGGAAACTGCACTACAGTTTTAGCTTTGGAAAGATTTCTGATGATGTTCCAGGCAGCTTTTACTCTATTATTACATGAAGAAATATAATTATCATTTGATTCACAGATGAAAGTTTGAATTTCAAGCTTGTAGCTTTTGAGTGCAGTTAGGTATAAGAATAGAACTGTAAACATGTTTAACAACATAATGCAAATAACGTATGTACTGACCTTTAAAAATTAATTCATTTGAGAATTTCAATTTATTAGTAGATAAATTGAGAGGAAATCTTTTGACAGGAAAGGCATTATTGAAATGGCAAAGAAAAGAATCAATGAAACAATTAAATTTACCTTTGGTGTTAGTCTCAGAAAAAATGTTTTACCATCTTCATGTGAAAGAGTGTTAAGAAAGACACTAATTGCATGGTGATTAAATAAGTGTTTGAACAAAATTTTTACTACAATTCAGATAATAAGGCAGGTGTAATTTAGTATAAAGGGCTTGATGATCATGATAGTTTATGGGCACAGGAAATATAGTTGCTAGGAAAGTTTGTGATGCATAAATGGTTGATGACTGGGAAGAGATACTGGTTAGTGATGAATTTATGATCCTTAAACCAAAAGAATTCAGCAGGTTAGTAAGTTCAAATTTTGCAGAAGTGGTTCCAAGAACGTAATTATTAATGGAATTATTCCATTAAGTTTTTCTCATTTAAGAGAACTTCCATACGATATTTCCAGTTACTATAGTTCTGGGATACTCAACCTGGTGCCCAAAGCGACAGACAGCACAGTGCTCACCAAGCTTCGGTAAAAAGATTTTTTTTATTTTCTACGGCAGTATTTCTTGAGATTGCACTAGGAGGGGAGGGGATCAGAAATTCGGTTGTCCTGGTCTTGGGTGGGGTATACATCGAGAAAGATGGCGAGTCTAAACTTTATCCCTCTTATCGCTTTTGTCCAGTTTAACAAGACGCGTATCAATGTCATATTTTATTCATTATGCGAATGCGAAGATTCAGCATAGCTCAGCTTATCAGGGTCTCAAATTCCCTGTAATCAATGAGTAAATGCTGCTCTTCGCATCGCAGCGGTGCGCATGCAGCAAAAACCATCATACCAGAATTATTCCCTGTAATCAATTCTTCTTTGGAGTTAAAGACTTTCCGATGTTATGAACTTGTGATGAAATTATATATGTTGTTATTTTATTGACCTTATTTACCAAGAAGCGTTGTTTCAAATGACCTAGGGTTAATTAGAAAAATTATAATATTGCCAAGGGATGGCCAGAATATCACCCTAGACGGAAATGTTATATGATGCCCGCTTCGCTTTCGGAATTGCCCTTTGGTGCCTGGGCACCAAAAAAAGGTTGAGAACCACTGCTATAGCAACTTCCATTGAATAATGGTATGTGGTGTCTTTTGTCTCCATCTTCAGCCACCTCCATTTAAGATTTCCAAATTTTCTAAATTAGATCACAAAGCACATAACCTGCTGAATAATATTTACTTATGAAGTTTTCTGTGATCCAATTGTTAATAAATTCAAATGAATTTTCCTTTAAGTAATTGAATCAGAACCAAAGCAAAAGACATCACAGGTACAGGAACATCAACAATCTCGTAATTCTTTGGATGCAACGATAGCATAAATTGCACCCATCTGCTCTTGGAAAAACAAACGCGCTCAGCGATTAACATATAGCCTGTATGGCAAATTGGTCCTTCACCTCGTTCACTAGTATTCAGAGAAATCAGGAAAGGATCGCTCTTATTGAAAGGATCTTTTAATTTTTATAGTTTAAGGTAACTAAATAACCTATAAAGTACTTGGCCAGAAAGAGCAATAGCAGAAACAGGCAAGGAATGAGGATCACCTTCAGTATGTATGATATTACTTTGGAATGGAAAACACCAAAAGGATGCACTGCTTAAAATGGATTTCAAGCAGCAGAACCTATAAAACAAACCTAAAATTCTGAGATTATTGGCCTCAATGATGGGAATATGATACCAAGGATTGGCAAAAATGGCAATTCAACAATAATTAATACTTTGGTCACCAGATTTGGAAATCCTGAATAACTAGCATTAAGGACATCAGTAAATACCCCAGCAGACAAAGAGCAAGAGGTGATACAAGGGCTCTAAGGGAACACTTTGGTAATGAATGAGATTTTGAGTTTTGTTTGTCATTACGACCACCAGTAGTTTAAACAGAAAAACTTTTCAATTTACCGATGGTCATATTCTTGTTAATACAAATTACAGAGTATTTAATGTTTGAGTTCCAATCATACGAAACAAAACAAAAAGATGATTTGTTGTATACCTTATGCAAATGCTGGAAAAATGATTGGTAAAGATCTCGCAAATCTCGTCCAAATTGGATTTAGGTAAAATAAACGGAAATTTTACCTGGAGTTATAATCACCATTGAAGTTCAGACAGTCGCAAGGAAGGAAACGGAATTTAAGTGCCCTAGGAGTTTGGCTTGAAATTGACATCTACTGTGAGGCAAACGTTACTAACATCCTGTGACTAGATAAATTATAAATTTAAAGAATGAAGCCAAAAATACCCTCTTCTCATTGTGAGGAAAAACAGTTGCAAACATTAATTCATTGGACATTTATTATTTATATTTATTCATGTTTTTAGCAATAAAATAACAATGTTATTTTATTTTCAGAAATAACTTTAAAAATTTAACAAGTATTTAAATCTCGAGTAGATCTTTATATATATGATTGAATGGACATTACTTAATCGTAATTCATTACCTAATCGTATCTCCATATTTTCCAAAAACAGTAGTCTGTCATTAGTCTCTACATTAAACTTACCTCATTAACGTCACTGAAGTAGCTCGATGCTCAAGGTTACTGTACCACAAATAGACCACTTAAAAGTTATTTTTCACTCAGACGAATATCTCTGCAAATTGGACTTTCAGAAAGCATTTCCAACCAAAGGCCTTATCTAGAATTAAAACTACATTAACTAATACTATTGAATATTTACACCCAAAAGTTGTTTTGTGAATGGTATCAAATAGGATATAAAGTATTATCATTCTACCAAATTTAACCTCAGTCAGTGTGTTGTGTGCGTTATCCCAAGTTTGCGAGTAATTCACGACCTCTTCACTCACTAACACCTGTTGCGATGTCTGATTTAACAATGTCACATCGGATTACGCCTATACCGTTTACACTGTTATTTACTGAAAGGTATATGGAGCCATTCACACTTGCCCGGCAGGTGCCGTCCAAACGGCGCACGGCACCGTCAAGCAGCCCAACCTTCCCACTACTTCGGACGGTTGCTGGATCGTTTTCAGGCGGTAAATACAAAAGATCGTTAATACCCAGCAATGTCCAGGTGAATCCAGGCGATTATTTGGCCCTTCTTTTAAGAAATAATAGATCGAAAAACGTTGTACTGTCTACGACAGTAAGATTTAATGAGCTACGTAGGTTTTGGTATTAAATATTATTTCTATTTCTCTTCCTCCTTATCGCTCGTCGATAAACTATAAAACACGCTATCATCTGCTCCCTTTCCATTTCTTCAGAAATATTTACAATTTAGAAAATAAAACAGGTGGGTGGATATGGAATTAAGGGACTTTGCCGTTTAAACTGTTAGAATGTGTTGTCCTTAACTCAAATTTCCTCTTGCGGCGATATGGCTGACATCTAGGGTGTTACTTGTATTTTCGTTTCCCTTTTGTTCTTTTGCGCGGGAATAGTGTAAGCCACAGGGAGAGTCTACCGGGAGAAAAGTGAAGCCAAAAATAACGCAACCCGCAGAGCACTGGGTAGCACTTTTCTCCAGCTCCCCTTTAACTACATGTATTTTTGGGGTTTTATTTTCCTCTCATACGGGACTCAGGAGCTTGTCTATCCTATGAAATGGACTCAGATAGTTTAAATGAACCTTTCACTTAACGATTATCTTCGATTTTTTTCTCTAAGCACTCTTGATTCCTTTTATTATGGAAAATAAAACATGCCTGCAATGTAAACTTCTCGGATGCCGGTGTCGTCTGCTAGAGAAATACAGAGAACGAATCGTCTGCCAATCTCCCGCAAACTCTATCAAAACCTCGTTGATTATTATAATGTTAATTTTACATATATTATATTGCATTAATTCGTCATAGTTTTTAATTGATCGATACCAAGTACGGCATAAAATTCCTTAATAGTCGTTTACCGCAATGAAATAAAGCTACTCTATAATAGATTATAATAGCTTATCAGGGTAATTAGAGATTTTCCGCTTATGCAAATGTTTGTTCTAATTCATAATTGGGGCTTAATGAAGTAAAAGTTGTCAAAATGACGAATACGAACTTGTATACCATGCAAGACCTACGGGTGCAGCCGAGAGCACAATGAAATGTTCATTGAAACGCCGTGGATTAATACTGACGTTCGTTCTGCTTCATAGATTTCAGATAATGAATGAAATAATAAAATTAAGGAAGATGCATAGATTCTAGTTCGGAACATTTTGTGGGGGCAGCTGTTCTGATGCGCAGCAATTGACCATGCTGCAGGCAGAAACAGGCCCCTGCTTATTTGCCTATAAAACCTTTATAAACGCGAAAATAACAAAATTGCTTCGTGTTACGCATTGCTCAAACTACATTTTGTGCTCCAAAACGTTCGACTTACTCGATCAAACCTTGATAACTCTGTATCAAAGCCGCAAAATCACGAAAAAACAATGTATTGGTATAGGGAGATACGAAAAGTGCTACCCAGCATGGCTAAATGCGCAATCTGCCGCTTTACCCCTGGCTTCACTTTTGGGCGCTAGAGGGAGATGGTAATACTACCCCTGTGAGTGTAAGCACGTTTTTTCTCTCGCTGTCAGTTGCTGTACGTTGAGTGGTGAAGATGTCGTTACGCAATAAACCCGTTTTCGTCTAGAATGGTAGTTAGAAAGTTATTTTCGAACCTGCAATTGACCGTCTGACATAAACGACTGCCGGATAGATGTGAAACCACTCGCACCGTGTGCCTTCCATACGGTGCCGTTTAGCCGGTTGCCGGGCAAGTGTGAAATGGCTCTTGCTTAATAGGGTTATTGCTTCCCGGTCAGTAATTTGTAGAATGACCAACTTAATAATATGATTTTTGTGTAGTATGTCAGCGGAATTTTGAGTATTCATGATAAAACTGTGGTTACAATTGTAACTACTACTACCTACCTTCGAGCAATTTCATTAGTATATAAGAGTGTTGCGCTAAATTTAAATATGCATTTATGATGACATTTTCGCCTGTAGAAAATGTTCAACAATTCCCTTAACATACCCAGACAACACAGGATATGTATGATGTATTACATAAAGAATACGAAGGAAATACGTCTCAATGACGTATGTAGAAGTTGGAATACATGCGTAATTCGTAGGTATATTTGACGTAAAAGTGGCTCAAAAGTTCCATCAGATGTATGTATACGCGCGTATTACGAATTGTAAAATTGAATAGCCGTACGCGAAATATACACATGCATTTATTTACGTGAAATTTTCATATTGATATTCGGGCCTACATACACGAACTCTTTAAGACAATATATTTGTGTAACAATTCACATCTAATTTACATATAATTAAATTAATTTTCATACACAGTACTAAAATAGGCATATTAATAATTTTATCATTTTCCCATAGTCAATGAACAAAAGTAATATGTATATGAAAAACCAGTCAAAAAGAGAAAACGGGGGGCATAAGGGATGTAAGAGATTGAAACAAGCACATTTGGATGACATAAAATTTATTCATACCAAGATAATAAAAAAATATAATACAAAAAAACTACAAGTGTGCATTGTAGATAGGCATCCCAGGGCCAGATAACAAGATAAATCTCTGATTAATGGCTGATATCCAACATTGGAGATCAGTCACACTTCAATCCAGGAAACAGATCAAGAGTCTGTACCATCCGAAATATCCTTGAAAAGGAGCAGAAAACAATAGGTTTGATGGCTGTATGTCCTTTTCGGTAACATGTAGCACAATTTATTTATAACCATTCAATGCGCGTACGACTATACGGTATAACTCATATTTAAAGTGCATGATTATGCAGTAGAATATTTTATGCATGATAGTAGGATTATAAAAAATACTAATTCATATTTATGGTGCATGATTGCCTCATAGGGTATTTTATGCGTATTAAGACTGAGGAATACTAATTGGAGTTGTTAAGGCAGTTAGTGTCATAAAAGCTGCTGGAAACAGGTTATTTTAAACTACTATTGCATTTGGAATTATGGCACCATGCCATCAAATTGTTCAAATTACTAAAATGAATTGTAAGATTAATAGCTAACTCCAAGCTTGATTCACCCAGCCTTCCTCTCTGTCATTGATTTAAAATTTTACCCCTTCCCTGTATTTTTATTTTTTCTTCAATTATGCAAGTTAAATTAAATTTAATAAACTAAAAGACAAATGCTGATATACACGCTTACAATACATGCAACAATAATAATCTTCACATTTCTTATGCTCGCACCACTCGTTCCTTTAATAGTCCAGTCCATCTCCCCATCATCTTGCATAACACACTTCCTGAAAAAAAAAGACTACTAACTCCTTATTCTCTTTCAAATCCAAGGTCAGAAATTATTCATTCAATAAAATTTTTTATTCCACTGAAGAATGTCTTTCCCCATATTGATGATCTGTTTAAGAGTACATAATTTGTCTTTGTATGACTTTTTTTATGTTTATTGTGTGATATTATTTTAAATGTGATTATATATTGTGATATACCTATACATTCTTGTTTGACGAATCCTATACTGTTTCTTTTAGTCTTTTGGCATAATAAATTTGAATTGAATTATTAATTCGTCTTATAAAACTATGATGGCTGTTTACTACTGAAACTTGGGTCTAAACTCTTATTGTTACACTTTGACTCATTCTAGTTAAATCAAAATATGCTCCTCAACTCTGAGTGGTCATTGAGCAGAGTGATCATGCTCTTTCCATATGTTACTTATAAAAGAGCGATACTGATGAAGCAAATGTTTCAAGCTCTTGTCCATTCCCAGGGCTGGACAGCTGGCATCAGGCAAAAGAGAGCACAAATAAATGGTGCTTCAATGTTTCCTTGATGACGGATTTTTTCGTAGAAGTCATTCAATCTTCCTGTTTTTTCACTTTCGTACATCAGTAAACAGGTGAATCAAGACAATTCCAGTGACAGATGAGAGACAGAACAGCTCTACCTCACATGAGGCACATTGCAGTAGAAAAAGATGAGTTGAATGGGATCTGCATTTCTTACTAACTGATCCTATTAAGCCACCAATTGTAAAAAGGCTGGGAATTCTTCATATCTTTGTGAAAATCAAATTTCTGTTCTCTGGGGACCTCTATGTCATAGTAGTTATGAGTTAAATACAGGTATTACTTCAAAAGAATAGAAATTATTGAAGATGAATAAATACAAAACAACCCTTTATTCTACTTGTGAGAGTATATATTTGGTGTGACATCTGTTCTTTACGCTGATTCAATTTGGATGATTTGCGTTTACAACCAAAGGGAAATAATAATGAGCTGAGCAACTAACGTAAAATATTACAATTACCTAAATTCCAAGTGATTAAGTAAGTTTTCAAATTAATAAACTAAAATTATAAATTTGGCTGTTGCCATCTTTTGATGTTCTTAAAGTTGTTAGAGAAATCTTTGCGACTGTCTCTCCCAGATGGACTACTTTACCTTCAGATAATTTTCTTCCAAAGAAACTACCACTCTTCCTGTCTAATGACTTAATTCCTGTTGCCATTTGCATTCTATGCCATTGGCCAATCAAGCAGTTCATCCATCTTTAGAAACAATTTTCACCTCAATGGTAGGAGAGTATCCTTCCTAATAAATCTCTTCCAAAGAAGCTGCAGAAGGTGAATATTCAATGTCCAGATATGATTCTATGCAACAAATTAACATCAAGGCATGAAAGTGGGGAACTGATTTGGATGAATAGCAAGGAACATGGAAATGAATACTGGAGAGAAGAGTCAGGCAACTAACTCGACCATTTATTCTATGAGTTTAAGTCCAAGATCATGCATTTATCTTGTAAGGTAGGTGAGTCGAGAATGGAAAGAGCTTCAACATAGATAAGACTATCTTTACAATTCCTAATTCAAAGTCAATATTAAAAATTGTTTCTGAATTTTTTTTAAGATCTTCAATATGTATGTACCAAGTATCATGGAGACCACAGTTTGGAAGAAAATCCCAGTAATGATCTTACTTATGAGCAATATAGAATTTTAATATTTTGGTTAGTAATGAAGCCCAAAATTATCTCTGATTACATTCAACCTGTCCAGTGATACTCCATTGAACGACCATTCATATCTACTGAAAATTAATACTGGTTTTTTATGTCAAAGAATTATTACATTGCACCAAATTTCATTCTATCATCACTACATGATTTGAGTAAGACTTTTATTTTGGTTGGCTGAAAATTCTTCAGTCAAATGAATCATAATCACCCTCTTCAGGTCAACAACATACAAAGGTTAATAATAATAACATTTATTGTTATGAGGCTAGCCACTTAAAACAAAATTGGATACAGACAGTTTTCATAAATTGCAGCGAGCGAATAAAATAATTTAATATAATAAGATACAAAATCGAAATTAAATACAATTTTTCCAAACAGAGTTTTTGGATCAGTTTCAGAGTTATTAAACAAACGTAAACATAATAAATACACATATGCAGTTTCCATTACATGATTGTGAAACAATATTTTGAATGTATATATATATATATATATATTTGCTTGCTTTTATAGGAGTTATTATTATTATTGAAAAATTTATTCAAAATCATTAAGAGAATCTGCCCTTTAAGGAGCCATGCTGTCAAGGAATTATGATTTTATCCAAGTACTATCACACAAATGATGGAATGAAATTTTAACTTGGCACAATTAAGGGTGTGGCTTAACCCAATGTTGTACAGGAAGCGTAAAATTGTGATTTGACTGGGACTTGAACCCAACCCACTTTCCGCACAGCTGTTAGAACACCTGCCCTGAAGGTGGGAGTCACTATTTTTCACTTCTTGTGCACTCTAAAGTTCTAACTCTCATAAATAATACATAATGTACATAATATGATAATAAACATTCATTAGCAAATATTTTAACAAAGTATTTGAACCTGCATTAAAAACATTTACATATTTTATACCATGTTTGCACATACCCTTCTAAATGCTTTTTCATTTTCTAATTTTCTGATCCATTCAGGAAGACTATTAAAAAGATTAAACCCATCAATTATTAATGATTTCTTTAAGAAATTAGTTTTAAACTTATGAATTTTTAAATTTGATTGCTGTCTAGTTGCATATTTATGATAGTCACTATTACATGTTATCTGTTTACATGTAACATGTATGCAACATTTTATACACTAACTATAGTACATTTAAAGAAATTCTTTCTTCAATTTTCCTCCACTGAAGGGCGCTAAGCATTGTTTGAATTGGAGTGTATTTTCCACATCCTAGAATGACTCTCATTGCCCTATTTTGTAGCTTCTGTAATATTTTCATGTAGTTTTTACAGACTCCATACAGAACTGAAGAACAATAATCAAAGTGAGGAGAAATAATTGTTTTGTATATGAGACTCTTTGTCCATGGGCTTAAGTATCTACTTATTCCTAATAAATACCCAATTTCTTTGCCTATTTTTTTACAATATAGTCTACATGACTCTTGAAATTCGAATGGGAGTCTATAAATACTTCTAGATATTTTATTTCATTCACAAAATCTAGCCCACTACTATCAAAAAGGATCAAGGGTCTATTTTGGTCATCTAGAATTGCTTTCTTTCTTATGGTTGATTGTCAATTAATATGCATTTGGTCTTGCTCACATTCAGCTTGAGTTAGTTTAGCTTAAGCCAGGTGCTCAAGTTGGCAAGGGCAGAATTTATTTTATTACATACTTTTTCATAGGTCCCCTCAGATGCAGATATTAATGTGTCATCGGCAAAAAAATTATAAATATATAATATAAAATACATAATTTAATTGTAATGAAAGATCATTAATGAAAAAGATAAATAGTCATGGCCCCATAATTGCCCCTTAAGGAATACCCAAATTGTTGAAAATTTCACCTGAAGTTAAGTTGTTATACCTTGTTTTTTGTTTTCTATTGCTCAGATATTAGTTCCACAGCTGCATTTCCAAAACCATATTTTGTTAATTTTTCTACCAGTAGGTCCCTGTCAATAGTTTCAAAAGCCCTTTTAAAATCTAACATAATGAAAACTGTAGTCTTTCCATCATCTGCCATTTTTCGCTATTTAGATAAAACAAGTTGGATGGCAGTTTCACATGAAAAAGTCTTCCTGAAGGCAGATTGATTTGTGCATAATATGTTATTTTTCTCCACATATTCAATCATTTGTTCATGGAGTATTATTTCTAAAAAAAATCATATACTGGTAAACAATTTACTGGTCTCAGATCTTGGGAATCAAGAGGATTTTTTTTCTTTGGAATAGGTGTAACTAGAGATGTCTTCCAGGACTCAGGAAAAGTACCTTGTCTGATTGACATATTTACAATCTTCAGCAACAATGTATCTGATATTAAATTTGCTGTAATGCGATCAGGTGCACATTTCTTGTTATTTAGGGAACATACAACTTTGTGTAATTTAAATAAATCTATCTCTTTGAACTCAAAAAACAACACTGTGATTTTGAAATGTAATATCCTTTACAGTAAGCTTTTCAGCTTGAGATACCTTGGGTATAGAGTTTACAATATCTACAACACTATTTACAAAGAAACTATTCAGGCAATCATTTTCAGCTTAAGATTCATAACAACTATATTTACTTTCAGAGATTCCCCTTTTGCGATTTCACAACTATCTAAGAATTTAATAGTTTTCCACATTTGTTTTGGCTCATATTTTGAATTTTCAATTTCAATGTATCTTTTCTTTTCACTGTCTATTATAACCCCACATTTATTCCTTAATGATTTATAACTGTTCCAATCTTCTGTATTGTTAGTGAGTTTTGCCCTTTGGTATGCAAGATTTCTAAGTTTGCAAACTTTTTTCACTTCATCAGTAAACCAAGGCAGATCTTTACCATTTTTCTGATGAATTATTTATACTGGAACAAATTTATCGACTGCATTCAATAGGTTTCCCACAAATTGATTTGATATTTCATTCAGATTAACCTTTTCCCAATTACATGTCTTTAGGTAGCCTTTCAGTTCCTCCATATTACATTTATTCCATAACTTAATTTCTCTTGAAACTTCTACTGAATGTGGTATGTATTCATTAATATTTAAAAAAAATCACACTCAATAGTTAGTAATTCATGGTCACTAATTTTTGTTATGGCAGGTTTATTTACCAATAACATTTTTTGGTTTGAAATTGTTAAGTCAATCATTGTTTTACTCGTTCTTGTACCTCTAATGAAGTATTTGACAAATTGCTTTAAACCAAAGCTTTGAATCACATTTATCAATTTAATAGAATAGGTAGAAATGTTCTTCATGTCAATATTAAAATCACCAATCAGATTAGTTTATTTACCACTCTAGTTTTTCAACTATCCATTCATCTAAGAAATTAATAAAATCATTAACTGATGATCAATATAAAGTATAAACATAATAAATTCCTTTCAATGTTTTTAGCTTAGTACCCAAAATCCATACACTTAAATTTATAATTCTATTTTCTACTATATCATAATTAATATAATTTCTAATATAAATGCACCCACCTGTATGTTTTCTATGAGTTAAGCACACTTCACAGTCATATCCATGTATGTCACAGTAAAAATTCCATAGTGAAAATGTCACTATCTACAAATACACAATGTCTACTTAATTCAAAAGGTTGGCAGAGGAATAACCCCTTTTGTCGAGGTTAAAATAAATTTCTGCATCATTTCTGCAAGATTTTTTTAACAATATTTCACGAAGCCTTAGGTTTCTTTTTTGTTACCTATGTTTTTACCTAAAATTCGAAAGTGGTGTACGGTGTATCCTATGTTACACTATACACTCAAAATATGTGTTTCTTCATTTTTTTGGTATGTATCACAGCAGGGGCGTAACCAGGATTTGACTAAGGGGGGAGTCCAAAGCCATGTTGTAAACACAGAATAGCCTTTAGGTAATTCAGGGGCAGGAAAGCTTTCGCCCAACATGCATAGGAAATGAATACTGATTCATATTTCTCTTTATATCTTGTGAGTAATTAGTGAAATGTGGAACTGCATTTATGTAAACATTCGCATAATTATTCTTGTTTTTTTATGTGTCGATGAAAGAGCATTTCTTAAACGCTGCAGTTATTGTTTGTCATAGTATGCGATAATTATTAAGAATACGAAGAGAGAAAAAAACCTATTAGGGGGAAAAATGGTTCTTAATTGAAGCAAAACATAGGGAAAATTGTTTTACTACTTGGTTTCAATCCAAGATTCTGGAAAATGGAAACATTTCACATAATGTTCAACATCAGGGTCTCGGAGATCTTCTCTTAACCTTCTCGGTAATGGGTGGATGTAGAAACAATTGTTTACAAGATAGTAGTTTACATAAGCGAACAATTGGAAACTTAACAAGTGTGTTCTTTGGATTTCTGGTTTGGATACGTCCAATATCTATTAAAAACTCATTTTTTCTATGCTGAAGCTTTTTAGTGATTTAGATATAAACTTTCCGAGTCTTCGAGAGTTATTTCTTCCTAGAGGTTGCAAAGCGTGGGAAGGAAAAAAATTGCTACGGTTTTTTGGCATATGTAAACTACTATCTTGCAAAGTGTAATAAGTTGGCCGCATAAGCGTTAAACTCCTCTAGTTTTGAAGGTATTTAGTTTTTGAAAGAATTGACATATATTGTAGTAAGTAGCGAGCATGAATATACTAGCCCCTGTAAAGTAGGCATTTTTCGATTCCTCAGACCCCCCCCATTGGTAAATCCTGGCTGCGCCACTGCTCCTACGCCATTACTAACCTTTTCCCAAATAATATAAGACCCGCATTTCACAACCCCTTAACAATAAGAAACCTTCTTCCAAACCCCAAAGACCACAGGGATCCTGCGACCACCAGCGGCGTCTACCTCCTCTCCTGTGACGACTGCGATGCAAAATACGTTGGTCAAAGCGGCCGCGATCTGGCCACCAGGGCCGCGGAACACCGAGCTTGCCTCCGCAGGAAACAATACCCCCCCGCCTCTGCTTTTGCCCTTCATCTCCTGGAATCGGGACATAAGAGCAGCTTTGTCCCCGCACTTCTTCACCAGGAGAAGAAAGGAAGACGGTTGGACATACTAGAAACAATTGAAATAGTGAATTTTCTCGTGGAAAAGAGTTTTCTCACTAACGAATACACCTTCCCCCACAGCTCACCTCTCATCTCCCTTCCCAAAAGTATATCTCCTTAACCTCTCTTCCCCCTCCCCTCCAACCCCTCAGCACATAAGGAAATTTTAAAGTATTTCTGTACCAGAAGATGCTACTCCGGTAGCGAAACCGGTCGTACTTTAAAATAAAATAGTGTGGAAAATTTACAGTGTTTTTTTTTCATTTTCAAATGGTATTATTTAGACTATGTAATTAATATGAAAACAATGGTGGATGGTAATAGGGCATGGTTGTGGCATGGTTTCTATTTTGCCTTAGTTTTCGTGATTTTTCCAAGATATGATCGAAAACGGAAAATTTCAACGAAATTTCAATCTTTTTCCTCTATTTTGCCTTACTTTTCGTGGTTTTGCCAAGATATAATCGAAAAAAAGCATTGAAAACGGATAATTTCACCGACATTTCAATCTTTTTCCTCTATTTTCCTTACTTTTCGTGCTTTTGCCAAGATATGATCGAAAAAAGCATTGAAAACGGGTAATTTCAACGACATTTCAATCTTTTTTCGTCTATTTTGCCTTACATTTCGTGATTTTGCGTGGAAGACCAATCTCCGATCTCGGTTCCACGGGTGATCTTTTTCGTGTACATAAACCCAATGAAGCACACTTTTGAACCACGTTTATTACTTCCGATGACTTCCATGGAAGAAATCATAAAGCTAAATTATGCTAAAATGCAAAATATCCTTTATGGAGACAATAATTTCTTAGGTGATACGGTGGCACAGCAATATCTTCCGTGGTTTCAAAATTAAATGTAGGAGCGTTTGAGTTGCGAGTCATGACAGCTTTCACCCCTACTCTCTTCAAAGCTACATTGTATTCAATGATACATTGTACATACATTGCGATCTTTTATTGGCTTTAGTATCTCATAGATGACTCGCATAGACTTTATTTTTTGTGATTATGGTTCAGATGACTCTCGAACTCTGACGTTTACGAGTTTAGTATAGTTTTTAAACTATTGGAGAAATTTCATCTTGTAATAAACTAGAAAAGAATAGTTATGGTGAATAATGTTAGAAGGTTCCACAAAGTAAAGACTGAAGTAGTTCATTATGTTTTTGACTAGAAAAGATTCTAGTTTTACCATAGGATTAAACTAAACTATACAGAAGAGACTGTGTAATATCGTTCAAATCAAATAAGGAACAACATCCAACAAGCTGGTCTTCACAAAACCATGCCGTTCAAGATAAACGCTACGTCGACACGAGTGGTTTGATACCCATCTCTCATCACTAATTTAAATGTGCATCTCATCCCCCTCGTTTCCTCTCCTTCCGCGACTTAAACTATTTTAACTCGCTGCGGCGAGTAATCTTGTAGCAATCAAGGAGGTTCGTAGGGATCGTAGCTATCGTCTTATCCCATTCATCCTATGATGCGGATAGTGCACTGTTTGTTTTGGGCGTAAATAAGATAAAAATACATAAAAATTTATTTCAATCCAGCCAATAGTTACAACAATAATAAATTACGGCGTGAATGATAGTCATGACGTTGTCAAAACGGTTTTAAACATTGCCATATTGGTGAATAATTGTATTATTGCGTAAATATGGTTGAAATATAACAAACATTGCATTCTATACAGGAGTAACTACAACAATATGAGCCATTGTCAAAATGGTCTTTAACATTGTCAAAATGGTAATGTCCCCCCGTGAAAATTCTGCTGTGACATTTTTACCGCCCACCGAATTCCAGTGTGGCATATTTACCGTGGCATTTTTACCTATCAAAAAGTGTGACATTTTTTCCGTGGCATTTTTACCTGTGACATTTTTACCGCGCACCCACTGACCATCTCGCGTCAGAGGTAACCCAATACCTTGTAATTAGGAATATTATTATCATTTCTAGTTAGACTTATTTGATTCTAAAATGACTTTGAGGTAGTAGAGATTGCTACTTCCATTTGATGAACGGTTTATCTTAACAATTCTTTGATATTAGCTTATATTCAGTTCTAAGTTCAGAAATCATGCTAAAATCAACAATTGATTTAGTTAACTTGTACATAGAATGGGCCATTTTTTCTCGGATATTAAATCTTTCAGTTCATTGAAATACAGGTATGGAAAATTTTACTGATATCTTTGCATACGGTACAAACAAAGTAATACCATCAAGCAAAATGTCATAAGGACGATGTGCAGCAAGAACTAAATAAGTACATAGTAAATAATTCCAATCAATTCCCAACAAACATGTAATCCAGTACACCGTGATAGTTCGTCTTTTTAACTTTTACTGAACTGAGGCAAATTTATTCTTATAATTGAGATAATTATGATGGTAAAATTTCCGTTTCGGACTAATATGATATCAGTAAAATTGTAATTAATATGATAATCATCTTGATGTCCGCAAACACATTCAGTGGATGATGCTCATCTTTGAGCTTAAGTGATTGCAAGACCAGTCTATATCATCATGTGTTGTTACAGCAGCTATGAACAAGATTTCCTGTCTGAATAATTTTTGAAGGCTAACACTTTGTATTCACTACATGTAATATGATCAGCTTACCGAAACAGTACAAGTCGACTCGAACTGGGCGCAAGATCAGCGAACGTACCTTTCGCGTAATGGTACCTAGATTTGACGGTAGATGGCACTTTCAGAAGGTACAGCGGCGATTTAAAATTTCGTGTGTGTGTGTGTTAGAGGTCTGCATGGGCCGGGCTCGGCCGGGCAATCAGGCCGTCTATCGGGCTCGGGGCGAGCTTAGGCCCATGGAAAATTCGGAAAGGAGAGAATTATACGTTCTTGAAGAGCGTTAGTTTCTTACATAGCGGCAGAGCCTCTTAAAGTTGTAACGCAATGCTTTAAAAAAATGCTCGGTCTTCGTGAAGGGTTAAAAATAATGCATTTGTTCACAATTCACAACAATTTATTACAGGGCGATTTATGAAAAGTTCAGGCTTGAGAACGAAAATTAGTATCAACGTTCGGGCCGGGTCGGGCTCAACGACGAACGGGCCGGGCTTGGGCTGAAATTTACTGAAATGTTTAGAGTACTATCCTTTGCAAAGACTTAGTAAAAATCGTAAAAAAATCACCATGTATTATTTCTATTCGCACGCGTGGCAGTAGAATTTACACCTCCACGCTAAATGAATCATGAATAATTTGAAATTCCCGCCATAAGTTTAACATAATAGGGCTGCCTGGTGACATACGCAGGACCTGCTGCAAGATGTGAATGCATGTAAGGCCCTGATAGAAATAAAACTTATTTGATTCGAATTTTGATTTCGATATCATACCGGGAAGGTCCAAATTAAGACTCCCCATCTGAAATGCATAGAGGAATGTAAATGGCTCTCTGGTAACGAACCAAGGACGATCAGGTAAACTTAAAAAAACAGCGTATATAAAGTGTATCTATGATCTTTATTCACATTCTAAGTTTTAAGTTTCTATGTAATCGGGAAGAGTTAAAAAAATCTTAGCAATTTCTAATTTTGGAGTCAAAGTCCCGATTTTTTCCATAAAGATGCATTGAGGGGATTTTCGAACATATTTTTAGGCATTTCCCGACAAATTAGAGAGTTAAAATTCGAGGGATCGCTGGACATCTTGCGTATCCGGCAAACATTAAAAAGAAATTTTCGAAGACTATCCTTGGTTCGACGCTAGGTCAGGGCAAATATTCTCCTTTTTAAAATACAAATTTTAAAGATTTTTTTTGACCACTTCCAGATAAGATGGAAACTTGAAACTTGGCATGTAGATAGAAATCATGAATATATTTTATATTCGCTGTTTTTCTTTTCGCTGATGGTTCTTGGTTCGATCCCAGTGATCCCATTTACATTCCTCAATTCCTTTCCAATGGAGATAACGGAATCCTATTTTAGGTCCTTCCCGGTATGATATCGACTTCAAACTTTGCAGTAAATAAGTTCAATTCCTATCTAGTTATAATGTGTATTCACATCTGCTATTAGGTCCTGGGTTCGACACCAGATGTCTCTAAAATTAGAAATTGCTACGATTTTAAAGATTTATGAACCGTTTCCCAATAACAACTTAAAACTCGGCATGTGAATAGAGATCACAAATACATTTTATAAACGTTGTTTAAAATTTACCCGATGGTTCTTCGTTCGATCCCAGAGAAAGCCATTTACATTACTCTATGCATTTCAAATGGTAATAACGAAGTCTTATTTCAGGATCTTCCCGGTATGATATTATGGGTAGATGTGCCCATAATTTATATTGATATTTCTATTTACGATAAAGTTTCTCATACTTTGAATTTTCATACCATACATCATGCTCACCAAAGCTTTTCATATTGAGAATGATAAACTATCAATTTATTTTGTTGTATGAAAATGAATGAATCCCAGCGTTAAATATCATAAAAATCTTTATTTTTTCATTTTTTGTTATTTAAAAAATAGGTTATGGGTAAGGGTGGTGGGTGATGTGGACAGTTTGTGGTTCAAAAATAAGTCTGCACAATACAACAAGAGTACAAAAATATGATAACGCAGCTTAAGATGGAGTGTCCCCTCCGACCGTCCTCGCGCTCTTCGTGCAAATTTGCCGAAGAAACTACTGGAATCGTATTTCCCAATGTTTTTGTGCGAAGTGTTGTGAGTGCTTAGTGCGTGATTGAGGAAGACCCGTATTTTCCAGCAGCAACATCGTCCGCAGTGATAAAGGCGGGGAAATCGAAAATAAAAACTTGGTCTTTGAGAATAAGCATGAAACTTCTTTAACTGAAACCAAATTTCTAAATAAACGAAGATATCACAATGGTAGTGATGCGGTCAGTTTCCTTTGGTGGCCTACTCTGAGTAGGTGAAGCGCCGGTCGACCCTCTTTTGTTGGCCGTCCGTCTCCCTTTCACTTGGCTCGAAAGTAATGTTCGTGAGCGGACTCGTGACATGTCGAGAACGAGCTCAGAGCGGCGATTTTGGACACTCGAAATAAAACCGCACCCTTTATTGCGAAAAATTTCTCTTCGTGATTCTATCGTGCGTATATTACGTGGATGCGATCATCTTTTGCGTCCTCCCAAAAGAGAGTTCTTCGTTTCCACTCGAAGTTCCGTTCAACGATTTTGAAAATGGAATCGAAGGAAATTTCTTCTAACTTTAACTAGCAATCTTCGAATCAAATTTTGAGTAAATTTTCTAATGGAAAAATCTTCTCCAGGAAGAACTTTGAAAGGACTTGGTTCAGAATGCAGATTTTTCAACTAGACAGGTGATCCGCCGTCCGTGGATTATGCCCTAAGTTGGCCAAGTTATTATTTCAGGAAAATTACGAAACCAGAAAATGAGCAACGTTGCCACTTCATGAGATAACTCAAAATGGCTGTCTGTGATGGAATTCAGAAACGTTTCTGAGTATCAATGGAAGAAACAGCCGAAGGGGGAACCGAATTAATAAGCTCCTGCAGATCCGGGAGCGCCGTAAGAGGATGATGGAGGCGCCGAAGGGGGAGCAGAGTAGCCACCGGCGGGTGCAGAGGGTCCAGAGGACGATGGCGCACCATAGTCTGAACTCGGAGGAGCGGCAGGAGGTCCATAGGCGTCCTTCTGCTGGGTCTGCAAAGGAAAATTAGCTTTGTTCATTTCTTTTTCTGCGGCAGAATCTTGTCATTTGCGCTGGATTCTTCGACGATTCTCGAGCCAAAATGGCCAACGAAGCTGACTTGCAAATGAATAAAATTAAACTTTGTTATACGATGAAATATGATATGATGGCTATGATAGAATCCCTCGGATGAAAATCTCTTAGTGATAGAAGACTTGAATATCGACGGAAGCTTTTTGATAAATTTTTCACTACCGATTTCGGGGAGGAGATACCTGATGTAGTTATTCCAGATATAAACTTACGCGATCTTCGGGGGAAAACAAAAAAGATATACAGGGAAGTAGTTGCCAGGACAATATAGTTACTATTTGTAGTTTTTCCCGCGAAGTATTAGAGAAGCTAATAGCTCTTCAGGTTAGTTAGGTATGTCGGTGTTCTACACCCCCTGCCACGCGCCACTGGCGGATTAACGGGTTTAAATGTAAATGTAAAATGAAATCTTATAAAATTGTTACATAATGTTAAATAATTACTCGAAGATGAACTTAAATTATCACTAAAAAAATATCTTGAGATATTTAGCAGGAATCCGTATTATACAAAACTACCCCTTTTGTGGAGTTCCGTATACATTTATAAATTAAATCTACTAGCATGTCGGTTTTCTGTACGCGATTTAAATTTTTTTATGACTCGGTGAATTCTCCGATCAAACACTGACCTTGTAGCGAATGAAGTACACTTCGGGCTTGGATGGCTTGGTTGGTGCTGGAGTAGGGATGTTGATCTCTGGCTGCTCCTCAGGTTTCTTCACCAACACATAGATGAGGGTCTTCTGCTCATCCTGAGGAGGCAGAGCAATTTCTGGCACGGTTGGGGTAGGAGGAGTAGGGGCCTTGATGAATACGATTTTGTAGTGCTTCTGTGGAGGAGGTACGGGGATGTGCTTCTTGGGAGCCTGGTAGACAGGCTCTGGAGGAGGAACGTGGACGTACACATGCTTGTGGATGACTGGGTTCTGAGGAGGAGGACCGTATGATGACCCCGAGCTGCTGCTGATGGGGGCGGCGTAGCTGTCGAGAGCGGGGCCACTGCTGTAACCGCCTCCACTGCTGTAACCGCCTCCACCGCCTCCGAACCCACTGCCTCCGAATCCACCACTTCCTCCTCCCAAGAAACCGGGCTTAGCGGCGGCCAAAGCCAACATTGAAACGACCAACTGGAAAGGATAGATCACGGCTTAATGAGGTCAACATGGGAGACAGTGCCTTCATCGGTTGTAAGCCATTGGTGATGCAAATAGCTTCTTCGAGTTCCAAAGGAAAGTTTTCACCTAATTAATTCATATACCTGTTCAACTTTATAGTGTATTATTTTATCATCGCATAATTAAGTCTCAAAGTCATTTATTCGTATAATCTCATCATAAATATAATCTGTTACAGAGGATGTTTCACGCGTTCCGTTAAAAAATAAACAGTTAATTTTGACCGGATTAGAAGGGATACTATTTTATTTCGAGAGAAGAATTAAGGAATATTGATGTGAGTATTCATCCCTATTTTGCAAATTTTCCCTAAACGAAAGCCTGTTTTGCATTAGTGATTTCATCAAATTTACAAATTTTACATACGTAATAGTCATTCGTGAATCTATTGTTGAGGAAAATTCCGCATTCGAATGTCCTCGGAGTCTCTCTTCAGTTCGTTGACCCATTTGCAGACGGCCTTGCCGGAGGCACTCGAGGAAAAAACTTCCGGAAAGAGAAAGTGGCATCGAGATGCATGGATCTGCTTCTGATAGACACTTTTATCAATGTTTTATCAATCGACAGCTGTTGCGTGGCCAAGCAAATCACCATCGCCATATTATTTGCTTAATTTCTCTATTTCACATCGATACAGGTTAGTGGTGCCCTGTTCCCCGTTTCTGTTAAAGAGCTAAATTTTAGGAGAATTCAAATTTCTCAGATTTTTGTCTATCTTATCAAAATTTCTATTTATCGCTTACAGTACCTCGATGTTTTCAGATTCTGAACGATAGAAATCTATTCAGAATGGAAATCAAAAACGTTTTTCGCAATCAATCATGTTTTTATGGAGTAACATGAAGATTTTCCATACGTTCAGGAGTTATAAATCAAGCTTCGTAAATTAATTTTTATGCGTAAGATTTTTGCGTTGCTTTAAAATTCCTACATTCTATTTACCGAATTAAAAGTTCTTGGTCCAAAGAGATCAAACGATGTTCAGTGGATCTCCGTGAAAGGGTCACCGTATCAACCACAATACTCCCTTTTCTTCGCCCAGTCAAGATTTAACCATTTATTTCTCCTTGTCCAGTTTTTAAATTACTGTAGCTCTGACTTTTTAGAAAAAAAGGTTCCGTCGACAGATTTTACTAACGCTGTAATTAATGTCTAAACCAAATTACCAAATACAGTTATCCCAAAAAATGCTCTATTACTCGGATATCTAACTAAGTGGCACGTCTAATAAATAAATAAGATGGAATGTTGAATGAATAGACTGCCCTCGGCGCTAGCCAGTCATATCGAGTTAGAATTCGCGAATTACGAAATATGTTCTTTATATTGGTCCTCGTATTCCCGCCGCTTGTTCTAACTCCACTGTGCATTTAGGCGTGTGCACGTCGTAAGAGTTGGGCGCGCCATAGATCAGCTTCGAATGCCACATTTGAGTTGATTTCCTCATTCTGAAGAATAAATTGAACGCGCAATTGCATTCTCGAAAGGGACAATTGAGGAAGAGAATCAGCGCGTGAGAACAGCGTCTTTGTCCTCTTCGAACAATGGTACACCCGCTTTCCCCTGTCCTCCCCATTCATACGGAGATGCACTTCCCCTAACGATTGCTTTTAATAAACGTAAGAATAATCGTTTAATTTATGCATTGATTACAAATTACGACAATAATTTCCGTAATCAGGATCTTAAGTATGTTCCATCAGCTTCGACCGAAAACCACCAGCAGAACAAATGATGAAATGAAATTTACTTTGCGCAAAAAATTATGCGATTTTCTAAATCAAAGTGGTTTAGTGGTTTAGTTGGTTGGAAAACCTGTCCGGAAAGTGGGTCCCAATCAAGTCAATATTTCCACATCTTATGGTAATGCAAAGATACTATTATTGAACAAGTAGCACTTATTTTTCCTGGATATTTGGTGCCGATGTACCCGCACTTGAGAAATGTAGTTGGTGAAAGTAGGTGCCATGATAATGTATGATAATTTTCAGCGATGAAATGCGTCGTACTCATTACTTGTTAATTACCTCTGGAATTGGCACAAATCATCTGTTAAAAATTAATAAAAATGAAATATCAAACTATTTTAGGGATGGATATCGATTGTGAGGCAGCTTAAAAAAAAGGTGACTTGACTTTGATTGAAAAACGTAATATGACTATTTACCCTCTAAAATGCAACTAAAACAGTCATACCTATGGATGTATCATTTCTTCATCTTGAGCCATAATTAATAATTTTCTACTTTTATATTCATGGTTAATTCATGTCCCAATCAAAATATCTATTCTACAACTCGGAACTTCTGCGACTGAAAAACCAAGCAACATAAAAACTTTATAATACCAAATGTTAAATAAACGCTTTCGCCTTTCTATTCTAAGCGGCGTACCACAATCGCAGTTATCGAATGAAAACGGAGTTAAATTTAAAAAATAAGGTAACTCTGAAGAGATGGTTTATTTTTGAACAATTTGTCAGAGAAATATGAAAAGGCATTCCTAAGACACACGATGAAGATAATTCAACTTCCGAGGAAGTAAAAACAGCCAGTAAAAAGTCGCCTCAGACTAATTAAATGAATACTCTTACGTTCTTTAGGCCAAACGCAAATGAAAGTCAGGCAACCCTATAAGAAATATAATAAATGAAGTACATCAAACGTAATATATGAATCGCTATCGCTAAGTGAGACAACATTTTCAATTGCGAGAGTTCAACCTGGTTATACAATTTTAGAACATAAAATTCGGAACACTAATTTATGGTTTTGAAATTAGGAAATCAATTTCTCACGATTCTTGAAGTGTCCGAAGAGCGGATATTCCTCCAAAGACATATATCGATCGAGAATCTAAGATTCCGTAATCCGCATAAGGAGTCTAATAACACAGCGCATGTTAACTAAAATCCACCCGAAACACTTAAATCCTTCGTCTTAACTTGGGACCGACAGTAAGAAATATGTGCTCACCAGAAGGATCTTCATGGTGCTGGATGATGTGCGTCTTCTCTTAGCTCCTGAGGGACTGATGCCCACGGCTTTCTCTGCGCCCGCTTTTAAAGGATCCCCTTGTCGAAAAAAAGCTTCAAGGTGCCCCCTCTGGAGGGGGGAAGAGAGTTTTCTCCGAAGCATGGCTATCTTTCTCAATCGCCCCTTTCTCTTTGGGACGAGCGACGGGTGAATCTTCGATGAATAATTAGATAAGTCTGTTTCCTTGATGATCTGGCGTTGCGCTCTTCGACATATCTTTATTTGCGTAAATTATGGATTGAACGTCCTCTACGTTAAAAAGTAACTCGTCTTCTCGTATTCCCGATTTCTTTGAGGAGCTTATTAATATATTAAGCGGAATATTGTAATACGGAAGACTTATGTAATCTAAATAGGAACTTCGTTAGCTATATCAAATTATTAAGCAAAGTGCAGAGAAAGTAGTTTTCTGTTTATTTTAACTAAATATGTGTCTTAGTTAGCTTTCCCGCATTGACACCATGATCACAATTGGGAATTACATATACTGGTTTAGGAATTGCCAATTCAATTTGCTTCCTTTGAAATTTACATCTCTCTTCAGTAATTCCCATAAGAATACTGTGATGTACTTTCGTATGAAAACCTTTTTTCTTTTAATCGATTTCACGACAGTGGAATAAATCTCATAAGTATAAAATAGCTTACTAAATAAAGTCTTTGCAGATTTAGTTGCATTAGTTATGTTTGAGTTTCCACTTGCAATTAATGTAAATACGGAAGGCAAAACTTATATTAAGTCCACTTTGTGTAAATATAGTAAAAGGACTTTATAGACGACCAAAATATATAGTTGGGCTTCAGTTGTGTGGATCAATACATTCCAAAGATTTGCTTTTAATAAAATATTAATTTTTAGTTTTAAGGTATTGCAAAGAAAAGTTAGGTGAAAATGCCTATCCATCGAATTATTATCTTCTTAAATAAAACCCTTTTAACTCTTATCCACATACTTCTACCCCTTTAAAATATTTTCTTTTATAAATAAATGTTTATATATTATCAAGTGAAATAAGTTCCTTTCCTATGCATCTTGGAATGAAGTATTTTTCATTCTTCATCCAAACAGCCAATTCTTCCATCAGTAATATTGCATTCGCAAATGTCACAAAATCCCTTTCACCTCAGGGTCCTTAATTGAAATCCATTATATTTCGAGTCTAACGAATTACGGACAAATTTCGTTTCCCTCGACCAAAGGCCAAATTGCACGGAACAAATAAATAAATATATTCTTGCGAGAATAACACGACTGTTTACAAGTTGTAATTGCAAACAAAGACTTGTTTACATATTGAGAGCTATTCAAAACTCTTATCTTAGGTTGGCCTTAAAAACGCAAATGGGGTCTCTCACTTCTTATTGAACTCAATTCCCTACTATCTTCGAATCCGTGTCGTAATGACTAAGAAACCGTGTATTCACATTTCCACACTCAAATGATATTAATCGCGAATTTCGCCAATTATGGTTAGTAAAACAAATATACAAACAGAGAAAAACATAACGGATTTATCGGTTAACATTCTTTTTGCAACTGATAACATTCAAACCATTTAAGTAAACTTTCCGAAGATGTTTGCACTTACTTATTCTAATCGGCTTAAATTCCTACCTTAAATCAATAATCATCGCGATATTAAATAAATAATACTAATTTTAGTCTTTTCTAAGGATGTGGATGGGAAGTGTTTCGAGAGATGTTGCATTCCGTAGTTTTCACCGCTAATCCGCGAAACTGCCTTAAGATCATCCGAAACCACAATTCCATGTCCTCTGCGAAGAAAACAATTCTATGGGAAATGAACGAACTTATATGGCTGGAGAATAGAATTCCTGACTCCTGCCAATCCGATTTAAGAGTAGATACTGTTAAATTCTGAACCAGAATCATTTCTTCTGTTTATAATCTTGATCTAGTTTCGACACTTAATCAAATCCTGGTCGGATCGAAATATATCAATGATTTCTCTTACTTTCAGATAACCAAGAAAATAATTAGGAAATTTAGAAATAGTCACAACAGTCGAAAATTCAATAATAACATGCAACATATATTGAGAACAGTTACCTACTATGAAGTATTTTATAAATATAAGTATCTATTTATGATAATAAAACAGCATTTTAGGTTTTAGGTCCATTATCTTTTCCTCCTTTTGCATAGTTAATGTTACCGTGGTCTTTGTTCCAAATGCATTGCGAATTAAAACCTCCTGCCTGAAAGAGATGTAAGGGAAATCGATCCTTTAGTTTATACAAGGAAGGTCGCCTTAGGAAAATATTTTTATGTGTTCTTTGGGCTCTGATGACCTTGATGTAAAAACCTTTATGTTTTGAGTGCATATAATGGAAAACATGAAGTACTCTAAGACGTTATTGTGACTTTTAACCGCTACAGCTATACCAATTGATAAGGAAGGAAGCGGAAAAAATAGATCATTACAGAATAATAAGTCTAAAATTTTCTATATTTCATATAGAAAATTTTGAAACTATAATAATAATGACAGTTATAAAACGTTTTTATTTGGGCGATACTGAGTCTAAAAATCTCTTCCATCTAAGCTATTGTAATATTTGGTATTGATTTAAAGTGGTCGTTAGTATTAGGAATAATGAGAACATTTGAAGGTGTGAAGAGATGCCGTGGGACGATGAAAGCTCGATTTCTGGTTGTAAACACGGATTTAAGAAAGTGAAGTCTGTTGAACTTTAATGGTGATTTGATTCAGGATAAATTTGGAATAGAGTCTAAAGCGGACTAGAAAACTTTACTTCATGTGAAATCGGTAATCAATGACGTTGCTATAAATACAACTCGGTTTCTACAGACGCTCAAACAAAATTTGATTTTTTTTTTTTCGTATATTTTTACGCGAGATTCTTCAGAGGATTTGATACGTAATTTCAAAAATTTAAATCTCATGTAATTTTTTCTCTCTCATTTAGTCTATTTCTTATTTTCAGAATTAATTTTGACTGGTCATTGATTCTCATTGTCTTATTATGGATAAACGCATGAGCTCGGAATCAACAATCGCATCGTCAAGGGGATGGGTTGTTTATGTCCTCAAAATTTCGATAAAATATTCACGTATTTTATCAAACTTTTCGATATTGCTATAGCCCGTTATCCGAGAGAGGAATTTCATATTTTATAGTCTAACAAAATTAATAACGTAGCGGCAATCGTTTAACATGACCATTTAAACAAAATATTTATTTATGAGAAAGCAATTTCACGCAACAAACTACTATAAAACCCATTTATTCCACGGAATAGTCAGTAAATAATGAAATTATTAAATATTATTATTAAAATATATTAAAATAAATTATAAATAAAACGTGGTTGGTACAGATGCTTAAACAAAATTTGTATATTTGTATGAAGAAATTTAATTTCCATAAGAAATGTACGTAAAGTTCATATTTGTCGCTGCGGGCTTCATTTCTTTTGCAAAATTAAATTAAAAATAATGGCCATACGAAATCAAGATAAGCATTAAAATCAAGGAAAATAAATAAAGAATGTGATTTTGGTCATGGATTATTGTTTTCGAATTGAATTTTCGAAATTTTGCACGAAATATACGAAACCTTTTGTAAAATTTTGAGGGTGTAAACAACCGGTCCCCCCTGACGACAAATGCCATTGCTGAATCCGAGCTCCTGCATTTTGGCCTATTTAAAAGTAATGGTAAGTATAAAGGAGGGTTTTCACAAAATCAATTGCAAGACTGACAACTTGAATTGCGTTTGAAGAGTTGTTGATTTCGTTCGCATTGATATGCATAATCAATCGTTGGGAGTCATTAGATTATCTGGGAAATGATTTAATTATCTTTTATCGAAAAAATAAATGTGAGTTAATTTGATACCAAATGTTGAATTCAGTTCAATTTATTTGTTTTGTTTTCGAAAATCAAAGTGTCAGTTACTTTGATGTTGATTGTTGCATTAAATTCATTTCTTCGTCCAACATCAATGGTACATTTACGAACAGTGGAAGGAATAGTACACAATACGTAGCGGAGTGCGTACGAGGCACTACATTTGCTGGAGAACGACGATCATTGGGATAAGTAAATTGAAGATTCGTCCGACACTTCTAATCCATTCCAAACACGTTCGTTGTTCGCAATTATTTTATCTACATGCTCCCCGTCACAACCAGTACAATTGTGGTAGAAATACAAAGAGTACATGGCCGAAGATATTCTGCACAGAAAGCGTCAAGAAGCACAAAATCATGGCTTGGATTTCACAGGAGAAATGTGCAATAAAGCTCTTCATCGAGGATCTTTGTCTTGCAATGTGCTGCAAGTTGTTGGCACAATTGGGAACGACAGCACCAAATCAATGCAACATTCTAAAGAGAACTGCTCAGAGAAATGACTTATTCGTCAAAAAAATACTCCAAAACTCCTTTCAAAACAAACGATAGCAGTTGATAACATCATACAAGCTGTAGTAAAAACCAATCCCGATACCTTTTGGACGGTCCAGCTGGAACAGGAAAAAATGTTTAATTAATTACGGAATTAATTATTATTATAATTATTAAATTAATTTATGGAATTCTCAGTCGAAAATTAATTTGGAATTTCTCCAGTATATATTCTAACAAGATACCTGAATCATAAATATGTAACTTCATTCATTCAACTCAATTCATTGATTCATTATTTCAATGAATTTAGTGACGAGATAGATAGCAATGTGAGGATATTTGCGGATGACTCGGTTATACATAGAGAAGGAAGAGGAAAGGAGGAAGACCGGACATCTCTCTCAAACGATTCAGCCCCCATCCAAAGGTGGTGCGAAAAATGGGAATTAAATATTAATGTAGGTAAATGCTCCGTAGTTAATTTCTTCGAAAGGAAAAAAATTGCGTCCAAATCAACCGTACAAAATTAATGGAATTAATAATAAAGTAGTAGATTCAGTTGAACATCTCGGGATCAACATTACTAATAACTTAAATTGGAGCACGCATATTCGAAAAAGTCTACGGCAAAGCAATTAAAAGGCTTGGCTTTGTAAAGCACATTGTCGGTAAATGCGATGAAAAGATGAGAGTTATTACCTTGATAAGACCCCCTCTGGAATATGCGCCATCCGGCGGATGAAAAGTGTACCCACGAACTCAAGAAAGTGCGTAAGCGTAAGGCGATTCGTTTTGTTAAGAAATGCTACGATAAAAAAGCAATGGTTGCAAAAATGCTCTCAGACGCAGGTTGGGAATCCTTGAAATACTGGAGATAGGAAGTTAGGCTTCGATTGCTCAATAAATTCAGGGAATTATACATTTTCGGAAGATACAATCGGTATCAAGCAACCCCCCTGCAAACCTCGGTCGATCCGATTATGAACGTAAGTTAAGAGAAAAAGATGCTAGGACGAATCGTTTTGGAGATTCATTCTTTCCAGATAATTAATAGTTTATCTGAGACCTCGTAAATTGGTTACCCTCACCTCTTTCGGCGAATCATTTTCACGTTCCCCTTAACCGTTACCACCAGAAGACCAACTTGCGACGTAAACTTAAATAAATAAACTGCTAAATGGATTGAGACTGCTTTGAGATGGAAAATTGTACACTTGATTATTTTATCATATTTGGGCTACAGAGAATTCTGCGTTGATAACTCGTAGAATAGGCTTCTAGAAATATAATTTATATGTACGGCCTGATGAGCACTGTTTCGACAGGCGAATCCAACCCAGACATGAGGAAGAGCAGGGACATAACTTATTTAGGATTTCCACCAAAGTTTTTGAACCTTAATACTTTGCGTAAACGATTGGTGGGATGGAAACCTTTCTTTCATCGGAAACAATTGTAAACGAGTGGTTTTTCGTTTTTGAATGTATCGCGTGAATTTCCCGTCATAGATAGCTCTGTAAAGTACTCAGCCCTATTAAAAGCTAAAAGATAAGGCAAGAGTGGTCGCCTCAACGAATTTATACCATCTGTTTGCGGTTGGGCTGTGGTCTGCATCGGAAGATTCGGACAGATATCGGGTGGACCGTAACAACTGAATTTCACACAGATGATTGTGATCGCTCTCAGCCGGTGGCCAATGACAAGGATTTGGTGGTACATGAATAACAGATTAATCACAAAATAATTAAAAATGAGCATAAATTACACTTGAATATAAACTACTACGCGATGACGCGTAGTGGATTCGTATTTTCTCCCGCAATTCTATGTAATACAAGATTTCAAGAGCCTCCTACGTATTACGAAATTTTGTTTCTTTTTGGTGCTATTTAATTTGATTAGAGCTCTTTAGTCTCGCATTTGACAGCTTCTTTGTCACGCAATTCTATGAGTGTCTTAAACAATCAAAACGCAAATTGAATAATGAAAGGCGTTCGTAGAGCTAAGTGGCTTGAAGAAGAAGCGAAAAGTAAAATGGTAATTTAGCAGTTAGAATATGTGCCACGATTTGAGAACTGGATTTGAGTCTCAGCTACGTCGTCATTTGTCGCTCCTCCAAGGATCTGCAAATGGTTATGCAGCCCATTGTTAGCTTAACTGCAGCGAAAACGTACAGAGCAGTTTCCTTTGCTAAACCGATTCCAATTTATTTAAGGCAATTGAAAAACGAAGGGGGCATCCTTACTTAAGAAAATCTTACATCCATAAATCAATTTGAGAGTCTGAGATGCAAGGAGAATGATTACGATCCACGGTTATTATACGGTTATCGCTTCATTTTTAAGTGCGGTGGACTGGGGCAAGTTTAGTGCAGGGGCAAGTTTACGCAATGCTTATAGTTCAGACATCGTTGATCGGAAGGCCACGGTTGTCGTGTCAGTGGAAGCACCATTTGCATTCACGCCAATTCGGAATCAGTTGCATTTGTTATCGGTAAAGCAGTAGTACAATTTCACGCCGAAAACCATCAATGACTACTTACGAGCACTAATACGTATTTCGACTCCAGAGGACGGAAAGATACTGCAGAACCTTTCCGTGCTCTGAAGATGGCTCCTTTGGAGCCGAAATACGTATTAGGTCTCGTAAGTAGTCATTGATGGTTTTCGGTGTGAAATTGTATTACTATTATAACCAGCAGCCACGCCACTTCATTCATCGGTAAAGCAGACGACTTGTTTATAATTCTTCCAATGATAAAAGTTTTAATGGCTTAATACGTATTAGCGCGTGTTTAGGTGAAAATGTGGTTCTAAACTAAATAAGGAAAACGAATTGAAGGAAAATATTGACGCAAACGGGATGAAGATGGTAGTATAAGTAATTCGGAAACAACAATCTTTAATAAAGGTTTCTGCAGCCTTTGGTTTTTAATTTTAAGACAAATGATAATTACTTTACGAATTTGGAACAAGCTTATTAAATTGAAGTTAAATATCATAAATTTCACTGGAGTTATAACATTCCCCTGCGCCAACGTGCCCCTGTGCCAACTTGCCCCTGTGCCGAGGAAAATTAATTAAACTTTAAAATATGGTAATTTAAGACACGTAAAAAACACCACAATAACTTTGTCTATGTCTATCTAAGAAACTTATAACTTAATTATTAACTATTAACTTAATTTGTTCACTCTTAACTTGTTCACCCTTTGTTAATTAACTCAATAAATTACTTAAGTAACTTTGTTAGGCATAAGAGACACAACCAAAAAGTTCATATAATAAATGAGTATGAAAAAGTGGATAAATAAGTGGAATAGCTACAAATAGAAAAATAATATTAAAAAAATCGTGTAAACCTGCTTCAGTCTATACTATTCTCCTGGAATTGTGGTTTGCGAAGTGATAGAAAATCATCGATCGTTTTCATGCTACCGATAGTAATTAAGTTGCGGAAAAACTAAAATATCATTAGCACAGAATCCATGCCAATGAAACATGGTTCACGTAGATAAAAATGGTTAAAAGTTCTTTAATATGTTCACGCGTAACTTTGTTGGACTCAATACGCATATTCAAAGATGCTTTGCTATTTCTACTTGCTGTGGAAATTACAAAACATTCTTTCCTTTCGACATTAAAAAGATTTTGCATGTGATTATTATTGTTGTATTTTTATTGTTCTATATCATTAATTCGTCAGAAATTCCGAAGTAAATCTTGAAAAGTTTCTAGTTCTAAAACTAAAAGGGTTTTTACCGGTTAATCGATTACGTATCGAATTAATTAGCGGCGCAGTTTTCAAAATATACTGTTTTTCGATTCTCTATTAGGGTCACCCTGAGATGCATCTTAAGCCACATATGTAAATAAACTTGTTTAAATAATAGTTCTACCTAGAAGTAAGATTTCCATTGGGAAAGTGATCTACTGAAATAGAGTTAAAGTGAACGGAGGGAAGGTGGAGAATGGCGGGGGCTAAGAATGCTGAACGGCAGCAGTATCATAAATAGAGTCAACGAATTCGAGAATTCAATAGATTCATATGACTCGGATATAGATGTTTAGAGACGATATTTCCTCGAACGAAATATATCCGTTAGGTTATAGTATATTCATAAGAGATCATCTTTCAAGAGGAGGTGGGGTATTGATATGTTTGAGGGAAGAGATAGATACTTTGTCATGGGGATACGACAAAGACGAAATACTATGTGTTAAGGAAAATAATATTCTAGGGGAGGCAAAAGTTTGATCCGTGTCCTAATATTCAGAATATTCCAGATCCAGAGTTTTATAACGCGAAAGTTAAGCGACTAAAAAGAAAAGTTAGAGATGATTACAATAAAATGAAAAATGGCAAGCTATCGAAAATAAAATACACCTGTCTGGTTAAGGAGCTTAATAAAGAAAAGAAGATCGAGCACGACCTTTGCTGTATTTTGACGGGATCGAACAGTAATAACAATTATGAATATCTGAGGAGGCGTATAGGGGATAAAGTTAAATTAATAAAAATTCCAACAAAGAATAGCTTGTAAATGAATCTGAGATTGGGAATGCATTTAGCAACTTTTTCTCAGAGGTATTCCAGGAACACGACGAAATTACAGAAATTAAAACCGTTTATCCTGAAATCACTCTCCTAAATATAACCAGCTTAAATATATTTAAAAAGATTTCTAAACTTAGTTGCTATAAATCTAAAAGTCCGGATAATTTGGGCTCAGCTTAAAGTTAGGTGGTGACGCAATAGCTGACCATTTAACTTATTTAGGAGTACATTTGGATTGGGGTATGCAGATCGATGTATTCAGAACTCTGTATTTCGTAAAGAGAAACATTAAAGAGCGAGCAACGGAACTGGCGTGCGAAACATTGGCCAGGCCGACCATAGAATATGCCTCTAAAGTATGGGATCCATAGTATGGATTCCATACCACGACTCGCATATTCAGTGATGCCAGATTTTTCTTAGTGCGTTGTATAACTGAAATGCCTACAGAATTGGGACACATAAAAATCTCGTAGAAAAATCAACAGAATCATGGGAATACAGGTGAACTGGAAGGAGATTCGTAATAGATTGACCAGTCGAAAATTTATTGGTAAAATGACCATTCCTGTGAAATCTATACAGAACCGCGTTAAACAGACGCTGGTAAAGTTTCCTACGTAAACAGAACTGCAAAGGAATAGAATGAATTACCTGAAGATGTCCCTTCTTCAGTACTGCGGCGTTTCAAGGAAAAAAAGGGGCTCAGACACAAATGATATACTATAGCTAATTTGCCTTTTTCTGTTGTAATATATCTATCTATTACTTGTATTTATGAAAGTCATTGCGTAATGCCCAACTCCGCCACCTAGTGAATATACCTATCAGCAGATTTAACGTAATAATATTATTAAATGAATTGTTAGTGCCAGTAAAGAACGAACGCCATCTCCGAGAAACATCAACAAAAAGTCACAGGGAAATAATCGCAAAAGCGGTAAATAATTACTTTTGGTTGTTTTCCCCCAGGCTATTAGAGAGGCTAGTAGGGCTTAGTAATGGTGGTGTTATTACACCCCCTGCCATAGTCCTGTGACGGCTCCAGGGATATCTATATCTAAATTTAGTCTAGTTGCGGCTATTCTCGTGCAGTTGTGACGAATATCACATTATCAGCATTTCTGAGTTTCACCAGAGCAGGTATACGAGTTAATGAGTGGGCTTATCTGACCCACGGAAGCTGTGATGCTCTGATTCCTTTGCAGCCTCCTCTTGATGCGGAAATCGCATTTTGGGAGAATCTCATGGAGACGTATTCTCCCAGGAAATGCTTCTCCTCCAATACGCTTGACTCGAAAATCGATCGTATTTGTGAAAGCTATTACAACATTTCTTTCATTTTGTATTGTTGAACTTATCCATTGTTCTATGTATATATTACTAATATATATATATATAATAAGCATTTCAGTTACACAACGCTCTAAGAAAAATCTGGCAGCCTTTCAATGAATTTCCCATGATCCAACTTATCTTAAATTTTCGCGAAATCCATCGTATAACACTGCCTAAAATATATTTCCATCTAATGCTGGCCGACAAATCTTTTGCTGTCGTCGTTTGACTTTGTCTTACATTGGCTATATGAAATACCCACTCTCATTACAAGTTTTCTATTCAAAGTGGCTACAAGAAGATAAATGTTTCTTCTCAATTACTCGAATGTATTGAATTAGACTCCTTATTTACGATAGCAGTTGATCAACCTGAATAATAGTTACCATTTGGAACTGTTCGAAAGACCTCAACCAGAGGATTCTTTTGCATAGGCACGAATTGATATTGATCGAGTTTCAAATTCCTTATATAATCTACTCAATGACTTTAAAAAAGTCTCTATTTGAGAAAATAAAAAAAGCCTTGTTGAGTAAAAAATTTCCTAACCGTTTATAATATATCTATTAATGACGAATTAAAGAAAATACTCCTCCCAAAAATGAAACATCTCAAGAAATTTGCACAGTCATATTGATTCAGGAATCAAGTGAAGGTATAATAATGACAATCTCTCTGGACTTCGAAAAGGTATTTTTCCATTGGGAGAATAAAAACAATAAAATCTTAATGTCCTTCGTACTTAGAGAAGTAGCCGCTCTTTTCCATTCATAAGTCACTTTCCACAATATCTAGGCCGTGGATTTTAATGCATTAGAATGCCTCATTGGGTCACCTACTTTCTGCTGATTCCTGCATTTAAACCATTGAAATTTATGGAAAGTGTTTTGGAGGGAATCCTACATAAGAAGCAACAAATTAACTTGCGATTTTGGAAAAGGGATGAGTGGAATTAGGTTTCAATTTAATAAAAGTGTTTCCGCGGCAAACGCTAACTGTCCTTCAGCTCTTTAAGTAAAGATTTACATTAATCCGGTTTATATGTGCCCATTTTCACGAGCTAAAGTGTAAAAAAGAAGGACTTTCTCGTAGCGGTGCTTCCGTCGTGAGAAACTATAACCAGATAACCATTTCTGCGAAAGAATGGCAGCACACGAAATGGGACTGCGAAGGCTGACTCCCTTTAAGAAATATCTGCTCTCTTAGTAATGTGCGCGTCATTTTTTACTGAATCCATACTTATCATCGAGACGAAGTAAGATCACGTTGAGCGTTTGAATTCCTTGATCATGGAAAACATTTTAAAATCAACGTGACTTATAATCTATAAGGTATAAGGAAAACCTTATTTGGAAATGATAAATGCAATTTTGGCGGAAAAATTTGACTCAAACGATGAGGTAAAAATATGTACAATTTTGAACAAAATTTACTAATTCATTTTGTTCTATACATCTTCTCTATGTCTGATGATTTCTCCAATTACTGCTGTACTCGAGAAAGAATATAATCATAACGAATTATTAATAGAAGAAATTTTACAGTTTGTAATATATTTTGTATCCTTTTGTCTTTTCTGATTTCATGTTTTCAAGTAATGGTTACGAGAAGAAATCTGCCTAAACTGCTATGGGCCATTCCATGCCAAGTGGTCTAGTGGTCCCCGCTCGACCATCACGGATTTCGATGAAATTTTGTATGAACATTTAAACATATCTCTTATGAACATTTGTAAAGTTTTACTTTCGCCGATGGAATAGTTGCTGAGATATAGCAGTTTATTTGACCCCGTGTCGCTGCCTTCTTCAATATGACTGTGCGTTTTCAGCAACTTTGAGGCATAGTATCTCAGAGAATATTTTTATGAAGTAAACAATCTTTGGCTATCTTTAACAACTTTTTGCGCTCTATTAAACAAAATAATAATAATAACTTTAAGAGCGACCTCCTTGCAGAAAATTCTGTGCAAAATTGGCCCAAAAAATTGCGGATCGAAAAAAAATTAAAACTTTGGCTTTTTATATTTCAAGAAGAAATGATATAATCTACGTGAAACTTTGCGCATGATAACATATCAATACATAGTTTATACATATAAAATTTCATTATCCTAGTACTTTCCATTATTTTAAAAATTGAGCCAACATTTGACAGTTTTTGTAAAAAAGCCAAAAATAGGCTATTTTTACCCCGCTTTTACAAAAAAAGACCCTCTGGAATTTCTTTTGAATAATTTTTATTAAATAGAGAATGATTTCAACCCTCTAAAAAAGTATATCTAGTTTTTCATCTCGAGCATATAAGGCCCTAGAAACAGGGACAACTATGAGGATGACATTTGTAAAAACAAGAAAAATAGGTTATTTTCTGTCCGCTCTTAGAAAAGAAAGACCTTTTCGATACTCTCGTAAATTATCTTCATTTGAAAGAGCATGTTTCAAACCTCTTAAAAAAGTACACTTGGTTTTTCATCGCGAGCACGTACAGCCCTAAAAAAATTAACAAAGTTGAGAACGTTGATATGGTGGCGCCACATGTCTTCTGTTGTTTATCGTCCTGGTTATTCTATGTAGACATTTTTAGTATATTGCGTTGGTCCATGACTGGTACTGGTAGTGACATCGTCACTACCAGTTCAGGCATTTGAACCAGTAACCCCATCGCCCCAGGGTCACGCCCGATAGCCGTGCAATACCAGCCACGGGTGGGTTTCTTGGTTGAGGATCACAAGCCTGCAATTTGTTTTCTTCGATGAGGTTGTAAATCCTTATGTGGGTATCTATCTGGTGTTATTAAGACAAAAAATTCTCCGGCGAGACATTATGGACAACAAAGTTATAAAGTAAATCAATCTGGTAAGCTTTAACTTAGTGAAACTCCATCCTAGTGAATGGGTGGGAATAACTTAACAAAATTCCACTTTTATAGTTTTTAATATCTGCGACCGGTTTCGGACGTTAGTCCATTATCAAGCATAAGAGTTATTCAGGAGTGCATATATATATATACAAAGAATAAAAAACCAAGGCACCAATCAGATTAGCTACTGTTGATAGGGGGAGCGGTGTTAGGGGGAGGAGGAAGAGGGTTAACAATGGACAGAATGGGAGAATAATTAGTAAAGTTAATTAACTTCAAAGTTAGTTAATTTACTAAAGTAACAAATTATAAGAAAGTAACAAATTATAACAAAGTTTCTGTTGAAACATGGGTAAATAATCTTTATTAGAGACTTGGGTTAAGTCGTGGCTATGTGGCCATTCTGTTGTGTGTTACTTCGAGTTTTTTTTCAATTGTGAGTTTTTCAATATTTTCATTTCTTGGATCCTTCAGATTTCATCCATACTCCACTTGAGGTTCCTCTAGAAAATTGACAGCTGCTTAGTATTCAGTAAGTATTTTATTGACATAGCACTCTCGCATGGCCACGTTTTGAACTGAGCTGCTGTATTTATCGTATTCCATCATATCATTATTACTTCTTTCTCCAGAATTTGCATTATTGCACTAAATATTGCGATTTTACTAATTATAAATGGATGTCGAAGAGTCAGATAAAAATCCCACCTTGCTCTTCTGCGTTGTTAGGGAAAAACTTTCGTATATTTTCCATCATGGTTTATATTATTCCAATAAAATTGGGCTGCAATATGTGCACAATTTATCGTTGCACGAATAAGTGCTCATTTTTCTGCGATCGGAGGTTGGGAACACAGAGTACGATCAAATCTGTTTCCATCACAAATCAAAGTATTTAGAAATGTATTAAATTAAGCAAAAGTCATGCTGCAACCCATTTAACAAAAAATAACATACAGCTAAACATGGGCTGCTGAAAGTCAATCTAGCCTTGTCTAATGATTTGCAAGCGGTGAAGCCTGGTTAAAAAAATGTGTTCCAAGTGTAAAGCCAAATACATTTCTATGGTCCAAAACACTACTGACTCTTCGTCTTCGGAAAATTGCGATATGGAAATTTCGGCTACGGTTAATCGAAGTTTAACTGATTTGGGATCTACTCCGTTAATAAGGCAAACAAAATAACGTTAGCTGCTGGAATACCAGCTGAAGATATGAGACAAACTAGTCAGTGTGATGTTGAGGAATGCTCGTCATTCTGATCTAATAAAAGAAATTCAAACAAAAATTAAAATATCCGATAGATCGATTAAAGTTCAACTATTGACATTGGCACCAAAAAGTTGGTCGATAGCATTTACAGTGAAAACATTTGTGGTATTAGAACGTACGGAGAAAGCAGCACGGCTGATTTTGCACGGCTATCGGGCGTGACCCTGGGGCGATGGGGTTACTGGTTCAAATGCCTGAACTGGTAGTGACGATGTCACTACCAGTACCAGTCATGGACCAACGCAATATACTAAAAATGTCTACATAGAATAACCAGGACGATAAACAACAGAAGACATGTGGCGCCACCATATCAACGTTCTCAACTTTGTTAATTTTTTTAGGGCTGTACGTGCTCGCGATGAAAAACCAAGTGTACTTTTTTAAGAGGTTTGAAACATGCTCTTTCAAATGAAGATAATTTACGAGAGTATCGAAAAGGTCTTTCTTTTCTAAGAGCGGACAGAAAATAACCTATTTTTCTTGTTTTTACAAATGTCATCCTCATAGTTGTCCCTGTTTCTAGGGCCTTATATGCTCGAGATGAAAAACTAGATATACTTTTTTAGAGGGTTGAAATCATTCTCTATTTAATAAAAATTATTCAAAAGAAATTCCAGAGGGTCTTTTTTTGTAAAAGCGGGGTAAAAATAGCCTATTTTTGGCTTTTTTACAAAAACTGTCAAATGTTGGCTCAATTTTTAAAATAATGGAAAGTACTAGGATAATGAAATTTTATATGTATAAACTATGTATTGATATGTTATCATGCGCAAAGTTTCACGTAGATTATATCATTTCTTCTTGAAATATAAAAAGCCAAAGTTTTAATTTTTTTTCGATCCGCAATTTTTTGGGCCAATTTTGCACAGAATTTTCTGCAAGGAGGTCGCTCTTAAAGTTATTATTATTATTTTGTTTAATAGAGCGCAAAAAGTTGTTAAAGATAGCCAAAGATTGTTTACTTCATAAAAATATTCTCTGAGATACTATGCCTCAAAGTTGCTGAAAACGCACAGTCATATTGAAGAAGGCAGCGACACGGGGTCAAATAAACTGCTATATCTCAGCAACTATTCCATCGGCGAAAGTAAAACTTTACAAATGTTCATAAGAGATATGTGTAAATGTTCATACAAAATTTCATCGAAATCCGTGATGGTCTAGCGGGGCACTTCTCTGAAATCAGACCACTTGGCATGGAATGACCCTATATCTTAACAGAGCCTCCTTATCATTAAATGTGATGCATGATAATCCCTAAATTTATCATTTTATTGGCATACGCGCACCATAATTGAGGCAGTAAATTACTATAAATTGCATCTGATAATGACCACTATCCTAATTAAATCTCACTTCTGATTAGAAATACAGACATTTTCGAATGCACTGGTTTCTGAAATTCTTCTCATTGCAAATACGGAACTCTATTGAGTTACTTTTATTTAAAAAACACAACTCCTTGCAAATTATGTATGAATTTTTACAGAAGATATAATTGCGGAATAACATCATATTTGGATGGTAATGATGAAACATGGTGTTTTTTTATATGGTGCAGCTGGAAGGAAAGTTGATTTGCTACGTATAGATACGTTGATATTTATTTTGATGCATTAGAAAAACATGAGTCGAAGAAAAAGGCAGCATTCCATTTTAAGGACATCAATTGACAGCTATTTTGCGTAACACTCTCCATTTTAATGTCCACAGAAGCGGTTTTGAGAATCTGATTTCTTTACTAATGTCGATATTTTTAAGTGTCACTCAATCCGTGAGTGTCGTCACGGCTAATTCTAGTCCATTAGTGCATGATCTAGTCCATTAGTGCCGGCGGAAATTGCTACTTTTTGCCGGCTGACAGTTTCGTCGCGTATGAGTTAGCAAATCGGAGATTGGCAATAGTTCATGGATTGGTGTAAATATGATAGATTAGCAAGGAGCGCTCGAGAATATTACGATTGCTTGGTGCAATTATTTGAGATAGGGCACTGGATCTCGGGGTACAACAGTTCAATGGGTGGAGAAACGTCCTAAATGATGCTCGGTGGTGACTTGTCACGAGAATTAAATTCTTGCTAATTTTACGACGGCCAAGACGATCCGAGCAATATGCGGGGTAGCTAAAAATATAATGTGAAGAAGGGTTTAATAAAAATTCGTCAACATTCTATAAATTAACATATTATTATATTACCAAAAACATTATTGGAATAATTATTCTGAATGGTAAAACAGATATGCAAATGCCTAGCTATTGTCATCTGCCTTTCACCCTCGAATGCAGGAGTGCATTATTGTATTTTGGGCGTAAAAAGTCTTAAAACACAGCAAAAATTATCGCATTCTATAAAAGAGTTACAATAGTAATAAATGAGAGTCATAATCAAAATGGTTTAAAATATAGCTTAATTGGCACATAATTGTATTGTTGGGTGAAAATGATTGACATAAAACAAAATTGCTGCATTCTATGCAGGAATAAATACAACAGTTAATTATGCAGTAAGCCATTGCTAAACCAATGCCGAATGTCTGTTGTCGGCAGACTGTTATGCCCTCAGAGACCTTGAGGGCCAAACTGTCGGGGAGGGCATCGTCTCGTCTGCGGAGGGCATGCACTGTGGCGTCCGCGGGCAAAAAGTTGCTTCACTGCTTTCTTCATTTCTAGGATTCTGCCCCTGTCATGATTCTTAGAGCTAAAGTTCCTCCACTGTGAATCAGAAGATGACGTTTATGAATTCCTTGCATTGTTTTAGGCTCCGTTAGTTGCGAAAGAGTTGTTATTTAGTATTAATGATCTGAAGGAACAACAGCAGCAGTCATCCCCGTTCTTCCTCCGTTGGGTTTCAGGAATGCGTTGTTTGGGGCGCGTGGATGACACTCTCGTCCGATCTCTTCACCAAATAGTCATAATCGTACGACGGCGACGGTGCCATAGTATTCACCTGCAGAGAGAGATTCCTTTTAATGTTCACTTATATTTGAGTCGAAAGTGATCTCATTTGAATATTGTACATTTTAACTCCTCTACAAATTTCTCCAGAATACAAATGAAACAATTATTAATCATAAAAAGAGCCCCATGAGATCTAAAAGTATAGATCTAACTCTGGATTCCCGATTTTCTGGAAATCTTTAGAAATTAATTTCCTTGACGGTTATGAAAATGAAATATACAGGGGAAGGTTGGGTAGTATCGCACGTTTAAGCTTATCTGAATTTATTACATTATTTTGTGGTTGAATTTAAATATTCTCTACTCCTCTGAAAACTTTAAAATGTTTTCTTAATACATTAAGAAGCTCTTTTCTCGTTGTCTCTACTTTATTGGTTTTTATTTGACTTTTTATAAACCTTACATTTTGACCTTTTTGATTTCTGGAAGGCTTTATCGGACATGGTGTTGTGCTAGAAAAAATATCGCTTTTGTCTTTACAAGCAACCTTTTATTGCTATAAGTTGACAGTTGTTGGTGTGAATACACGTCACGCCAATTTGTTTTTCATTAAAAATCTTTGAAGGGCAAAACTTAAACTTTTCCACCAATTCATTTAGTTTGGAAAAAATTGATCGCCCTGTTCCTTACTGCTCTCTGAAGGCTATAAATTCAACAATTCTTAACCGCATCTCTGCACAAAATCATAGTCAAAGTCTTTATCAGCTTCGTGGTGGTTTAATTAAACATATGCTTGATTTCAAGATTCTCTGCATACTGATGAACCAGGGTAAAAACTCATTTTTATTCAAAATAATTAGCTCCTGTGAATGGTCGTAAAATGTTCATTATTTGAATGTCCTCGAAAAGACCTTAACATTCCCTAAGCATGGCTTAAATTCCACATCTTTTCCTTTCACCTCAGATACTTTTAGATACGCAATATATCGCACTGGCTAACGTCTCACTTATGACGTTTTTCTCCGTTTTATTTAACAACAAAAGAAAGTAAATTTTTCCGATACAACCCGAACGCTGCACTTCGACGCTTTGGTTATGACATGCATATTGCATTCTTCTTACAGTATGAAGAATAGTATCCATTCATCATTTTAATTGTATTCAGATAAGCTACGTAGCCACAAAGCTATATCCGTGCACTGGATTACTTAAACAAATAATTGTCAGTCAATTGCAAACGCACAGAGTGATCAATATCGCGGTCTTCCATAGTACGCACGACAAGAGAAGTGATGTTACCAAAACTTGATATGCTGCGTGTCCGACACTACTCGATCTTTCCCTACATCTTTTATCACATAACTTATTCATATCCCAGAAGTATAGCTAAATCCTTAGAGACGGGGACGCAACTGCACTTTTTAATGGTTTTAATTATTTAATGTTCTCTATGTTCTGAAGGAAGTTCGATCTTTTATGTAAAAAGCTTAAAAATCGGTAATTTTCGTTGCCGTCCAGGCTCAATTGAGCCGTGCGTGCGTGAGTTTACTTAGAAAATTTGCCCACCGAACAGCTGAAATGGAATTCGTATAGATGATTTCAATTCTTAAAAGACTGATTCTTTGAATTTGCCTTGAAGATCCTTACCCTGAAAGGCGGCTTGCTGGGTTTCAATCTACACTCTGACATAGAGACATACAAATATCACGGCGAGAATTCTCGTATTAACGCGAGGGCAAATAGTTAATCCAAAATTAAAATTTCTTGAGAAGATTACGTTACGATACGTTTCTATCAAATACATTAGCAGCTTTTTTTGACACTCTTTGATAGTATAATAGCAAGGGTGACAAAAGTAATATTAATTTCTATCACATGCAATATATTTTTCAAGATCGTAGCAAGCTGACTTGAAAAAGTTAGAAATGAGAGCAACTTCTTTCCAAAGTTGGATGCTTGGAGCCAACGCAGCCTGACACTATAAACAAAGGTAATGGCATTTAATGGTGGTGTCAACCACCATTAAATGTTTCGGCTAAGATTATGACGACTAGATACACGAAGGAGTTCGAATAAATGTACTTCGCTCGAGAGACCTCGCTGTAATTGGACGTTTTCCTGATTATCGACTGAGGACGCACTTCACTTACCTCTTTAAAGTAGGCTGACACAAGGCACGCGTAAAACACGCAAATTATGTCGTATATCATAAACGCTGCCCAAAGTTTGTAAGAGTACTCGTTCGTTATGAAGAAGTAGTATTCGTCGTTCCCCCCTCCTCCTCTCTTTTCTCTCGAAGCCGCTGTTTCTTCGTCATCTGGTTCGTAGTCATCGTAATAATCGTCCTCGATGGCCGCCATTTGCTGTACGTCCTCGATGGCCGCCATTTGCTGTACATCCTCGATGGCCACCATTTGCTGTACATCCTCGATGGCCGCCATTTGCTGTACCAGAAGGAGCAGCTGGAAAACCCAGTAAACCCTCGAGCACTCCTTCATTTTCTCGGTCTGCAGAAGAGGATACAAAGATGACGATATCTCGAATGGGGGTTTGACTCCATTTCGTAATAAAAAAACAGGAAACGAGCAAGAAACGAAGAGAAAACGGATCTTAGTGAAAAGGGAATGAGAATGAGTTATATGAGAATTTGTTCCTTTTGAATAATCTGACCTTTTCCTCTGGGAGTTTTTCCGCCGCATTATATTCGCGATTTGCGCATTCACAGGGCCAAAACGTATGTTTAAACACATCTTTCAAAGATAATATCTTGTTATCGTAGCCATTAAAACCCTTTTATTCCTCAGTTGTGGTCTTCTAGTGCCGATGCCGCCATTAAATTTCGACATTTTCCATGTTTGTACATTCTTTTAGACACAGAACAGGTAATGTGCTACAGTACTAGTAGAGAAATATTAGCTATTGTGAAAGTCGATACATAAACGAATCGATAAAGGTAGACGAAGATTTTGCTTTCAAATAAATATATTATTAAAGTCATATTTTATGTCGCGACCTTTTATTACCTTCCCGAAATAACTGCTTAACGCTTGGAAAATCTTACTTCGAGTTATTTAAACTTATGCACTAAAACTGGAATATTCATCGATAAAAACGATCTTTCCTAATAAAAACACAAAATAGAACATTTTTCAATCAATATGAAAAGTTAGTTCAGCGAAGCAGATGCGATCTTGGATATAGAGTTCACTTATATTATAAGTCAACTCCGCTTCCACTTGTGGATGAAACTTAGTAGTTCGCTTTTATGGTAGATATTTCGGAAATAAAACACGTCCAAAATTTGTTTCGTAATACCTTATCTTTTCAATACGATCTTCTGTGAAATATAATGTCAACTTTTTCTGTGAAGCTAGAGATAGTTAAGATAGAACGAATACCTTTGCGGTGTCTCTCCTCCGAATCCCTCAAACGCACTGAGTGAATTAGCAAACGGCCGCACGCGCCAATGAAGGAGATAACTATTTCTAAAGAAAAGTTATTTATCGCTTAATTTATTCGTCTTTCGCGTCTCACGCGCGCATCGTTCGATTTTAAAGGGTTTACACGCTAAGTACAATATTTAAGTAAATACACAAACACACAATGATCTTCAAGGCGCAAATATTTATGTATTCGATTCTGCAGTAACTTAAGGAATTTTCATTTAGTTAGCGTTTCATTTCGTTCGATAATTTTATAAAATGAATTTAAAAATACTGGTCGATCTGATTAAAAATGTATCATAAGATATGATGGATATCTATATTATTATGATCTAACGCAGTTTTTGATTTTAAATCATGAAATATTACTATGTGTCTGGATTTCTTGTTAAATATACAAACTGCATGAATTAATCTAATGAAAACATGTCATTGACTCCTGATTGAACTCACAGAAGATTCCATAACGAACAGATGCGACCAATCAGCTATAAGGAGTGGTTGGGTTTGTGCCATTCATTTCCAATTCTCCAGAGTGAACTTCATAGTAATACTATTAAAATAACATACTCAATGAACAGAATTGGTTCCCCATTCGAGATCGTCATGGAGATTATTAATCAAAAAGTACTCCGAAGACGCGTTTCTGCATATTTATAATTTATTTATTTATCACACTCATTAAAGAGATAGTACGAATCTAAAATTTAAGCAAAGACCACTAATAAAAATGCTCGATATGAAAGAGAGAAATGGTTGTTTTTGTGTAACAGAAATTCGGTGAATGGACGTCATCAAATGTTATCAGCAACTAAAAACAGAACATAAAAAAAAGATCAAAGGAAGAGATTAACTTGAAGGGTTTAATCATGGAATCTTTGAACAATCACAGCATCAGATGGGCTTGAAAACTCAAGTTGCGATTACTAAGTACATTCGGAAGAAATGAGTTTACAGAAGACGATGATGTTTCGGCAAATCAGACAACGAAGTAAAATTAGCAAAATTCCAGCGTAGCTCATTAATGGTCGGAGGTGATGTATTCCCTCAGCAGTGTGCAACTCCCAGCTGTTGCTGTGAACGAAGTGCGGCTGTTATAACGTTCTCATAGTGTAATATCAGAGGACTGCTGACCGTGACTGCTGGAATTCTGTCGCTGACTTTGTGTCGTTTGAACAGCTCCTGAGCTACACCGCCAACGGCATTGACATCGGGTCAAAAATGTTTTTTTTGTGTGCGGAACTTCAAGTTTCCCGTAGTTATTGAAAAAAGATTGAATTTTATGTTTCCGTTTGTCGTTTTTTGATATTATCAGGCGTCAAAAAGATACAGGACGTCAAACTTGAGAAAGTTTCACAGAAAATTAGTCTCTCAGATTTTTCGGAGAAACATTCAAGTTCGTTGATTTATAAAAATTTCGAAAGAGAATGTTGGAAAAATCGACGATGCAGGAATCTAGTATACATCTTTATCTCTTGATTCTTTAAATGTTTGCACTCAAAGATGAGTCTTTGCTCGTTAAAAGCAACTACATGGCGGAACCTCTTTTTCGGCAAAATTTGGAGAAAAAGTAAGGAAAACAATTAGGTAATCGGCGATGGATTATCAAGTGTCTTATATCACGTCAATATACAAGGCTTATAGATATGGAATCCGAAGAAACTGTTTCAATTCACTCCAAATGATTTTTTAAAGCGTTGCGAGTCCAACTCGGCGCCATGGAATCCCCAAATCCAGTTTCCTCTTGGCGATGCGAAGTCTAACAATCAGCCTTTTTAATGTTAAATTCTTGCTAATCACATTAAAAACTCAGGTGAAGAGAGCTTTATATAGGAATTTGATACCTCAACTAGACAAAATGGATGTACAGTTATGGAAATTTTACTGAAATGTATCTGTATTTCAATTTTAACCGCAATAAAAACACATGGCTATGTTTTTATTCTCTAAGTTGGAAATATGGTTGACAGAATGGACGTCGAGAAATAGCCTGTACCAGGCAGAATCCTGGTCGACAAATTCACTTCCAATGTTTCTTCCTAATCGTAAATCCCATCCGGATATATCGCACACTCAGTCTTTTGGAAACTACATTTTCCAAAGATACAATCGGTATCATGCAACCCCCCTGCTACGTCGGTCGATCCGATAATGACCGTAAGTTAAGAGAAATAGATGCTAGGACGAATCGTTTTAGAGATTCATTCTTTCCGCGAACAATACGTGACAATAATCGAATAAGGAAGTAATTTAGATTCAACTGGTGTTTACTCCCCCTGCCACACACCGAAAGGCGGCTTGTAGGGTATTAATGTAGATGTAGATGTGTAGATGTTTTGTATTCTTTCATAGCTAGTGTATAGTAAATGTTCATATTTTCAGCCGCCTTGCAGATTGCAGATACGAAAATCCACCGCAATCCCAGAGTAGCAGATGAATTGAAACAGTTTCTTCAGATTCCATATCTATAAGCCTTGTAGATTGACGTGGTATATGACACTTGATAGTCAATCGCCGTATACCTAGTTGTTTTCCTTACTTTATCTCCAAATTTGGCCTAAAAAGGGGTTCCGCCATGTTGTTGCTTATAATGAGCAAATACCAGTGGCGGATCCAGGGGGGGGCTAAGGGGGCTGTAGCCCCCCCCAGAAGTCAACATGAAGAATAATTACTTAAATGTATCATCGTTCATACTATTGGGATGTGAAGAAAATATTGTTTATTTACAATGATAGATTATAATAAGCATAATTCAAATATGTATACTGAGTTTAATTTTATAAAATTTCTTACATAAATCGATAAATAGAAATTGAATCTTTAATCCCAACTCTCAAGCCACAGCTCGATCCTAGATCCGCCACTGGCAAATACCCATCCTGAAGCACCAAAACCTCAACGAATAAAGAGATGAAGAGTTATACTAGATTTTTGCATTGTCGATTTTCCAAAAGTTTCTCCAGAAAGTCCATAAATCAACGAAGTTGAATGTTTCTCCCAAAAATACAAGAGACTAATTTTCTGTGAATCTTTCTCAAGTTTGATCCCCTGTATCTTTTTGACGCCTGACAATTGACAGATCGATTTCAGTATAAATATATAAAGTTGCTATGAGTTACACGAGCTACGCAAACGTTATTCGGGCGCTGCAGTAAATTTCAGGACATCCATTAGAGTTAGTACACGACAACAAAGACATAGGAGTCACGTTTAGCAGTAACTTATCTTTTAAAGAACATATTGGAGATGCGATAGGAAAAGAGAATAGAATGCAAAGATTAACAGGTAGAACGTTGAGAGGAGGCTCATCGAGAGTCAAACTTACTTTTCTCTTGTTCGAGCGAGTCTAGAATACAGCTGTGAGATTTGGAACCCACATGAAACAGGTTTAGTGCCAGATTTAGAGATGGTCCAGCGAAGAGCAACTCGATTCGTTAGTGGGGATTTCAAGCGATACGGCAATGACAGAGTCCCTTAATTTGGACCAGGTGAGAGGATCTGATTACCAACGGAAGCTGTTTGAAAAATTCGACTGGTCAGAACTTTAGACGAAATTAATGAAATGTTAGCGCCAGTAGAGAACGGACGCGATCTGCGAGAGGCATCGACAAAACGTTACAGAGAAGTGATCGCAAAAACAGATAATAACTTGTGGTGGTTTTTTCCACAGGCCAATAGAGAAGGGTAGATTAAGTAATGACGGTGTTATTATACTCCCCTGCTATACGCCTCTCTCGCATCTAAATATGGACATCTGAAATGAGCGATGGAGTATTTAAGGCGGTTCACAGCTTCTTTTGGAGCAGTTCACATAGTTTTCTTCTATCGCAAGGATCGAGAGCAATATAAGACAGTTAAATGCGCCGAATTTAAATGTGTGTGCCTTTTAACGGCCGCAAAACTCTTCATATCCAGTTTTTGCGAAGGAATTTATGAAGAAATAAGCAATTGTCCGTGCTAACTTACCAACAGCACAAAATTAATTAAATATTCCTGATATGTATTTGGTAAATCACGCTGTTTAGGAAAGAGCCCGATATAGATAGTAACTCTTGTAGGACTCTATTAAATATAATGCAAAGAAATTCGTTACGTGAGATAGTTAAAAAGCCTAACAGGGAAATAAGCATATGTTCGTCATTAATAAGTCCAAGCGATTATCATAAGCGACGGATTTTCCAATAACAGTCATTATTACGTACATTGATATTATATTGGGAAACCGTCGAAAAGTGAAGTATACTTTTACTCGAGAGCTCATTTTGAAGGATTTTGTATTAAATTCATGTGTGACTTTCATATCAAAGAAAGGCCTGTCATTGTGAAAACACCGAAGACTCTTAGAATTCGTTTTTGCGGACAATGCGCGATTTTATGGATACATTTTTACATTATAAATATTCAAAACAAAGTAATGAAATTAGATCGAATAGAAAGCAGACTAGGAAAACTCTAACGAAACAGAAGCATTGAAAATTAAAAGCCTCAGAGAGAATAAAGGATGATACGACACGGTTTCATATAATGATGTATAAAAAGTACATTGATATCGAAATATGTGAACGACCTTCCGTGAATTTAGAAGGAAGATATTTTACGAATATTTAGATTAGGACCCAAAGGCCAAATGGTTTTTCCCATAGCTACTTCCTCCAGTTGATTAGGCCCGGATATTGATTGGCTGGTGGCATTATCGAATATCTCCCTCAGAGAAGGCGGCATCATTAAAGCGTCGGATTATAGAGCTCCAGGATGAATTCCAGATCGGATATTCGTAGAAGACACAGTGGACTAGAATCGAAATAAGCTGGCGAAAAATAACAAAGTCGTTTCTTTTAGTTCGGACTTCGCATAGTCATTTTTGAATAAATTATATATATAACTGCGAAATAACTTGCGTTAATTTCAGCACATTGCAATTCTAAAAGGGTTCAAAGCCGACCAAATTTCACGAAAAGTGCCGGTCTTCGATTTTTCGCAAAATTCTTCAACTTCAAGCCAATCCTGAAACAAAAAGAGCAGATAGGGTAAAAAACGATGCAGTATTATAAACCTAATCTTTATACTTCATAATACTGGGTTTAAATGATCACAGTTAATCAGTGAATATTAATAATCACACAATATCTGCAATATCTATACAACTAAATGGCGAACCCTTATTTTACGGCAAATTTTCACTGAAAGTGAGGAAATAGTAGTGATGTACCACGATGTATACGCACCGCACTAAAAAAAACGACTTTCTTATTTTTTCGATTCTAGCCCACTGTGCAGCGTTGCTCCATTTCCTAAAGTAATGTTTGAAAAGTCTATGAGAGAGGTCTTTAGAGACTGGAAAAATTGCGAACTTTAAAAGCAGAAGGAAACGGTTAAATCAGCTTAAAAGGGAATCATCTTTACCATCGTTGAGCATTAAAATGAAGGAGCATATGAACAATTGCTAGTTCTTTGGTTTTCCATAAAACGCTTAAATTTATAATTAGTAACCAGAACTGTTTTTAAGACACGATCATCCGAAGCTTGAATTAATAGTTCACAATGTGTTCAAATCTGCCGAAAATAAAAGGCCAGTCAACACGAATATTTATGTTTGAAAAACGTTTGAAAAAGAAGGAATTCATTAATTATTATATAAATTAATAAATCGCGCAGATGAATCTCTGATTGACAGAGGACAGTTAATACTGGATGCTTTTAAGTGACCTTGGGCAAGGTAGTGTCATCAGTTTGTTACTATTTATATTTTACATCAACCAAATTTATTATCATGTTGAGAGGAAGGTAATGACATTTTCAGGTGATAATGCAATGCATCGAGCAATAGAAAGTAGAAAGATTAACCCTATCAATTGACTTAGGATTGAATTATGAAATGGAGGCGATTTTTCAGTAGCCAATGTTTTCGAAGGAAAGTATACCACTTATGATTATTTCTAAAGATTTTGATAATATCAATTGTCTTCAAGGCGCTCACTTTTCAAGACTTCACCGTTCTCAAAGATTTTGAATGAAAACTTAGAAATAGCAGAAGAGGCTCTTGACCATGACGAATATCAGAAAATAATGGGGGCCCACAATTATAACATTTGATGACACTCAAGAGATTCGTCATGGTAGCAGTCGGTAGAACTCGAACGATGTTAGTTTACTTTTGCTAAGCCTTACTTAAAGTAAGCATGCAAAGTCACGCTGTTGAAACTTTTTATTGAAAATTGGAAAAAAGTGCTACACTTAAAGAATTGTTACGACAAAGCAGTGAACTTTACTTAGACATTTCTGGATTTAGGACGGGAATCTTTAAAAGATAGAAAATGCAAACAGAGCTTCTAAATAAATTCCGAAACTTCTCAAATATTATGTGCCCTGTCTAGGGCGATTCTGCAAGCGAGAATTTGGTAGAATGGGCGGATTTGAGAATTCATTTTTTCTGAGAACAACACCCAAACGAACTCGATTAGGGAAATATGCACCATCTGCCACACGCAGAAAGGATATTGGAAAACCTTTCAAAGAATTATTTCTTCGAATTTTTCTCTCAAAAATATTTCAATTATCAAGACATAACAACTTTCCTCAAATGCAACTTTAATGGTTTTATTCCTTGTATTCGAGATTATTCAGCCTATAAATCAATCCTAAAATGGATATTTCTTTAAACTTCCGAATGAAAATCTGAAAATTGAAAACCGCTTTATTTTGAAGCAATGATAAATTTGTAGAGAACAAATGTTGTTCACTCAGACCATGAGCTTGAAAGTCGATTTTTAAGTGTTTTGAGTTAATAAATGATGTGCCCAGGTATTTGAGGAAGGCATTAGAACCAAAAAATACAGCTCAAACGTGTGTAATTGAAATGCTAATGGGGAAGTTGTCAGAGTGATTATGAGGAAGCCCAGCGAAATGCTTTCCCTTTGGACGGAGAGAGTTAACGGAAGAAGCAGAATCTGACCGCATCCTCTTAATCTCCATAACATCTGATAAGACTCTGAATTTTAATAATCTGGTGAAAACACAAAAAAGATCTCTCTAGATAGGGATGATGGAGAAAGTCTGAGAGAATCTGCTCTTTCCCTAAAATATTTCAGCTCATACTTTACTGAGCTCATCGGGTAAAGATGGTATTGACTGCGAATTCCGTTGACTTCGATGGATTCGGATCTCGTTTGCCATTTTAAGTCTTCCCACGACAGCTGCAGGAATTCTATCGATACAATTTGCTATCGTTTCTTTATTCATTTATTTTTACAATAACAACCCTCTAGATTATCACACACATAAGTAATAATCGGATGAACGAAATAACTATAGCAACTCATATACTCCATATAAAGAATATTTACACTAAAAAATAAAGATATAGAGCAACAAAAGATAAAACTTAATAAAAGAATGGATTTTCAAAAGATGGTAGACATAAATTAAAAAGTATAATAATTCTGTAACGGCTATCCACTGATTCGTTACAGTATGCGTATTTTTATATTTTTAACGAAGGATTATGTATATATTCATATATTTACAAAACCTTAAATCGTAAAGCAGAAAAAACTAGAGTTGAAAAAAGTATAAGTCGATGCAGCGTTGGTTTGATCGACGTGCACAATCTCAGTGCATATCTCTCGTGCACCGGTGAAAGTCACGCCAAAGAGCGCACTTGTGATTGACACTTTCCTGAGTGATGAACCGATGCACTTGCGTCACCGTTCCTCTATTCTTCCTCCCGCTTTTCTCAAAGTAAGCACGGTTAATATTGCGTTGTCCGTCGATTGCGGTCTGGCCAATGGTTTAATAGTTATCGCGTTCCTCTTAACGACGCACCGATGCCACTCACGCTTGAAAGTACTGCTGAAATGGGCCTCCTATTCTGCCCCCATAGGAGGCATCTCTGCCCCATACAGAAGCATATAAATGGCATATTGAGGCTTGAGGGACAGTTTTAGTCGCAAATGACATATCTTTATCCAAAAAAATATTCGTTTGAATCGAAATAGAATTTTTTTGCAATTTTAACGTTTATTGCCAAACTTTCGAAACTTCGAGGTAAAAATTCTTGCAAAAGATAGAATTTGATTTGGAAAGAAAATTATAACTGCAATTCGGGTGTTCCACTATTGCCGGGCATTACATTACTATCAGAAAAAAAGACAAAACGGTCCACCACACTGTCTAACCAACATCCGCAGCATTGCTGTATATTTTGCGTATTTTGACGAATTTTGGCGAACTGAGAATCCATTTTCCTTGATTCAAACGTACTAAATCTTTAATATTAAGCAACTAACAAGCAATGTATGTACTTCTTTGCCATTAAATTACTTCGGAAACATCGAGAAACCACCAGGAAAAAATGCAAATATTTGACGTTTTTCGCAAAAATTTAAAATCTTGACTAAAATTCGCAGGACATAATCCGATCGAGTTGAAATTTTTCATACGTTATGAGGACCACCAACCACAAACTTTAAGCACTAGCTGTTGACGGATTTCGGAAAAAAAGTTTTTTCGATCCACTCTAGCCTACATATCTATCCGTTTCCTAGAGAACCGAAATATTGATGCCCTAAAATAAAAAAAGAGGAAGAGATCCGTAAAATTACGCCTCTTGCTCAGGGAAGATGTTTCTTTTGCCCAGATTTTAAAGATAGTTTCTTTATAATACGATAAATACCGTGATAGTGCGACACCATAATACGATACCTCCAAGTAATACATGTTCACAACTAAGCAAACGGAAATCTCTCTTTAAAGACCTTCTCTTTGCGTGTTGTTTATATAAGCAGCACTCCGTTATCTTATTTAAAATTCTCGTCTCACAATCAGTTTTTATGGACGCTCTTGATCAGAATAAGAGAAGTAAATCATTCCCGAATGGTTGACTATTTCCCATGCTATCGTTTAGTAGTAGTAGTTGTGGCTATTCCGGTGCAGTTGTAGCGCATTATCACCATTTCTGAGTGAGAGATCGCCTTGCTCTGTTTCCTGTAGAGAAATCTCTTTTTGACGTGGAAATCGCGTTTTGGGAGAATCTAAACCTCATTATTACGCATTTTTGTTCTAAATTTAGTTCAATTTAATTAATAAATATCTGTGTATTTTTATGAATAAGATTATTTCAATCTTAACTTCGTGATTTCATCCTGTTTAAAACTGACGATTTCTTAATTTGTTTCGACTTCTGCGTAGTCCATCCATTTTTTCATTTCCTGGAACACTATCGAGGAATAATTATTCATTTGTTAACTTACACATAATTTGGCATGTGTTTCCTCTCCTATCATTTTTATGTAAACTTTTACGAAAAACGTTTTAGCTAGAAAGGAGTTGACAGTGGTGCGTAAGTTCGGAATCAGATTTTGAATTTTATAAAATGTATCTAATACTTTCCTTATTATATGTTATCCAAGACTCTTCCAAGACCATTTAGTAGAGCATGTTCTTTACTTTTTCTTCTCAGAAATGAGTCCGTTGCTTTATTTCTTCACTAGCGCTGAGTAATTCGTTGCTTTTCTTATTCACTTCATATCTGATACACTAACAGTTGCGAATGGTTATCATTTAATTTTGCATGTGACAATGCTTTCGAAAATGAAATTTTATTTAACTGACATTTGTGTAATTTATTGTAAAAAGTATTCATATTCGGTGACAAAATGAAGTCGCCAACGTTTCGATGACTGCTTTACGAGAGGCGGCTGCCACTCAGCATACAGGAGGAACTCCGAATTTCGTCGACAGAAATGTTTTAATTTTAATTCGAACCGTTCCTCTTTGGCCGTTCCCTTTTCTCGGAAATTGTTCATATACAAAATTTGATATTCTTGCCCATTTTTACCATCTTAGTTTGAAGCTAAATGAGCGTAATTTTCATTTGACATATATCGTAGAAGGAGTTTTCTTCAGACGACTGAGTGGGCCTCTGTTGAGATGTCTCTGATTCGAAGTCCCTGAGCATGTTAGATGGTCAAACGTCATCTTCTCTGCTGAGGGAACGTTTGCAGATCTCACGATGGCGATGGAGTGATCTACAATTTATAGATAAAATGTTGACAAAATCTTACTTAAGCGTACTTCTAATTATATGTTTTGTTATAAACTCAACTGGTAGACGTAAATACCTATTGAATGTAAATACCTACTACCTATTTACTCCTTTACCTAGTTTTTCTTTTCCATAATTGAGATAATTTTATAAAATATATAATAATAATATAATATGCTACGCATAAAATGTATATATTAAAAATTAAATTATATTAAATACTGTTATCATCAATTATATGCTGATGGCCTGCAGATATTTCGATTCTACAGTTGCAATTTTTTTTAAGATAAATCCATTAAAATTGCAAGCCATTGTCATCGGGTATCCCAAGTTGTTAAAACGAATTATTGTAGATATTAATGCAAAGCTCATCATAAACAATACGGAGATCCCATACTGTAACTCTGTTAATAATATCGATGTATGCATCATAAACATCTGAGGGAATGAATGGAAGAATAAACTATTTTTACTAATTTAACGACATGCTCCATCTACGTAAGATCTTACTTGGTCGGAGCACGTTGTGAAAGTTTGTAAAAATAGTTTATTTTTCCATTCTTTCCCTCGGATGATTAGGAAATTTCCCAACGCCTTCTATTAGAATGCAATTGTTATATTCAATCCAAGATTTATTGAAAGAAATAGTTACTAAGATGCGACGTGCCCAGAATGCGTCTGTTCGGTATATATTTAATTTGAAAAAGTTTGACCATATATTCAATCCATTTAAGAAAATATCTTGGAATTTACTCGAACATCGTCGAAGAATTCATGTTCTAACGTCAGCTTTCAGCGTCTTGCGAACACAAACGCGTAATATCTCTTTTCTGAATCTGTACACAATTGTGGAATAGAGGGATAAATATCTATACCTAAGAAACCACTTTTAAACCAACAAAATAATGCATTCCGACTTCCGTCTTGCTATAACATTACTCTTCCATGTTAACGCTACTCGAAGTCGATTTAGGAAAGCGATTTTAATAACAATAACGAAAACAAATCCAAACGCTCAACGTGGATCTGCATAGCATACTATGTCCTCCGTCGTTATATTCTCTCTCTCTTTTAGGATAAGCAAGGATCATCCTTTTGAAATAATTTTGGAAAAATGCATTAGCGTATAGCAAAAAATCTAAAACTGAAAGGAAAATACTGATATCATTTCCGGATTCAGGACCATCGAATTAGCTTAGAGAATCCGTCACATTCTTTGTAACAGAAATGATGTCGACCAGCGTAATTAATCTTCTAAATTTTAGTTACCGTAAGAATATAAAGAAATAACATTGAATAGCGAAATTGGAGGTTCTCTTCTGTTGGAAATCCCTTTCGATCGCAATGGATTCCGATTCAGGAGATATCTGCTGAGGATTCAAATTTTGCTTCAAAATGAGTTAAAAAAAGTCACTGTCTCACATTTCTGCAACAATTATTCAATATAAGGCTCGAAAATTCCTTTTGAATTAAGCCGTTGATTAACTCCAATATCAGTTTGTGAATTCGAATCTCAACAGAGCAACAAATTGGTGCCTTTCTTAAGAGAAATCCATTTGCAAGAACACCTTCCCGTAATCTTTTAGGGAGCTTCGTATAATTGGTGGTGTACATGGATAATTGACATTTCACGTCCACTGAATTATGTGATAATTGCTCTAACGAATACTAAATGACCTTTGGCAACGGAAGTAGTCTTTTCACAGTGTGCAACACTATCCTTGTAGCGAGTGTATGTTCCTATAAAAATATCTGCCATTGCCTTTCTATCTCATCATCATGTGATGTTCTGCTCAGAAGCAGGTCCCTTACGCCGTCTCCATTCCACTCTCTCCTTAGTCTCTCTATAATTCTTTATTTTAACCTCATCTACCATCTTTATCTTCCCCTCTTATTCTTTCCTTCCACTGCGCCTTCTGATGCCACTTGCAGTATTCCCTCTAATTACGTGGCCCAACCAGTCAGCCTTTCTCTTTTCTGTCACCATCCTTCTTTCTTCCTTCACTTTGTCCAGGGTCTCCTCGTTCCTCACCATATCCGTCCATCTCATCACCTTCTCCATCCTTTCTATTTACCTTTCTGAAAATGTCTTCTTAAATGTAGTACTGCCTATCCTAATGTTATCTTTGAATATATTTTGGTTAGGTTATTTTTGGCTGTGAAAGAATTATAGCTTGGAAATTGCTAAGTATCTATAATTATGAAGCATATATTGCGATCAAGGCTGTTACATTTCTACTTATCAACATTAATATGAGAGTCAACGGTCGCTTCTGCTAGTTCGTGTGTGTGTGTGTGTGTGTGTGTGTGTGTATATATATATACGATATATATTATTATATATATATATATATATATATATATATATATATATATATATATATATATATATATATATATATATATACGAGTAAAATGTAGCTTGCATACTGCAAGCAGATCGACAACACTAATTTCATAACGGCATTATATCGGGACGGTCCCGGAAAGGAAAAAAAGGATTAAAATATTCTTAAAATTCGCTTCAATTTAATCGTCTGGCATCGAGCCCGGGTCTTTTTGGTGAAATTTCTATGCAGCACATCAGAAGATCATCTTCTCTAAATACGTGTGAAAATTCAAGCAGAAATATTGGCTGCAACTGCCTCAAACGAAGACCTACTTTTCACGAATGTTAATAGCTCTCTGGATTCGAACCAAGGCCGATCTAGGAAATATAAAATGTGTTTTCGAAATGTATCTATAAGTTCTATATATATGCCGAATTTCAAGTTTCTATATTATTGGGATAGGGCTCAAAATAATTATTAAAAATCGGATCAACTACTGATATAAGAGACGCCTGGTGTCGAACCCAGGAAATATATTTACGCTGTGAACGAACAGTATGATTTTAAAGGACTTGATCTTATTTTGTGCAAAGTTTGAAATCGATATCATGCCGGGAAGTACCTAAAATTTGTCTCCGTTATCTCCTTAAGAAATGCATTGAGGAATGTAAATGGCCCTCTGGGATCGAACCAAGGACCATCAGCGAATACAAAAAATTTGATTATGAAATAAATTTATGATCTCCAGCCTCATGCCGAATTTCAAGTATCCATGCCATCGGGAAAGGGTCCAAAAAAAATCATAAAAATCGCCACAATGCTTTTTAAACGGCCGATTTTTGCCTCGACCTAGCATCGAACTTAGGATATTTTCCGTAAAACTCATTTATGATTTCGATAGATCGTTACCATATATAAAGGCTCCTAGATTTTCGATTCTCTACCAATCTCGGAAGTATTTTTTAAAAATTCCCGAAAATCAAAGCAATGCATTTAAACGGGAAAAATCGAGACTTTGGGGCCCTCTGGAATCGAACCCATGACACTGAGGATCAAAGTCGCTTTTTTCCTGGGGGTTTCACGTTATGGCCAATACGTGGTAAAAATTTCGAGTCAATGACGCCAGTAGTTTAGCCTGTGAATTAGTATCCTATCTGGGTATCTGGGTATATCATGAGTGAATCCGGAGAAGCATCTATATATAATAGATACGAGTAAAATGTAGCTTGCATACTGCAAGCAGATCGACAACACTATTTTCATGTCGGCATCATATCGGGACGGTCCTCATAAGAAAAAAAAAAGGATTGAAATTTTCCTTAAAATTCACTGAAATTCCATCGTCTGGCATCGAACCCGGGTCTTTACTGTTGAACTTACTATGCAGCACAATAGAACATCGCCATCTCTAACTATGTGTGAAAATTCAAGCAGAAATATGGGCTACAACTGCCTCAAAAAAAGTTCTCATTTTCACGAATTTAAATGGCTCTCTGGATTCGAACCAAGGACAATCTTGGAAATCTAAAAAATGTTTCTGAATGTTATTTATGATCTCTATCTACATGCCGAATTTCAAGTTTCTATATTGTTGGGAAAGGGTTCAAAACAATTATTGAAAATCTGATCAGTTACTGATATTAGAGACGCCTGGTGTCGAACCCAGGACACATTGACAGCTGGGAATGCACAGTTCGATTTGTATACACTTAATCTTTCTTAGTCCAAAGTTTGAAGTCTTTATCGTGCCGGGAAGTACCTATGATTTGTTTCCGTTATCTCCGTAAGAAATGCATTGAGGAATTTAAATGGCCCTCTGGGATCGAACGAAGGACCATCAGCGAATATGTAAAATTTGATCCTGAAATTTATTATTGATCTCCAACTCCATGCCGAATTTCAACTTTCCATGCCATCGGGAAAGGGTCCAAAAAAAATCTTAAAAATCGCCACAATGCAATTTAAACGGCCGATTTTTGCCCCGACCTAGCATCGAACCCAGGATATTTTCCGTAAAACTCATTTATGTTTTCGATAAATCATGACCATATATATAGGCTCCTTGAGTTTTGATTCGCTACCTATCCGGAAAGTATTTTTTTTTAATTCCCGAAAATCAAAGCAATGCATTTAAACGGGAAAAATCGGGACTTTGGGGCCCTCTGGAATCGAACCCATGACACTGAGGATCAAAATCGCAATTTTTCTGGAGGTTATACGTTATGGCCAATATGTCGTAAAAATTTCAAGCCATTGACGCTAGTGGTTTAGCCTGTGACTTTGTATCCTCTCTATCTATTATATATAGATGCTTCTCCGGATTCATTCATGTATCCATATATCTATTATATACGAGTAAAATGTTGCTTGCATACTGCAAGCAGATCGACAACACTATTTTCATGTCGGCATCTTATCGGGACGGCCATCAAAAGAAGAAAATGGAATGGATTTTTCTTAAAATTCGCTGAAATTCCATCGTCTGGCATCGAACCCGGGTCTTTACTGTTGAACTTACTATGCAGCACAATAGAACATCACCATCTCTAACTATGTGTGAAAATTCAAGCAGAAATATGGGCTATAACAGCCTCAGGATACGTTCTAATTTTCACGAACTTAAATGGCTCTCTGGATTCGAACCAAGGACGATCATGGAAATCTAAAAGATGTTTCTGAAATTTATTTATGATCTCTATTTATATGCCGAATTTCAAGTTTCTATATTATTGGGAAAGGTTTCAAAATAATTCCTAAAAATCGGATCAACTTCTGATTGAAGAGACACCTGGTGTCGAACCCAGGACACATTGATAGCTGTGAATGCACTGTTTGATTTGTATGGACATGATCTTTCTATATGCAAAGTTTGAAGTCGATATCGTGCCGGGAAGTACCTAAAATTTGTTTCCGTTATCTCCGTAAGAAATGCATTGAGGAATGTAAATGTCCCTCTGGGATCGAACCAAGGACCATCGGCGGAAATGTAAAATTTGATTATGATATATTTTTATGGTATCTAACCTCATACCGAATTTCAAGTTTCTATGCCATCGGAAAAGGATCCAAAAAAATCTTAAAAATCGCCACAATGCATTTTAAACGGCCGATATTTGCCCCGACCTAGCATCGAACCAAGGATAATATTCGTAGATGTCTTTATGGTTTTCTTTAGATATGCACGGCATCTAGCGATCCCTCGAATTTCAAATCTCTCCTTTTCCGGGAAGTGCCTCAAAAAAAATTTTGAAAATCCCCGCCATGTACTCTTATGGGGAAAATCGCGACTTTGGGGCCTTCTGGAATCGAACCCATGGCACCGAGGTTCTATGTCGGCTTTTTCCTGGAGGTTACACGTCATGGCCATAACGTCGTAAAAATTTCAAGTCGGTGGCACTTGTGGAACATGGTTAGAATTTTGATCCCCTATATATCTATTATATATAGACGCTTCTCCGGATATACCTATAAGAGTAAAATGTTGCTTGCATACTGCAAGCAGATCGGCAACACTATTTACATGTCGGCATCATATCCGGACGACCATCAAAAGAAAAAAAAAGATTGAAATTTTTCTTAAAATTTGCCTAAATTCCATCGTCTGGCATCGAACCCGGGTCTTTACTGTGAACTTCTGATTTCAGAGACACCTGGTGTCGAACCCAGGACGTATTGTAAGCTGTGAATGCACAGTTTGATTTGTAAAAATTTGCTCTTGTATCATGCAAAGTTTGAAGTCGATAGCATGCCGGAAAGTACCTAAATTTTGTTTCCGTTATCTCCGTAAGAAATGCATTGAGAAGTGCAAATGGCCCTCTGGCATCGAACCAAGGACCATCAGCGAACATGTAAAATTTTATTATGAAATATATTCATGATATCTATCCACGTGCCGAGTTTCAAATATCCATGTTATCGGGAAAGGATCCAAAAAAAATCTTCAAAATCGCCGCAATGCATTTTAAACGGCCGATTTTTGCCCCGACCTAGCATCGAACCATGGACTAAATTCTAAAATGTCTTTCTGATTTTCGTTGGATACGCCCGGCTTCTAGCGATCCCTGGAGTTTCAACTTTTTCTCTCTCCGGGAAGTGTCTCAAAAAAATTTTCGAAAATCCCCGCCATGTATTCTTATGGAAAAAATAGCGACTTTGGGGCCCTCTGGAATCGAACCCATAACCATGAGGATCAAAATCGCAATTTTTCTGGCGGTTACACGTTATGGCCAATACGTCGTAAAAATTTCAAGTCAAGGACGCTTGTGGTTTAGGCTGTGAATTAGTATCCTATCTATCTATCTATCTATCTATCTATCTATATAGGTATATCCATGAATGAATCCGGAGAAGCATCTATATATAATAGATAGATGCTTCTCCGGATTCATTCATGTATCCATATCTATTATATATAGATGCTTCTCCGGATTCATTCATATATATACCCAGATAGGATACTAATTCACAGCCTAAACCACAAGCGTGGTTGACTTGAAATTTTTACGACGTATTGGCCCTAACGTGAAACCCCCAGAAAAAATGCGATTTTGAACCTCAGTGTCATGGGTTCGATTCCAGAGGGCCCCAAAGTCCCGATTTTTCCCGTTTAAATGTATTGCTTTGATTTTCGGGAATTATTAAAAAATACTTCCCGGATAGGTAGAGAATCAAAACTCATGGAGCCTATATATATGGTCATGATCTATCGAAAACATAAATAACTTTAATGGAAAATATCCTGGGTTCGATGCTAGGACGATGCAAAAATCGGCCGTTTAAAATGCATTGCGGCGAATTTGAAGATTTTTTTTTGATCCTTTCCCAATAACATGGATACTTGAAACTCGGCACGTAGATAGATATCATGAATATATTTCATAATATTATTATACATGTTCGCTTATGGTCCTTGGTTCGATCCCAGAGAGCTATTGGCACTTTTCAATGCATTTCTTATGGAGACAACGGAAACAAAATTTCGGAACTTCCCGGCATGCTATCGACTTCAAACTTTGCATAAAAGAAGATCAAGTTGGTATAAATCAAGCTGTGCATTCACAGTTTACAATTTGTCCTGCGTTCGACACCAGGTGTCTCTGCAATCAGCAGTAGATGCGATTTTTAGGAATTATTTTGAATCATTTTCCAATAATATAGAAACTTGAAATTCGGCACATAGATAGAGATCATAAACAACTTTAAGATACATGTTTTAGATTTCCAAGATCGTCCTTGGTTCGAATCCAGAGAGCCATTTACATTCGTGGAAATTAGAACGTCTTTTGAGGCAGTTGCAGCCAAAATTTCTGCTTGAATTTTCACACATTATTATAGATGGTGATCTTCTGTAGTACTGTAAGTACTACAGGACATAGAATAGTAATTTATGCAAGAAGACCCGGGTTCGATGCCAGACGATGAAATTTTCAGCGAATTTTAAGAATATTTTCAATCCTTTTTTTTTTTATTTTGAGGACCGTCCTGATAAAATGCTGATTTTAAATTATTGGTGTTGATCTGCTTGCAGTATGCAAGCTACATTTTACTCGTATATATATATATATAGAGAGGATACAAACTCACAGCCTAAACCACAAGAGTGATTGAGCTGAAATTTTTACGACATATTGGCCATAACGTATAACCTCCAGAAAAATTGCGATTTTGATCCTCAGTGTCATGGGTTCGATTCCAGGGGGCTCCAAAGTCCCGATTTTTCCCGTTTAAATGCATTGCTTTGATTTTCGGGAATTAAAAAAAAATACTTCCCGGATAGGTAGAGAATCAAAACTCAGGGAGCCTTTATATATGGTCATGATCTATCGAAAACATAAATGAGTTTTACGGAAAATAACCTGGGTTCGATGCTAGGTCGATGCAAAAATCTGCCGTTTAAAATGTATTGTGGCGATTTTTAAGATTTTTTTTGGACCCTTTCCCGATGGCATGGAAACTTGAAATTTGGTATGGGGTTAGATATCATAAATATATTTCATAATCGATTTTTATGTTTCCCCTGATGTTCCTTGGTTCGATCCCAGAGGGCCATTTACATTCCTCAATGCATTTCTTATGGAGATAACGGAAACAAGTCTTAGGTACTTCCCTGCATGCTATCGACTTAAAACTTAGCATGATGGAAGAACCAGTCTAAACAAATCAAACTATGCATTCATAGCTATCAATGTGTCCTGGGTTCGACACCAGGTGTCTCTGCAATCAGAAGTTGATCCGAATTTTAGGAATTATTTTGAAACCTTTCCCAATAATATAGAAACTTGAAATTTGGCATATAGATTGAGATCAATAATAACTTTCAGAAACATTTTTTAAATTTCCAGGATCGTCCTTGGTTCGAGTCCCGAGAGCCATTTACATACGTGAACATTTGAGCGTCTTTTGAGGCAGTTGTAGCCAATATTTCTGCTTGAATTTTCACACATAGTTAGAGATGGTGATCTTCTATTGTTTTTCATAGTAGGTTTTCAGTAAGACCCGGGTTCGATGCCAGACGATGACATTTCAGCGAATTTTAAGAAAAAATTATATCCTTTTTTTTTCTTTTGAGGACCGTCCCGATATAACGCCGATATGAAATTAGTGTTGTCGATCTGCTTGCAGTATGCAAGCTACATTTTACTCGTATCTATTATATATAGATGCTTCTCCGGATTCATTCATATATATACCTATATAGATAGATAGGATACAAATTCACAGCCTAAACTACAAGCGTCATTGATCTGAAATTTTTATGACATATTGGCCATAACGTGAAACCCCCAGGAAAAAAGAGACTTTGATCCTCAGTGTCATAGGTTCGATTCCAGAGGGCCCCAAAGTCCCGATTTTTCCCGTTTGAATGCATTGCCGTGATTTTCGGGAATTAAAAAAAAATACTTTCTGGATAGGTAGAGAAGTAAAACTCAAGGTGCCTATATTTATGTTCTTGGACTTTCGAAAACATCAATGACTTTTACAAAAGTTATCCTGGGTTCGATGCTAGGACGATGCAAAGATCTGCCCTTTAAAATACATGGGAGCCGTTTTTCATTATTTTTTTAGATGCACTTATCGAAATGATAGGATGTTCGTGCTTGGCTGGAAGATGTATGGTACGAATAAGTTTTAGAAAAAAATTTTCATAAGACCGTACTGTTCCTGGGTTCGAAGCCAGAGCACAATAACGTTTCTCTCATAAGGAATATAAAGGAAAAGTAGGACGTCATTTGAGGCAGTTGTAACCAATATTTCTGCTTGAATTTGCATACGCGGTTAGAGATGGTGTTTTTCTTTTGTGCTGCATAGAAAGTATTGCCTGAAAGACCCGGGTTCGATGCCGGGCGGTAAAAATATCACCCATATATAATACTATGGGGTATCTTTTCATAATTTTTTTATGCATTTATCGATATGTAAGGGAGCTCTTGCTTAGATGGAAGATGTATATTAACACTTTGTTTAAGAAAAAAAATAGATAAGACCATGCTGTTCCTGGGTTCGATGCCAGAGCACATTATAATTTCTCAAATAAGGAGTGTATGTGAATAGTAGGACGTCGTTTGAGGTAGTTGCACCTAATAGTTTTGCTTGAATTTTCACACATAGTTTGATATGGTAATTTTCTATTTTGCTGCATAGTAAGTACACCAGGAAGACCGGGGTTCGCTGCCAGGTGATTAAATTGCAGCGAATTCTACGAATATTTTGAATTTTTTTTTTCTTTTGATGTCCGTCCCGATATGATGCCGATATGAAATTAGTGTTGTCGATCTACTTGCAGTATGCAAGCTACATTTTACTCGTATTCATATATATATACGAGTAAAATGTTGCTTGCATACTGCAAGCAGATCGACAACACTAATTTCATATCGGCATCATATCGGGACGGACATCAAAAGAAAAAAAAAATTCAAAATATTCGTAGAATTCGCTGCAATTTAATCGCCTGGCAGCGAACCCCGGTCTTCCTGGTGTACTTACTATGCAGCAAAATAGAAGATTACCATATCAAACTATGTGTGAAAATTCAAGCAAAACTATTAGGTGCAACTACCTCAAACGACGTCCTACTATTCACATACACTCCTTATTTGAGAAATTATAATGTGCTCTGGCATCGAACCCAGGAACAGCATGGTCTTATCTATTTTTTTTCTTAAACAAAGTGTTACTATACATCTTCCATCTAAGCAAGAGCTCACTTACATATCGATAAATGCATAAAAAATTATGAAAATATACCCCATAGTATTATATATGGGAGATATTTTTACCGCCCGACATCGAACCCGGGTCTTTCAGGCAATACTTTCTATGCAGCACAACAGAAAAACACCATCTCTAACCGCGTATGCAAATTCAAGCAGAAATATTGGTTACAACTGCCTCAAATGACGTCCTACTTTTCCTTTATATTCCTTATGAGAGAAACGTTATTGTGCTCTGGCTTCGAACCCAGGAACAGTACGGTCTTATGAAATTTTTTTTCTAAAACTTATTCGTACCATACATCTTTCAGCCAAGCACGAACATCCTATCATTTCGATAAGTGCATCTAAAAAAATAATGAAAAACGGCTCCCATGTATTTTAAAGGGCAGATCTTTGAATCGTCCTAGCATCGAACCCAGGATAACTTTTGTAAAAGTCATTGATGTTTTCGAAAGTCCAAGACCATAAATATAGGCACCTTGGGTTTTACTTCTCTACCTATCCGGAAAGTATTTTTTTTTAATTCCCGAAAATCACGGCAATGCATTCAAACGGGAAAAATCGGGACTTTGGGGCCCTCTGGAATCGAACCTATGACACTGAGGATCAAAGTCGCTTTTTTCCTGGGGGTTTCACGTTATGGCCAATATGTCATAAAAATTTCAGATCAATGACGCTTGTAGTTTAGGCTGTGAATTTGTATCCTATCTATCTATATAGGTATATATATGAATGAATCCGGAGAAGCATCTATATATAATAGATATATATATAGAGAGGATACAAACTCACAGGCCAAACCACAAGCGTCATTGACTTGAAATTTTTACGACATATTGGCCATAGAGTGTAACCACCAGAAAAATTGCGATTTTGCACCTCAGTGTCATGGGTTCGATTCCAGAGGGCCCCAAAGTCTCGATTTTTCCCGTTTAAATGCATTGCTTTGATATTCGGGAATTTTTAAAAAATACTTCCGGGATAGGTAGAGAATCGAAAATCTAGGAGCCTTTATATATGGTCATGATCTATCGAAAACATAAATGAGTTTTACGGAAAATATCCTGGGTTCGATGCTAGGTCAAGGCAAAAATCGGCCGTTTAAAATGTATTGTGGCGATTTTTAAGATTTTTTTTGGACCCCTTCCCGATGGCATGGAAACTTGAAATTCGGCATGGAGTTGGAGATTATAAATATATTTCATAATCAAATTTTACATACTCGCTGATGGTCCTTGGTTCGATCCCAGGGCGCCATTTACATTTCTCAATGCATTTCTTATGGAGATAACGGAAACAAATTTTAGGTACTTCCCGGCATGCTATCGACTTAAAACTTAGCGTGATAGAAGAACCAGTCTTAACAAATCAAACTATGCATTCATAGCTATCAATGTGTCCTGGGTTCGACACCAGGTGTCTCTGCAATCAGAAGTTGATCCGATTTTTAGGAATTATTTTGAAACCTTTTCCAATAATATAGAAACTTGAAATTTGGCATATAGATTAAGATCATTAATAACTTTCAGAAACATTTTTTAAATTTCCAAGATCGTCCTTGGTTCGAGTCCCGAGAGCCATTTACATTCGTAAACATTAGAGCGTCTTTTGAGGCAGTTGTAGCCAATATTTCTGCTTGAATTTTCAGACATAGTTAGAGATGTAGATCTTATATTGTGCTACATAGTAAGTTCACCAGTTAGATCCGGGTTCGATGCCAGACGATGAAATTTCAGCGAATTTTAAGAAGAATTTCAATCCTTTTTTTTTCTTTTGAGGACATTCCCGATATGAAATTAGTATTGCCGATCTGCTTGCAGTATGCAAGCTACATTTTACTCGTATATATATATATATATATGAATATATGATACGAGTAAAATGTAGCTTGCATACTGCAAGCAGATCGACAACACTAATTTCATATCGGCATCATATCGGGACGGACATCAAAAGAAAAAAAAAATTCAAAATATTCGTAGAATTCGCTGCAATTTAATCACCTGGCAGCGAACCCCGGTCTTCCTGGTGTACTTACTATGCAGCAAAATAGAAAATTACCATATCAAACTATGTGTGAAAATTCAAGCAAAACTATTAGGTGCAACTACCTCAAACGACGTCCTACTATTCACATACACTCCTTATTTGAGAAATTATAATGTGCTCTGGCATCGAACCCAGGAACAGCATGGTCTTATCTATTTTTTTTCTTAAACAAAGTGTTAATATACATCTTCCATCTAAGCAAGAGCTCCCTTACATATCGATAAATGCTTAAAAAAATTATGAAAAGATACCCCATAGTATTATATATGGGTGATATTTTTACCGCCCGGCATCGAACCCGGGTCTTTCAGGCAATACTTTCTATGCAGCACAAAAGAAAAACACCATCTCTAACCGCGTATGCAAATTCAAGCAGAAATATTGGTTACAACTGCCTCAAATGACGTCCTACTTTTCCTTTATATTCCTTATGAGAGAAACGTTATTGTGCTCTGGCTTCGAACCCAGGAACAGTACGGTCTTATGAAAATTTTTTTCTAAAACTTATTCGTACCATACATCTTCCAGCCAAGCACGAACATCCTATCATTTCGATAAGTGCATCTAAAAAAATAATGAAAAACGGCTCCCATGTATTTTAAAGGGCAGATCTTTGCATCGTCCTAGCATCGAACCCAGGATAACTTTTGTAAAAGTCATTGATGTTTTCGAATGTCCAAGACCATAAATATAGGCACCTTGAGTTTTACTTCTCTACCTATCCGGAAAGTATTTTTTTTTAATTCCCGAAAATCACGGCAATGCATTCAAACGGGAAAAATCGGGACTTTGGGGCCCTCTGGAATCGAACCTATGACACTGAGGATCAAAGTCTCTTTTTTCCTGGGGGTTTCACGTTATGGCCAATATGTCATAAAAATTTCAGATCAATGACGCTTGTAGTTTAGGCTGTGAATTTGTATCCTATCTATCTATATAGGTATACGAGTAAAATGTAGCTTGCATACTGCAAGCAGATCGGCAATACTAATTTTATATCGGCATCATATCAGGACGATCCTCAAAAGAAAAAAAAAAGGATTGAAATTTTTCTTAAAATTCGCTGAAATTTCATCGTCTGGCATCGAACCCGGGTCTTACTGGTGAACATACTATGCACCACATAAGAAGATCACCATCTCTATCTATATGCCGAATTTCAAGTTTCTATATTATTGGGAAAGCTTTCAAAATAATTACTAAAAATCGGATCAACTTCTGATTTCAGAGACACCTGGTGTCTAACCCAGGACATATTATAAGCTGTGAATGCATTGTTTCATTTGTAAAGACATGCTTTTGTATCATGCAAAGTTTGAAGTTGATAGCATAACGGGAAGTACCTAAATTTTGTTTCCGTTATCTCCGTAAGAAAGGCATTGAGGAATATAATTGTCCCTCAGGGATCGAACCAAGGACCATAAGCAAATATGTAAAATTTGATTATGAGATATATTTATGATATCTAACCTCATGTTGAATTTCAAGTTTCTATGCCATCGGGAAAAGGTCCAAAAAAAATCTTCAAAATCGCCGCAATGCATTTTAAACGGCCGATTTTTGCCCCGGCCTAGCATCGAACCCAGGATATTTTCCGTGAAAATCATTTATGTTTTCGATAGATCATGACCATATATATAGGCTCCATGAGTTTTGATTCTCTACCTATCCGGGAAGTATTTTTTAAAAATTCCCGAAAATCACGGCAATGCATTTAAACGGAAAAAATCGGGACTTTGGAGCCCCCTGGAATCGAACCCATGACACTGAGGTTCAAAATCGCATTTTTTCTGGAGGTTACACGTTTTGGCCAATACGCCGTAAAAATTTCAGGTCAATCACTCTTGTGGTTTAGGCTGTGAGTTTGTATCCTCTCTATATATATATATATCTATTATATATAGATGCTTCTCCGGATTCATTCATGTATCCATATATATATTCATATATATATATATATAGAGAGGATACAAACTCACAGGCCAAACCACAAGCGTCATTGACTTGAAATTTTTACGACATATTGGCCATAGAGTGAAACCGCCAGAAAAATTGCGATTTTGCACCTCAGTGTCATGGGTTCCATTCCAGAGGGCCCCAAAGTCTCGATTTTTCCCGTTTAAATGCATTGCTTTGATTTTCGGGAATTTTTAAAAAATACTTTCGGGATAGGTAGAGAATCGAGAATCTAGGAGCCTTTATATATGGTCATGATCTATCGAAAACATAAATGAGTTTTACGGAAAATATCCTGGGTTCGATGCTAGGTCGAGGCAAAAATCGGCCGTTTAAAATGTATTGTGGCGATTTTTAAGATTTTTTTTGGACCCCTTCCCGATGGCATGGAAACTTGAAATTCGGCATGGAGTTGGAGATTATAAATATATTTCATAATCAAATTTAACATATTCGCTGATGGTCCTTGGTTCGATCCCAGGGCGCCATTTACATTTCTCAATGCATTTCTTATGGAGATAACGGAAACTAATTTTAGGTACTTCCCGGCATGCTATCGACTTAAAACTTAGCGTGATAGAAGAACCAGTCTTAACAAATCAAACTATGCACTCATAGCTATCAATGTGTCCTGGGTTCGACACCAGGTGTCTCTGCAATCAGAAGTTGATCCGATTTTTAGGAATTATTTTGAAACCTTTGCCAATAATATAGAAACTTGAAATTTGGCATATGGATTGAGATCATTAATAACTTTCAGAAATATTTTTTAAATTTCCAAGATCGTCCTTGGTTCGAGTCCCGAGAGCCATTTACATTCGTGAACATTAGAGCGTCTTTTGAGAAGGTTGTAGCCAATATTTCTGCTTGAATTTACACACATAGTTAGAGATGGTGATCTTCTATTGTGCTACATAGTAAGTTCACCAGTAAGATCCGGGTTCGATGCCAGACGATGAAATTTCAGCGAATTTTAAGACAAATTTCAATCCTTTTTTTTACTTTTGAGGACATTCCCGATATGATGCCGATATGAAATTAGTATTGCCGATCTGCTTGCAGTATGCAAGCTACATTTTACTCGTATATATATATCTATTATATATAGATGCTTCTCCGGATTCATTCATATATATAGCTATATAGCTATATAGATAGGATACAAATTCACAGGCTAAACCACAAGCGTCATTGACTTGAAATTTTTACGACATATTGGCCATAACGTGTAACCTCCAGGAAAAAGCCGACATTGAACCTCGGGGTCATGGGTTCGATTCCAGAAGGCCCCAAAGTCGCGATTTTCTCCATAAGAATACATGGCAGGGATTTTCGAAAATTTTTTTGAGGCACTTCCCGGGAAAGAAGAGAGTTGAAATTCAAGGGATCGCTAGATGCCGTGCATATCTAAAGGAAACCATAAAGACATCTACGAATATTATCCTTGGTTCGATGCTAGGTCACGGCAAAAATCGGCCGTTTAAAATGCATTGTGGCGATTTTTAAGATTTTTTTTGGACCCTTTTCCGATGGCATAGAAACTTGAAATTAGGTATGAGGTTAGATATCATAAACATATATCATAATCGAATTTTACATATTCGCTGATGGTCCTAGGTTCGATCCCAGAGGGACATTAAATTCCTCTATGCATTTCTTACGGAGATAACGGAAACAAATTTTAGGTACTTCCCGGGACGACATCGACTTCAAACTTTGCATATAGAAAGATCAAGTCCATACAAATCAAACAGTGCTTTCACAGCTATCAATGTGTCCTGGGTTCGACACCAGGTGTCTCTGCAATCAGAAGTTGATCCGATTTTTAGGAATTATTTTGAAACCTTTTCCAATAATATAGAAACTTGAAATTTGGCATATAGATTAAGATCATTAATAACTTTCAGAAACATTTTTTAGATTTCCAAGATCGTCCTTGGTTCCAATCCATAGAGCCATTTAAATTCGTGAAAATTAGAACGTCTTTTGAGGCAGTTGTAGCCCAGATTTCTGCTTGAATTTTCACACATAGTTAGAAATGGTGATGTTCTATTGTGCTGCATAGTAAGTTCTCAGTAAAGACCCGGGTTCGATGCCAGACGATGGAATTTCAGCGAATTTTGAGAAAAATTTCAATCCATTTTTTTCTTTTGATGGCCGTCCCGATATGATGCCAACATGATAATAGTGTTGTCGATCTGCTTGCAGTATGCAAGCTACATTTTACTCGTATATATATATAGATGCTTCTCCGGATTCATTCATATATATAGCTATATAGCTATATAGATAGGATACAAATTCACAGGCTAAACTACAAGCGTCATTGCCTTGAAATTTTTATGACGTATTGGCCATAACGTGAAACCCTCTGGAAAAAAGCGACTTTGATCCTCAGTGTCATAGGTTCGATTCCAGAGGGCCCCAAAGTCCCTATTTTTCCCGTTTAAATGCATTGCCGTGATTTTCCGGATTTTTAAAAAAATACTTCCTGGATAGGTAGAGAAATAAAACTCAAGGAGCCTTTATTTATGGTCTTGGACTTTTGAAAACATCAATGACTTTCACAAAAAATATCCTGGGTTCGATGCTAGGACGATGCAAAGATCTGCCCTTTAAAATACATGGGAGCTGTTTTTCATTATTTTTTTGATGCAATTCTCGAAATAATAGGAAGTTCGTGCTTAGCCGGAAAGTGTAAGGTAAGAATTGGTTTAAGAAAAAAATTTTCATAAGACCGTACTATTCCTGGGTTCGATGCCAGAGCACATTAACATTTCTCTCATAAGGAATATAAGGGAAAAGTAAGACTTCGATTGAGGCAGTTGCAGCCAATATTTCTGCTTGAATTTTTGCACATAGTTAAAGAATAATATCTTCTATTATGTTGCATAGGAAGTTTAACCAGAAAGACCTGGGTTCGATGTCGGGCGGTAAATATGTCTCCCGTTTAAATTACATAGGGTTAGTATTTCATTATTTTTTTGATGCACTTATCGAAATAATAGGAAGTTCGTGCTTGGCTAGAAGATATATGGTTAAAACTGGTTTAAGAAAACGGTTTTCAGAAGACCGTACTATTCCTGGGTTCGATGCCAGAGCACATTAACATTTCTCTCATAAGAAATATAAGGGAAAAGTAGGACGTCGTTTGAGGCAGTTGCAGATAATATTTCTGCTTTAATTTTCACAGATAGTTAGAGATGGTGATTTTCTATTGTGCTGCATAGTAAGTATCACCTGGAAAACCCGGGTTCGATGCCGGACGAATAAATTGCAGCGAATAATCAGAACATTTTCAATCCATTTTTTTTTTCTTTTGACGGCCTTCCCGATATGATGTCGACATGAAATTAGTGTTGTCGATCTGCTTGCAGTATGCAAGCTAAATTTTACTCGTATATATATATACGAGTAAAATGTAGCTTGCATACTGCAAGCAGATCGGCAATACTAATTTCATATCGGCATCATATCGGGAATGTCCTCAAAAGAAAAAAAAAGGATTGAAATTTTTCTTAAAATTCGCTGAAATTTCATCGTCTGGCATCGAACCCGGATCTTACTGATGAAATTACTATGTAGCACAATAGAAGATCACCATCTCTAACTATTTGTGAAAATTCAAGCAGAAATATTGGCTACAACTGCCTCAAAAGACGCTCTAATGTTCACGAATGTAAATGGTTCTCGGGACTCGAACCAAGGACGATCTTGGAAATTTAAAAAATGTTTCTGAAATTTATTAATGATTTCAATCCATATGCCAAATTTCACGTTTCTATTTTATTGGGAAAGGTTTCAAAATAATTCCTAAAAATCGGATCAACTTCTGATTGCAGAGACACCTGGTGTCGAACCCAGGACACATTGATAGCTATGAATGCATAGTTTGATTTTTTAGGACTGGTTCTTCTATCACGCTAAGTTTTAAGTCGATAGCATGCTGGGAAGTACCTAAAATTTGTTTCCGTTATCTCCATAAGAAATGCATTGAGAAATGTAAATGGCGCCCTGGGATCGAACCAAGGACCATCAGCGAATAAGTAAAATTTGATTATGAAATATATTTATAATCTCCAACTCCATGCCGAATTTCAAGTTTCCATGCCATCGGGAAAGGGTCGAAAAAAAATCTTAAAAATCTCCACAATGCATTTTAAACGGCGAATTTTTGCCTTGACCTAGCATCGAACTCAGGTTATTCTCCGTAAAACTCATTTATGTTTTCGAAAGATCATAATCATATATAAAAGCTCCTAGATTTTGGATTCTCTACCTATCCCGGAAGTATTTTTTAAAAATTCCCGAAAATCAAAGCAATGCATTTAAACGGGAAAAATCGAGACTTTGGGGCCCTCTGGAATCGAACCCATGACACTGAGGTGCAAAATCGAAATTTTTCTGGCGGTTACACTCTATGGCCAATATGTCGTAAAAATTTCAAGTCAATGACGCTTGTGGTTTAGGCTGTGAATTTGTATCCTCTCTATATATATATATGATATATGAATGAATCCGGAGAAGCATCTATATATAATAGATATGGATACATGAATGAATCCGGAGAAGCATCTATATATAATAGATATATGAATGAATCCGGAGAAGCATCTATATATAATAGATATGAATGAATCCGGAGAAGCATCTATATATAATAGATATAATAGATAGATAAGTAGCTTGATATACTTTGATCCCATCGCGATCCAACAAATCAGATAGTGGAAGAAGCCCTATATAGATTATATCTCTATAATAGATTATACAGAAATGCTCTTTTCATCTCGACGAGACCCCCATCCATCGGTAATTGAATGAATCAATTGGAACCATTCAAATGGATTCCGAAAGTAAAATCCGTGATAAACTTTAAAAAGTAGGCTTCATTTTTAGTTGTTGCATAGAGTAACAAACCGCAACACTTTTAACCGCAGTGTTTTCATCACGCCTTCGAATGACGATTTCAAAGGCGCTTTTCCTTATTTTTATAATTAAAGTAGAAAAAGCGAACTCAATACATACTTTATAATACTTAAAATTATTTATACTCATAAATACTTTATACTTAGAGAATTTATGAAATTAGTTAATCATATTTATGATTGATTATTCGTAAAATAAATTTTAATTTTTTTGTAAATAATAAATGGACTGTTCCGAAGTGCAATCGAAGATTTTTTAAGAGATATTTTGGTGATTTCAAATGTAAGAATACGAAAAACTGAAAATTAAACATTTTCTTCGTGAGTTGATTTGAGCAACATGTCCTATTTACTGAAATGAAGGTGCAATTGCAAAGGCCACACAATGGTTTTAAAGTTTAGTCTATAATATCATTAATATTCATGCATTAACAGATTTCTAAATGTTGCTCGGTGGAGTCAAATAATTATTTTCATGTTGGTCTTTCTTATCCATCCAAGAGGAACAGCAACTTTATTTAAATATTAATTAACACCGTTTACCTGATTGTTTAATGACGGCCAGACATCTCAAACGAGTACTTTATTTGCTACGGGAGATCGTAGATACTAAGCTTATATGTGGTTTTCAAGCCTTCATAGTGTACTTTTCTGCGATGTAATGAATTGGAATAATTGGTTGAAATAATAATTTAATGATTGGTTGTTGGAACAAGATCAAATACGGTGAAACCGTTCTAACTTCTCCAATAAATCATTTGCGTAACATATAATCGTAAATAACGAACGGGGTTACATTTTATATTGATTAAAATACACATTTACTGTTCAGAATCAGCATGTGATTCTAAAGGAAAAATGGATGGAAAATTACTCAAAATTATATAAGAAATTCAACATTTCAGTGCTATACGTCGAATATGGTAACGCAACGGCTTATTAGTATAACGGATAATACCGGAAAACAATGATTCACGTCGATTTAACCATTTTCTTCTCTGTGACCTCACATCTATTTCCTCTCTCTCTTTTCATCTTCTTCTCTGTGACCTCACACCTATTTCTCTCTCTTTTTTACCTTCCTCTTCTCTGTGACACCGAAAACTGAAAATTCTGCTCTTCCTCGTTAAAAAGTCCGTTTCTTCCGCTTCACCTCTTTGTGCATTTGCCTTTTGACTTTCTGCTTTTGGCAGCGAAATGATCGGCCGCCAAAATAAACGCATTTTGCAAAAAGAGATGGAGATAAGAACATTTAAAGTTATATTTAAATTAACGAAAGTAAACTGAATCCTGTTGCAAGTGCAGCTTTCGATATCTACTTAAATAATGAATGAATTTAGACATGTTATTCGGAAAGAAAACTTTTCATACGAATTCTTGTTACTTGCGTATAAGTCATAGAGGAATATCTTCACCCGATTTATTATATTTACATTCAAAGAATCTGAACAAATGAAAAATGCAGACAATTGTTCGGCAATCGGATTGTTGATGGAACTTAATTAATGTGGACGAATCTGTGGTTATGTTGGTTCCATCTAAATCGCCGGATGAGAGTTATTTTGACGTATTATCATTGCTGAGGAATATTTACATAGCTTTGCGTGAAAGTACATCTTACATTTTGATTATGTTAAAAATAATAATTTCATCCTAAGAATGGTTATTTTAATGGAAATTCACTTTTCGCATTCTCTGCTTGTAAATAACAGCTGCTAGGATGATTTTAAATATAATTTCTCGCTATTTTTCCATGTTGTACAATGGCCATGGCCTAATGACGCTCAACAGAGAAACCGTAGTTATCCACCAGGGGTTGATTTTTCATGAAATCATCAGAATATCAAAATCCATTGGAATCATTGGATTTTTTGCCTCCGCTTGGAAGTTGCATAAGAGATTCCATTACCAGGATATGTCACTAATTGTTATTGTTTTCTCCTATTTTAAAGTGGGCCTTGCATTTGCCATTACTGATTCTCAAAATCCACGAAACCTAAAGATGTCAAAATTCGTTTTCTTATGAGTTAATTCTTACGAAAATCCTCAAAGTCGAGTCTTCAGGACGTGATAAAAGGATTGTACGATGTCAACACCTCTTGCGTACCCTTAACAGCTCCTTCGCCTTTTAATACGCTATTCATAAGCAGATCTTCGAAGAGAAAGCGACACTGAGTTGACATCGTAGTGCAGGAGGAAAAGAGAAACTGCATCGCTTATTTCGAAATTTCGGCCAACGAAGGACAGATGCCCTAATGAATGAGCATTAACATTGCTCATGTTAAGGCGACGTTAAAGGATTCATTTATGAGAAGAAAAGGGCTCTACTAATTGGTCTTGAAAGACAGATAGTGCATAACATCGCGATTACCAAGATTCCGACGACCTCCTTGCATATCACACATATATTGTATACATAGCTCACCTAAAATTCAAATATGATTTTTTACCTATTCGATAGTTATAGCAATTACTATAATTATTTAATAAATGAAATTAATAAAAAGTTTCAATCTGTATAAAAGAGAAATTTTGTGGATAGGAAAAACACGCGAAGAGCAGTTCATCTGCAAAGGATCGATGACGGAAGCTGCAGTAATAATTTATCGGAATATATGAAAGATTATCTTTCGTGAGGAGCAGCAAAGGATAGTAAATTCATACATATCGTGGAACTGACCGCCAACATTTTGGATGCACAGCAGCGATGTCCGAACTACAGTGTGATCTCTCCTTTAAGTTGATTGCCTTAACAGCGCATTCTTCAATATCCTTCATACGATTCAGTTCCTCGTCCACGAAACTGGAAAAGGATACTAAACAATAACCAATCAAACAATTAATATTAAACAATACGAGTAACATTACATTGAAATCCGTGAAAGGGTACTTTACCGATCATTATGGTTTTCTGTAAAACAGTTGATTTTTCTCACGGCCTCTTTCAATTGAAAAGGATAGCATCTGCGTAATATGCCTTCGGATGGTATGACGACCTCAACATCGATTAAGATATAGTGAGAGTGTATCGAGTCTTTGGATTGGGATTCATACTTTCACAATCGGTTTTGCTGATTTTTTCCTTGTTTTTATCCCAACATCAATTGGTCCAACTTGTGTCTTATGACTTTTTGATATTTTCATCGCATTTTGTGTTCGTTGGTGTGCTACTTCAATCGATCCTTACACTGCGTCAATACCGCTCGGCGTTTTAATTAAAAATAAGTCAAAAGGGTTATTCTGAAGGTAAAATTTCGGAGTTTTTCGCCTTGCAACTCAAAATCTTCAATTTTTCAGTTTTTTCATCGCCATTTACATGCTAATATTGCAGTGCGAGGTCCTGTGGTTTGGAATGGAAAGTGAATGCGAGTATCATAATTATGGGCATGAAAGGGTGTGAATTGTTTAGGCCTTCCATCGGCATTCAGACAAACGTTCCTCGAATGCATAATATATCTTTCATAAGGAATGACTATTATTTCGAATGTTAGTATTTTTAGTTAAGGCGGAAGAAATTTCGCTTAACGTTAACCACAATAACACAGAGTTTGTTAAATCGTTAATATTATTTTTGAAAGAATAAGAGATAAATCCTAAGTGTAAGCATGTTTAGAGCTTCTATTAATAATATCAACAAAATGCACAAATCTTTTAATTTAAATCTTTTCGCTTCACGAATATTATCATTGATTGTTTAGTTCAGAGCTTCCCAAACTATGATCCGCGGAGCACCGGTGTTCCGCTGAACCTGAATAGGTGTTCCGCGACAATTTGGAGTGTCGACGGAGAATTGGAGAATAAAAGTCATTAAATGCTTTATTGATTCATATTTTAAGTTTATATATTATATTTTATATACATAGTTTATACAATAATATAGTTTTATACTTAAAAATAATTACTAAATAAATAATTTGTTGTAACGAAATGATTTCTTTAATTTTACAAGTAGAATTACCTAACCTAAATATAAGCTTAGTGTTCCGTTAAACTTCCCAGGTTTGCGAAGTTTTCCATTGCAGAAAAAGTTTAGGAAACCCTGGTTTATTCTGATGCTCAGTAGTGCTTCGAAAATATCTAACCTTCCACTGAATCTCTATCTGGTATAATTTCATTTAAACATCGATAATATACATATTTAGGCCTCAAAGACTCCGGTATCGCCATTCAAAGTGAAAGCTGAGATAAGAAAAATAAAATCAGAATAAAGCATGCTCGTGATGCAGGTCGATTGATATCACTTTAATTAGATTCCACGAGTGCAGAGAAGCCTCGATTATGCAGATCTTAAGGGATCGGGTGGACGGGTATTAAAGGTAGAAATTAAGAACGTGTTGATAAGTTGTAATATGTTGTAATAATTACGTTAATTTCTGCTACACGGTGGAAGGCCCCCGAGGAGCCCTTTCTCTCCAATTAACATTCCCCGCACTTTGTGGCGCCGCATCGGACTTATTAATCGACTTCCTCAATGGCGTCAGTCTTCGCCACCGCGACCCAAAATATTTCCTCATTTGCAGAAGTTTCAGCTTTGCAATTTAAGATTATTCGATGTTATAAATAAAGTAAAGGATAAAGATCGCTGAAAGAATACAATTGCCCATAAATACAATTTCAATGGCTCCTTGAGGAATATCAAGGAGAGGGAAGGAAAACGAGGTGGAATGTATGAATAAAAATTGATTGAGAGGACACCACCCGAAATTCTATTACTGGAAATATATATTGTACGAATAGAATAATACAATTGATATCCTCATCAGTATCATGAATGAATGCATGAGGATAGAGATATGGATATATCTAACACGAGTAAAAGTTGCTTCTGCAAGCATATTGATAATAGAAATTTAAAGTCGACGTCATATCGAGAAGGTCCACAAAAGAATAAAAGGGATTGAAAATATTCTTAAAAATCAACGCAATTTATTTAAAATAGGAGAAATTTGCACCCACCTGGTGACGAACTCACGCACATTTGGTTTCAGTTTCACAGATATAAAAAAAGAAGAGCGTGTTTCCCGTGACTCCTATGTATTCCCTATCCTATCGGGATGTAGCTTAAAATATTTTCGAAACAAAATCATAAATAATTTGAAATTCCCGCCATACGTTTCAAATAGAAGATACGTCTGGTGTCGAACCCAGGATCTTTTGGAAGATGTGAATATATAAATAACGCCCTGATAGAAATATAACTTATTAGATTCAAAGTTTGAAGTCGATATCATACCGAGAAGCTCCAAAATTAAGACTACGTTATCCCCGTCTGAAATGCATATGGTAATGTAAATAGCTCTCTGGGATCGAACCAAGGAACGTTAAGGAAACCTAAAATAGCGAATATAAAATGTATTTATGATCTTTATTTACATGAAAAGATTTAAGTTTCTATGTTATCGGGAAGGGGTTAAAAAAATCTTTAAAATCGTATCAGTTACTTATTTTAGAGACGCCTGGTGTCGAACCCAGCACCTATTGGTAGATGTAAATACAAATAATAACATGTTAGGGTTTGATCTTATTAAATGCAAAGTTTAAAGTCCATGTCGTACCAGGAAGGACCTAAAATAGGATTCCGTTATCTCCATTAGATATGCATAGGAATGTGAATAACTCAATGAGATCGAACCAAGGACCATTAGCGGAACGTTAATGCGAAAAATATAAAATATATTCATGATCGTTATCTATTTTCAGTTTTCAACTTTCCATCTTATCGGGAAAGGGTTAAAAAAATCTTTAAAATCGCCGCAATACATTTTAAAGGGAAGATATTTGCCCTGACCTAGCGTCGAACCAAGGATAGTTATCGAAGTTATCTTTCTGGTTTTCGTCATATATGCACGGCTTCCAGCGATCCCTCGAATTTCAACTCTCTAATATACCGGGAAGTGCCTCAAAAAATTTTGAAAATCCCCGTAATGCATCTTTATGGGAAAAATGGGGACTGGCCTTCTGCCATCGAACCCATGACACTGAGGATCAAAATCGCAATTTTTCTGGTGGTTACACGTTATGGCCAATGCGTCGTAAAAATTTCAAGTCAAGCACGCTAGTGGTTTAGCCTGTGAATTAGTATCCTATCTATATATATATCTATTACGAGTAAAAGTTGCTTGCAATCTGCAAGCATATTGATAATAGAAATATAAAGTCGACGTCATATCTAGAGGGTCCTCAAAATAAAAAAAGGGATTGAAAATATTCTTAAAAATCAACGCAATTTACATTAAATAAGAGAAATTTGCACCAACCTGAAGATAAGCTAACGCATATTCGGTGTCCGTTTCATGGACATAGAGAAAGAAGAGCGCGCTCTCCGCGACCCCTGTGATTCTGTGTTCCTTATGCTACCGGGAAGTAGCTTAAGATGTTTTACTTATTTGGAAGGTACAAAAAAAGGCTCCGTTATCCCCATCTGATATGCATAGGGTAATGTAAATGGCTCTCTGGGATCGAACCAAGGATCAACAGGGAAACCTAAAGCTAAGTATACGAAATGTATTTATGATCTTTATTCACATGAGAAGTTTTAAGGCTAGAAGCAGAACGTATCCGACGGAAACCAGAAAGACATCTTCGAAGATTATCCTTGGTTCGACGCTAGGTCAGGGTAAATGTTCTCTTATTTAAAATGCATTGCAACGCTTTTTAAGATTTTTTTAAAATCACTTCCTGGTAAGATGAAAACTTGAAACTTGGCATGTATAGATAGAGATCATGAATGTCTTTTATGTACGCCGTTGAACGTTCTGCTGATGGTCCTTGGTTCGATCCCAGAGAGCCATTTACATTCCTCAATGCATTTCTTATGGAGATAACGGAAACAAATTTGAAATACATTTCAAATGCACTGTTTTAGGATTCTTTGATCATCCTTGGTTCGATCCCTGAGAGCCCCAATGCATTTCAGATGGGGATAATGGAGTCTTATTTTAGAACCTTCCCGGTATGATGTGGACTTCAAACTTTGCATTAAATAAGATCAGATCCAAACAAGTTATTATGTCAATTCGCATCTTCCAATAGGTCCTGGGTTCGACATCAGGCGTCTTCGAAAATTAGAAATTGCTACGATTTGTATGATTTTTTTAAACCCCTTCCCGATAACATTTATGATCAAAACTTTATATGTGAATAAAGATTATAAATATATTTCATATGCTTACAGCATGCAAGCAACTTTTACTCGCAGTATGTATAATGTACATACTACGAGTATATATATACATTGTACATACATATATTTGTGTGTGAGTGATCTATCATTTAACCAAAATAATACAGTAAACGGTATAGTATCGACATAGTCCATTATTTCTAAATGGTGTGAAAATTGTCAACTCGCTTCTTAAGTTGAGAAATGCTCAGCAATGAGCATGCACCGCTCCTGGAACATAAGCATAAATCCCTTACCAGACCACTGGCGCGAGATTAGAATTCGTAAGTCAGTATAAATACTTGGGTGTCCTCTTCAGTAGTAATCTTTCGTTTAAAATACCCATCCAGAACGTATTTGGGTCAGCCGATAGGACATCGAGGCTCTGAGCGTAAAAGAGCATTTTCACCGTTTCGTCCGCTACTTGAGTTCTGTTGCGCAGTCCGCACGAGAAGCGCTTACAGCGTAGAGCGGCCCGTTTCGGAGACTATACTCATTCGATAGCAGTGTCCGAAATCGCACGCTGCTCATCTCGTGTACACTCTTGCAAGGCCCTCTCGCACTGGCTGTCCGACAGCGAAATGTCTCGCAGCCTCTAAGGCGAGCATACGTATATTGCTATCTGCTGGCAAAATATGCGAGTTAAATTTAAACATGGTGTGACGTATAATGACGTTTATGATTTACTTATTGACTTTACCTCGTATAATATTTTTCGTAAGAAATGCAAGTAAACTCATTATTTACCTTTTGCAGGCTTCATTAAATTTGCAAACTAAAATTGGAAATAATGATCCTACGATGACAAGTAATAAAAGAAAGGAAATTTAATGAATGTTCTTATTTTGTCATGAAATATCGTTATCGAATCGAAATTACGAGAAGTAGGACAAAATCAACGAAAGTTTTGTGAAATGTCTTCGTAGTAAACAGTGGCGATTGTTGGATCCGAGCGTTTTCTCATTTGAATGACGTCTATATTGACGGAAGGGTCAGAATTTATGAAAAGGACGCAGTTTACTGATAGAGCCTATGATGCATAAACAGCAAAATGAATTAAAATCAGTTAGTAGGTGCCGGTAGAAATATTTCATCTCAGAAATGAAGCTACTTTTAACGTAGTAAATATAGAGGCCAATGGGAAAAAATCACTAAAGTGAAGAATTCATACGAGCAAATGAAGGACATTCCTCCGCTAAGTGCAGATTCAATGTTGGATTGCCGAAGGAAAGGAATGTCACTTCTGAAGGCCTCACTTGCGCTCTTTAGCTCTCTCAGGAGAGACTGCGAAACATTTCATTACATAAATACTCATGATCATGATTACTGGTCTTTTCGGTTGATTCTCTTTCATTAATCCTATCAACTGCGACACATTCAGAATTATCATCTTCTCATTTCAGATGGATTCTGGAACATTTTACTGTTTTGAAAAATTACGTATTATGGAAAAATAGGTAATTGAAACGCCAGTTTTCGACCGATTCATGTGCGATATAACTGCAACTACGTTAAAACAAGATTTTGCCATTGTTATTGTCCGGCGTTAACTCGAATTTTTTCTTTAAAACTGCACTTGGAAAGAGATGAACTGAGGTCCTTAATGAGTGGGGAAGCATCTCAAACCCAGATAATGAAAACCGATCTTCGAATTAATCTTCCTTCATAATGTTTTCATCTCTGATCATCCGCATCTGACCTGTAGATGATGACTGGAGGAGATTATCTTCAGCCCGTCTTACGTGCAAAGATCAGCCATTTTGGAAACTGAATATATCCTGAAACAATCTAGAAGTTCATCGGTCTCATACGTATGCTGAAGTCACTTGAATTTTATTTTAGGGAAACGGAAATTGACCGCAGTAATAATATTTCCCCTTTGTGTTGCATGAATTTGATGATATCGCAATACCTCAAATATTCAGAAGTCCGCTCTTTATTTTCATCATCATTCTGTTTAATGTAATAATTATGGATTCTTAGGAGAGACTCAAACTAAGACACTCCTTTGAAACCATTGTTGCATAAAAAGTCATTTTCGCTGGCAAGTGCAGAGTGCAAAGTGCAGAGTGCGAAGTGCATACACAAAATGCAAACATGGTTGATTGCGACTCTACGGACATTGGTGAAGTTAGTTAGTCATAATAAAGAATTAAAATTTCTGTAGATCATGCAGTAAGAATGAAAAAATTACTAGTGTCAGTTTTGATGAATAAGGTAAGAGGATAAGTTTCCACCCAGATTGGTTTAAAAGGAAGTTTTCGATGAAACGAAGAAAAACAGGTTACACGAATGTGACGAAGAACGTATCTCCAAATGTGCGAGGATAGCACCTCCATATTCTGAGGCGATCTTCCGAGGGATTGCTTTTGAGGAAAATGTTTAAACTAACGACGGAAGAGCCTTTTGGAAGGTTCTGTAGCGGGAGAGGGTTGGATTTGATATCAATACTTAAATTTGACAGAGCTGCTCTAATCTCCGTTAAGTGACACGACTGTGTGAATATATATTTAAGATCATAAATATATCGAATTACGTTTTTTATTCTGTTAGAAATAATACTAGAATAAGCGTTCGCGGAAGAAAATGGTTTTACACTTTGGACTAACAGAGAATTCCAAAGGTGGGTTTGGAAAATGGAGAGTTTCGTTGGACATTTTGGCTGAGATCTTGGCTCACGTACGAAAAGGAAAAGTGGATGCCACGCAATAGAATCTCAAAACGAAACAACCAAAGGTATGGGCTAATATATTTATTCAATTATTTCGAGCTTTACTGTAATTTTATTCGGGCCATACGTTACATTTATTACTTATTCGAGCTTTTAGATGAAATATTTAACTTTTTACAAGATATTCCGTAACTGATAGAACAATCCCAACGAGCGAGAATTTTGGAGAATTCATATTTTTCTTGGTATCGTAATACTCGTGAGGAGCACTTTGCTAGTAGAAACTAAATACACTTTTGTAACGCCAATCAGATTGAGAGTATGATATTACAATTAACGGGACCGTCTTCGGACGTTCGTAATCGCAGTGCGATCGACCGCGAAAATCGCAAAATGGCCATATTTGATTCGTAAGGAATAAAAGAAGGATTTTCAGTTGTCGATTCGGTCCGTTTTCGATTGTCTTTTGCCCACTCGAGAGGACGTGCCACTTTCATCGATTGCGTGTGCGACTCTTTAAAACGTCTGCCAATCCGCGACTCAAGTTCACGTCGTGCCCCAAAACTATCACTATTTTGCAATAAAGCGTTTTTAAACTTCTTTGCCAAATCCTCTGATTAAGCGCCATCTTCAAGAGAGGATGGGCCTTCACCGGAATCAAAGAGAGCTTTCGCTTTACATTCATAACGGTAATTTTGATCTTCTTTTGATTAGAATCCATTTTATCCATTCCTTCAGTAGGTATTTTGTTTTGCTGCTGCGATATTTGATTGCGTTTAATCTTGGTGTTCAAAGAGCACGTGGGAAGGGGCATTTCTAATGAAACTAAGGGAATCCTAATTAATGCAGTATTGGTCTAATTAGGTAACGGCTGCCAACCAATTGCAAGGCTCTTTCCGTGCGGTTTCTGAAATATAGTGGCAATAGATAGTATTAAGTAAGGATTTAAGATTAACTTCGGTTGCTGGAAAGGTTGTGTTGTATGTAAAGTATGTGTTTAGTATACATATTAACGATCAGGGGAGATGTGAATTTCTGATTATTTCTTCAATCAGCGACTAGGCATTTGAGATTATAGGGTTAATTTACCTAGTAATTAAACTATAGCGGCATTTAAAGTCTAACAGAGTCAAAAAACCTTCGGTAACAGAAATTACAGATTTAATGTAAAAGGGTTTATGTAGAAATATTCGCATAGTAATTTTGTGAAGATAAATCTAAAAACCAAGATCGATAGTGTTTTGAGAGAAACTAGGAGGAGACCGTCTATTTTACCACTGAGAAAAATATTAGAAATTTATATTTCCACCTTGTTTTTCCTTGTGTGCTTTTATTCTTCAGTGACCTTTATATCTTTCAACATACAGCCTTTCTTTTCAATCTACTTTCTATCCAAGCATCTGAAGTAATGCTTCGCCAGAATATCCTAGTTTATCTTCATAGTGTCACAAAACAAGCGCATTCCCATAAACTGGTTATTTCGTAATATTCAGAGGAAGGAAGGAAAGAATTACTTGCGGTTTTAAACGTTTTCACAAAATAAGCATTTACATAATTTAGATGAATCATTTTCAAGCGGTTTTCCGCGAGCACCGGTCGTTCCTACCCCGTGAAACCGCTTTGAGATTATGTATTCGCTTTTTATTCTACGTTTGGACAAATACTTAATCTTACTTTCGCGAGACCATAGTTCGGTTGAATTAGCCATTTTCACAGCTGTGCATATACCTTTCGCCTAAAAGTCAATCAATTTCTAAGGACCAACAAAATGTTAACCCAAACCATTCATTCGCCTAATGTCGTTAGAGGCCAAAATAAACATACCAACTGTTATTAGTCGTGACGTTTCTCACCAAAGCTTTTGTTTGCGAAGGCTAAATCGGCGAAGGAATTAATGGCTGCAGTGTTGTCGTCTCTTTTTGAAGGCGAACAGAAGGTCAGGCCGGACGACATAAGCCACCACTTGCATAAGAGTACTCGACTTCCCAGAGAACTTTCAGTTTGCTTCTGGAGAGTCCATTAGAGGACAAATTTGAGAAATGCCGCCTTCACCAGACTCACTTATCTCCGTTGCTTGAAGAAGATGGCTCTAACTCAAGGCTCAGTTCAATACTTTCTTCTCGGTATTCCTATGGAAGTAAAATACAGCAATAGGATTCTCCTCAAACGAATGCCACAGACCCTCTTTTGTTCTGCCGGTTACTTCGCGTATTTTACAATATGATCAATGTGTCATGTTTATCCTTTCTCAAGAACTGTTTTAAACGTGGGAACCAAAAATTGATTTGACAAGATCGAAATGATTATCAGAATTCAAGCTACAACGATCATCATGATAAACTCCTTAACAAAAACCCTTTTATACGCAAACCTGTAATTCTTCCTCTCCTTTGACTTGGGATACTTTATATAAACTTGTTTTATTCAAGACTAATCATTTCCAAAAGCTTTTATGAGATTGGGAGTTTCTTTTACTGCAACCTGTGTCAAATGTTAAATCTAACTTTCGAAACCACACTGATTCTGATTCCTGTCCAAATATTTCCAACAAAGGAATTCACCGAGTTTCTGTGATGTTAACGTCTCATAAAATTTACAATACTCATTTTTATGTAATATAGTAACAAGAAATAAGACTATCCCAATAAAATTTGCCTGTATTTGAGGATGCCAAGCTGGAAGGTAGAAATCAAGTAATTTAGGTTGACATATTTAAAAAATAAAGATGGATTAAAATATAATAAGTAACTTTATGTTTATGATGATTATCCTCCAGCAAATAATCCAAGCCCTTGAGGGTGTTTCTAGAACAGAATTAAATAACAACGATTAGTTAACTTCAATATAGAAATGATGGACTCTTTTATCACCTCAAAATAAGTTCAATGACCATTAAATTATGAATCGAAGGTCAGACAATAACTAATGACATCATTCAAGAAATACTCGAATTCCGAATTCATACTTAAACATGGATCACGACTCAATCACCACGCAAATGAAATCCCTCACCTTTCGATTGAAACACTTTGAGGTCCGATATCCTATACCTCCCTAACCCAATTCCCATGTTCGCTATGTTTACAGTTCCTCTTTAAAAGATTACAGTGAAACAGTTTCGGTGGCATCCTATTTGACACTACAACTGGTCAAATCTACGCTACGGTACCCTCTGGGTATATTCATCAGAGTTTACGTCTGCAACACCTCGAAAATGCGGCAATCAAGTCTCGTTTCACGGTTTATCAACGCGGTGTGAACCACACGATACACGGACGCAAACATAGTAATCGAATAATCTATGAGCCGATCTGAGCAGTCTTTCCAAGAAGATGACCCCCATGTGATGAAATGTCGTCTGTTAGGAGAGACCGGCAACGTCCATTCGGTCGAACCCATTGCACCAGTGCTACTCTTAGACCATTTCCACCTCCAAGTCCAAATCAGGGCTGTACCAAGGGATGACAGTGTTTTCTGCTGCAATTTCGCCATGCGGATCAGATATTCCTCAAGAATTCAAATCCAAGCATGGTGTTAGGAACGTGACTCGTTGTCCCACTTCAGATGTACGCTCCTGGTTTATTGGAGCTAATAAACTGATACTAAATACTTCTGAATACCGGCTAAGTACCGCAGCTAACTGGTCCTCCCTAACCGAAAGTCCCTGCGCTAATGACCGAACCGGTTTGAAAGAAGGCGGAGAGGAACCCTTGACGTCACAGCAGACCGCGTGACGTCACAAGCGAATGATCTTTATAATTTTCAACCTTACTTTTTATTACCAAACACAGTTTTGGTCTGCTTTTTATAGTGAGTTTCATCTTGGAATCTAATCTGTTTTGCTAATTACGAATTAGGCGAACGCCATGCATGATTCTTTTCATCTGAGGCAGGGATGGCTTATTTTCTGGCACATCCTTAAAGAATAGCGTGCCATTGTGATGCTTCTGTCTATGCCATTTCGATTGAGCTGTTACTGAATAAATTAATTACTGAAATTACTCATTAAAATACATGCATTATATTTAGAGACACTTAAAGCGATAACACCGTTAGAATTCTATGAAACTCACACGACTTAGGGAATTTGGTTCGCAATTTTACGTCTCCCTTTAATTGATGAATGTACGATAAAAAATTACATACCTTATAAATGCAATGTACAAATTGTATTCAACATTGAAAATAAATTTTCTACGTTTATTTAATATGACTACGAAATTTAAGTTTTTCTTTCATAATTATTACTATTTGAATCTAATTTCTATCGCATCGGACAACGTTCTCCATTCGCCGAACACACTTCGCTTCATTGTGTTGTCCGTGGGATTTGGGTGAAGAGGAAGTTGATAAGAAGCCAAGTCATTTCAGACGAAATCCTCTACCAAAAATGTTCCTCGGAATCAACCAATTATTGTTTTTTCTTTAGTTTTCGACCCATTCAACGATTTTCGCCTCCATATTTCTTTCCATCGCTTCGTTTTCCCTCAAAAGCATTTTTATTTGTTCTATACTTTTGATCATCGAATCGACAAACACTACACAATTAATATTTTTGTTATAATTTCGCATTTGTTCCTTTATTTTACTATAATATGTTACTAAATATTTTATTTAAGGCTTCTTCGGTTTCATGAGCGACCGCTGATTTCTAATTCATTTGATTCCTAAAAGGATTTCCATCGACGAGAAGTGCTTCCTCTACGATTACGGTGCCGAGGAAATTTAATATTTTAATCAGAATCTTTGAAAACGAATAAATGATATTCGAGTTTATTTTAAATTCCAATATTAATATATTAGTTAGTTATCCTAATCCATATTGGAAGATGATTGATCTTCTGGAAAAAGGCACGACAGAATGCAGAGAAACTAGTGAGATTCATCTAATAATTCATTCAACCAGATTCTATTTAATCTTTTGAAAAGCGAATGAATTTATACGAAGAAATTAACGGAGTGTTGAAATGTTCGGTTTTTCTTTTCACCGGAAAAAAGTTCTGAAAGGTGAACAACTTCCTTGGTTGGGTCGGAGGTATTCCAAAGAGTTGTAATGGAAATTGACGATTATCATTTCGGTCGAAAAACCAAGGTCTTTCCTTAAAAGGGGACGTCGTTTCCCACAATTTGATGACGACACTTCCGCTGCTGTCCCGCGTTTTCCCATCGCTTCGGAGGAATCGCCTAATCGCCATGAATGTCCCGAATTCAGTTTTCAAAATACCCAGATTTCGACGAAATTACAGTTAATTACGCCTAGTATTGAATTCTATTCTCGTCTCCGCCTCATATTTGCCCTACCGGATCGCTCCCTCAATTCTAAAAACATGCATTTTGATCAAAGTTATTTCTATTTCACATTTCGCGATTCTCGTCGGAAGCGATTCATCTCACGTTTCGCATTTTCAAATAAACGAACGGATGAATAAATGTATTTACCAAAATAGAAAAAATGTAATTACAAATCTCACTATCTATTATGAGCTAATTCTAACGGAATCGCCACTTTCATACCCAAGCGATTGATATGTTAGGTCGTTGTCATACAATTTGGATGGTTTCCCTTATACTGGCGTAGGGGAAGCAGCGAAATAAAGCAAGCTGGTGGTCTTAAATTACGATAAAACAAAACTGGAATACAGCGAGTGGACTGAATTGGCCTTTTGGTTGAAAATGTATTAGATTTTTTCTTTATGGCATTATTGATGAAACTCCACAAATTAGTGATCCGAAAATCCAACTTCAGTAAATGGCAATCCTCTGCTTGCTGACAGAACTCCCGCATTACACAGCTAAGTGAAAGGGACATTTTTTGATCGAGATTTCCTACAAAATAATCTTCGGCAATCGCGTAGAAGAACGCGAGTTTTGCGACAGCAGCAAAAGAATGGGGGAGTACAAAACGCCGCTTGAATTGTCACCAGTGGGTTTCTTCCCCAGAGGGTGGGTTGGGTTTCTAAAAGTGTCGAACTTTTGATTAAACGTTGAGCGGTGGATTTACCTAATCGAGCTAACGACGACTCCAGAGTAATTGAATATAATGTTTTAACCGAATTCAATTTCTTCCATCGACGGTTATTTTGCATCCGTATGGAGCCCATTTATATACCGTCACATTATACGAATGCCTCATCCAAAGGTTGTCATTTTATACAGCAAACAGTTGTTTTAGAGTCGTCCTTACTTAGGAAAATGTTACGCTATAAAACTCCATGAGTGTGGATGTTCAGAAATGTCGTGAAATAATTTAGGATTATGTATTCATAAGGATTCAAGTATTCTGTTCAATATTGTTGGTCGAAACTAAACAGTTTCGAGGATACTACCTCATACTACAATGGATGTAACTGGGGAAACCTGTTTCCATTAATGAACTAATAAATATTCTGGTTTGAACCCACCTGCAGTAATCGGTCGTGTTTTGTTAAATATATTTTCCGTGGACGGAGTGTGAACTTTATTACTTTCTCCATATACGAAGTATAGAGAAAGTATTGTTTTCATGAAAAAATTCGACTTCGAGATTTTAACGGAAATACATGTTTTGGGGTCCCTAGAACACGTTTTGACTATTTTCGGAATGATGTCTGTGTGTATGTGTGTGTGTGTGTGTGTGTGTGTGTCTGTATGTGTGTGTGTGTTTGTGGGCGCTCTAACGTGAAAACCATTTGTCGTATCAATACCAAACTTCGTATATAGTACTGTGGTGTGTGCTGTCAGAGTTGATTAGTTTTTGGAGTAAATCGATTGACCGAAAGTCGAGCTTCATTCATTAAAGCTCATTTCCAGTTTTCAAAATATCTCCATAAATATGATATATACGTGTATTGTATTACTTATAAAAGTTTTAGATAATAAAATTTACTATAACTTTTGTATTTAACATATTTTTATATCACCGGTTGATTAGGAGTTATTCGTGAAATACCGATAAACCGGAAGTAGCTGTTATGTACTTTGTGGGCGCTCTAACTTAAAAACTATTCATTATATCAACACCAAATTTCATATATAGTATTTTGGTTAGTTTTTTTAGAGTTGATTAGTTTTTGGAGTAAATCGGTTAACCGGAAGTTGAGCTTCATTCTACAAAGCTCATTTCCGGTTTTCAAAATATCTCCATAAATATGATATTTAGGTATATACAATTATTTGAAAAGTTTTGGAAAATGTAATTTACTATAACTTTTGGTTGAAACATATTTTTGTATCACTGATTGTGTAGGAGTTATTCATGAAATACTGATAAACCGGAAGTTGCTGATTATGTACTTTGTGGGCGCTCTGGGCTCTATGGGCGAAAGGCCAATTTCATCGTTTTTCATCGATCATGTCCCGTAAAACATTATTTATCATGTTTTTGGCGTCAAAGATAATATATAATATTAATCACCCATATTCCAAGTTTAGATGGAATATAGAGTTCGAAATTACTGCGGTAGATAAATATTTACATCTTATATATATGGAGAAAGTCATGTGCTGGCCACATCAGATTTTTTAATTAATTATTTTAGTTCGGTCTTCGCAACCAGAGGCGAAGTTCGTTCAACACATGCCCATTTGATCTTTGATTTGATTCCATCGAATGCTCGTATTCAAGAAAAATTTAGGCTTTGAAATGGCAATATATATTTACGATAGCATTTGACATTTCAATTGCAATGGACGTGCCAAAACAGTGCTTAGAATTGCAAATATTTTCAGTTGTTACAGTTCATTGCTAAATAAATGGGAATTCTTGAGAAGGATTTTAAATTCCCAAAGTACCTCGAGGCTTAATTTTTATCTATTTTTATTTTATTAATGAGGCTTTTATCATTTCCAAACGCAGCTAACATTTATCTGTAGAATTCATTGGTCACTCGAACAATGCTTAATACAAAAATCCTTTACTAAACCAAGATTACTCTTAAAATGCATAAATTTGGAGGCCAACAAAATGTTACAAAATTAGTCAGCAGATTAGATGGTGATTCCACTAAGTATCGAATACATATTATTATAAGAACATTAGATAAATAATAAAAATTATAGTGAAACAATATATTACGCCATTCGCGAAAAGTAAGGAAGTAAATAAAATCCATTTCGTTTTCTTCCATATTTTGCTTCTTATACGCAAAAATATTTTTTCATTGGAGATTGATGTTGTCTAACTTTGATAATAATCTTCGAAGAAGACGTTATGAGAGATGTTTATAATTTATTATCTTCTCAGGTTATATGAAGACATTCAATGTCGCCCGAATAATAAAGACGACGTATCACTATTGTCATTATATTTAGTCTAAATTTTACATAGTTGAAATCGCATATGTTAGAAAGTCAACTTGTGGGTTTCATCGGCCAATATATTTATGCATCTTCCACCATTACGCATTTTATAAGTCAGCTCGGAATAATTCTTACAAAATTAATCTTGAAAAATTAAGGCAGGGTCAAATATTACATTGTGTTATAACATTACGTTACATCCTAAATAGTTATTCTTTGATATTTTGAGCAATTAATTAGTAATGAAAGGAAAACGTCACGAGTGATTCCCAGACATTTCATCTCAACGAAGTGTATTTTCTCTCAATTTTCAATTTTATTTGACATTAAATAGATAAATAATTTCAAGAAAGAATTTAATAACTCGAGTTATTACATAAATATATTAAGTTATAATTATTCAAAATAGTTAAATATTAGTCACTAAACCTAGAGTACATAACATCAAGATACTTGATGAGTCACAATGCGTTGAGGCACAGCCAAAGTTCTTATCGACAATGAAAAGTGACAATGAGATGATTGATCGTGAGTCCATAATGTCACGAGGGCAAAGCGTCAGCCTCCGGGACGCATCACCTGAAAGAGACGAAGAATAGTCAATTATTTAGGAATTTTCGAATCCATCGCTTCACCATGGAAAGAAAACCAAAGTTCATGCCCATGGGAATGTTAAATCGAATCATTAAATGAAAAAAGACAAAATCTGACTATGTCCACAGAAATGAAAAAAAGACAAACTCTGACTAAAGTGTCTTTTGTGTGGACTTGTCTGTGGACACACTTTTCTGTGGACACAGTCAGAGTCATTTAATTCCACCAGATATCTCCAGAAGTCATTGAATTGATTCCAGGGAATATTGTTTTCGCTCCGATTAAATAAATATATTTTGGTTCGGCAAAAGACCTTTTTCGATCGGAGAATAAATATTTGTAAAATGTTTGAATGAAATTTCTTCATTAGGTCAGATGTTAAAATATTAATTAGGTATCCCAAGGAAGGATAGAGTCCGATGAGACCGAGGATTCGTTAGGTAGATACTGAGATGTGAATAATTATATAAAAATCCACGTAATGGTTTTGTTCCAGCGACCGGTTTAGAATGAAGGCTTTCTTCTGCCACAGAAGTTAATATCCTGGAATGGAGTTCCACCAAGTGGTGCTGCTTCCATTCATTTTAGATATTTACCGGTCGTCATGGCTTGTAAACATAATCACCACAAGTAACAATGGGAACAGAAATTGGAGCAAATAAATAAAGGTTTTTGTTTAGGTTCTATATGTTTCATTTATTTTTGATAATTATATTGGTGATTCTGCCATGTTTCTATTTTCGCAATCCAATTGACTTTTTATCGAAGGGAAATGTCGAAATGCAAAACCTTTAATTGCTAAGATCGTTCTTTTCACTCCACCGAAGAGATTCGGATCTGCAGAAACTCATAAAATTCGATATTTACGAATAACATATTTAGTTTTTGGTTAATAGACGTAAAGGAAAAAATGTAGGAGAATAAAATTTTCTATAAAAATAGGAAAACATAATTGAATTTGCGTGCGGCCTTTGAATTTTCGATTTTTTCCATTTCGCAGAATTGGCAAATATTTCATAATTGGGGGATGGGTGGGTTCAACTCATTTCCATGCAATTGACGAGTGAATACATAGAGGAGGGGAAATGGAGGAATCGAAATCACGCACCAAAGACGGAACATCAATTGCAGAACAGAATTTTAATCTGCGACATTCCCTACAGATTTGACATTTAGATTAGAAATGAATTTGCTTTATATAAAACATAGATAAATTGAAAAATATGTTATTATTATGTTCCTTCGAGTATTCTCATCGTGTTCTTATTCGAAATGAACCTATTAAGAATGTATCTTATTGATAAGATATTGATACTGACCTTTCAGCTTTATTTGGGGTGTCTATGATGACCTCTCCTTGAGCAACGTGCACTCTGCCGCGAAATCTGTTTGCTTCCGACGGCTCGTCCTTGTACTGCACAAATGGAGACAGGTAACCCGGGTCCAATGGGAAAAAGCCCTCCTGTAAGTCAATGAGGTAGAATTCACTATAGAGATATTGCTGTGATTTATTGACTAACGAGTTACTTCAGACTAATTCTTTGAGTTATTGAATCGATAGACATTCCATTATTATTAATTTTGGAACTTAAATCTAACTTCGGAAAAGTCTTTGTTCTTTGTAAATTATAATATTCGTACATCTGCTCGGTACTTTTGCTTACCAAGGACGTAATGTATATCGGTCTAATAGGTATGGATTATATTCAATTACGTTATCAGTATTACTTACACCAGTCGAAACCTCTTGGTTCGCATCTGAGCTCCTCGCCCATTGTTGGCTTATGGTGTCAAGAATGGGAGGAATGTACTCTGGACCATAATGCTCCTCCGGGTATATGACAGTGGTCACCTTCCCTGGAATTGTCTCGTAAACCACTGGGCGCGATGCCGCGTACGTCTTCTTGGGGACTGTCCAAGGGACTTCCTTAGCTGGAACGTGATAGGAAACCGGTAGTTCAGATACAGCCTTATAAGTCACCTCCGCAGGTGGGCTAAACCCGCCGATGGTATTTTCTTGGGTCGTCTGTGGTACCACAGATGAAGCTGGAGGAGTTAAGGAGTTAGGTGGTGGAGCATAATCAGGCTGCGGTGGACTGTAAGCTGTAGGGCGCTGAGATTGAACTCTGTAGGTGGATTGAGGCTCAGCGGGTGGTGCGTACGTTGGCTCGGATGGTGGATTGTAAGGAGAAGGAGGCTGAAGTTCCTTGGGCACACCATACGTTGGTTCTGGTGGATTGAATGGAGCAGGGCTAGGGTATGGGCGCTGAGGTTCTTCGGGTACTCCGTAAGTTGGCTGCGGTTCTGGAGGAGCATACGGAGTTGGTTCTGGCACACCGTACGTTGGTTCTGGTGGCGATGGTGGACTGTAGGGAGCAGGGTTGTATGGGCGCTGAGGCTCTTCTGGTGCACCGTACGTTGGCTGCGGTTCTGGTACTGGTTCTGGAACACCATAAGTAGTCACTGGTGGTCCATACGTAGGTTCTGGTTGAGGAGGGCTGTAAGGAGCAGGGTAAAGAGGCTCTTCTGGGACTCCATAAGTGGATTCGGGAGCTGAATAAGGAGTTTGTTCTTCATAAGGTGGCGTATCGTAAGTGGTAGGCAACTCAGAGGGTGGGGGTCCGTAGGAAGATTGTGGAAGGGCAGGAGGATAAGGACCTGTGACAGGGGGTGAATATGGGGCGGGTTCCTCTCGAGGCGCTCCGTAAGCAGAATCTGGTACTGATGGAGCGTAAGAAGCTGGGGTGGGCTTGGCCGGAGCGTATGGAACCGAGTGCTTAGGGATCTTGATCAATGGGAGTTTTGGTAATTTAGGAATCTTTTCCAGTCCGAGGATTGCTGGTATATCGGGTAGATCCGGTAGACTTGGAAGTTGAAATCCTTCATCCTCTTGGGCTCTAGAGAACAGCTCCGCCAGTTGTGGATACTGAGAGAGAAGGCCGAGGAGCAGAGATGCTGTGTCTGGGCTAGGAGCGCCTCCCTGGGATGGGGAGAGGACATCCAAAGCGGTTCTTTTGCCTTCGGCCAAACCACTGATGGCGCTACCGATATTACTCTTGGCATTCAGTATTCTATCGAGGACTGTTCTGATATAACCATGTCTAGGGGTGTTGCTACCTTTCGTGGTTCCACCTGATGACATCTCATCAGGAAGGAATGCTGCGAGTGAGCCCAAGGCGTCCAAACTTGAAGATACGTCGGAGGAGCTTCCAGAGCTTGGTGGTAAGTTATAGGTATCAGGAGAAGGGCCGTATGTCTCCTGAGGTGGTCCGTACGTCTCTTGATATGGTGTGTAGGTCTCTTGAGGTGGTGTGTACGTCTCTTCAGGTGGGCCGTATGTCTCCTGAGGTGGGCCGTACGTCTCTTGAGGTGGGGTCTCCTTCGTTGGAGGAGGGTATGACTGCCCGGCTTCAGAGACCATGGACACAGGATGGATGGTGATGCCATTGTATTTATGCACCTTCCATACGGGATGGCTGCTTAGATCTGGAGGAGTAGGGAAAGGAGTCTTTGGCTCCTCCGCGCCTCCACCGAAGAGATACGAGAGCCCTAAAAACCTTGGCAATCGCGTTGGATGCGCAGAAGTGGCCGTCACCACCACTACGAGTATAAGGAGCGGAATCTGAAAAAAAGAATGATTAGATGAATGGTATCTTTTCAAGGACGATCACGATAACGACAAGAATGTGTCAGCGTTCATCTCTTTATTTAAAGCACTCCTATTTAAGAGTTCGAACTTTGGAATTAATGTAAAGTTATTTTCAACTCCTATCCTAAACTGGATATTTAATGAGTCGAGATATATTGAGAGATTTATTTTATGTTGTTAGGGAAACTCAAATCTAAATATTTCCGGATACCTATTTATTCAATCCTTATAGTAAAATATTTCCGATTATGCGACGATTGGCATGAAAAGGGTTATCCGTCCCTCGTCAAAATCGATGGTTGAATGCAACTAATCCCATTTTCTTCATCAATATTTTATCTCAGGTATCGCTCAAGTTTTATAGTGTAAACGTTATTCATATATCTACACATAAACGTATATCATATGCTCTACATCGGAATTTATATTTTCAAAATAAAATGTCATCCTTCATTCATAAACGTACCTTAGGAAATACTGATATATTCTAATTCAGGATTCGTGTTCTTGATGCAGGAAATATACCTTTGAAGTGTTTTGTCCACATATTTCCATAATAACTTGCATCTCCTTATTGTTCTGCTTTCATAACTATAATTTTATTGCTGTTTGAGATGCTGACGATAAGACGAAAGAGCAGTTAAGGAGAATAAGTGAGATGCGAATCTCATTTCTTTTCAAATTTGGGCCTCCTCATTTAAGAATTTATGTCCGACGAGCGTGCTTCGGCAATTAAACATTCGATCGATTGCAGAGGTAAATATAGGAGAGGGTTGCAAGAGGACAGCTGAATCTGCAGCCAAATCGTATTAATGGCAATGGAATGATGTTCTCCAACATTAAAAGTGAGAAGTTGCTGATTTGGATGAGGCGCGGACTACGAATTCAATGTTTTACAGATGAATGTGAAGATTACTCACTGTTCCTCGGGAATTTACGAACATTTTGAAGGAATTACGAAAATGGTGCGTCACACATGTTTGTGTGACGCACCATTTTCGCTTAGCGCTTCGCTTAGCGCTTTCGCTTAGCGCACATAGCGCTTCGTGACATTTTTTTTCTCGGAGAAAATAAAAAAAAACCTTTTTCACTTCATGTACAACCTTAGGTTGATTTTCGCGGTTTCCAGTACTACGATAAATTTAATTTCTATCTCCTGTAAAATTGTTGAATTATTTCAGTGGTTACGTGAATTAAAGGGGCGAGAAATATTATAATTGGTGATTATTTATTTTCATATACCCCAAAAACATCCATTTTCAGGACTTTTACAGTGGTAACAACAACAATCACACAAGACCCTAATCAGAAAAATCCGACTAGTCGGGATTCGAACCCAGGACAGTGAGGTTAGAGCGACACCGTGGAGGCACGCTAACCACTCGGCCACCACGGCCGACTATTTATACAACAGAATTCACTATTCCGTCAGTATAAATAAACGAATAATTAAACTATTTTTATGAGATTAATCTCAGCAAATACCAAGTTTTGATTGATTACAATGAGATCTCAATCTGTTCAAAAATTCTCCTCTCGAAAAAATGTCCTTAAATAATGGAAAGTCTATGAGTGTACAAACGACATGGCCTGAAGGAAAGCATTTCTAAATTTTTCAAACCGAAAATTATGTGATTTCAATTATGAAAGCAATAACGCATTTGAGTTGGCTTTCGAGGCCATTCAGGGGCGAGGGAACTGCTGGGCGTAGACGGCGATCGTAAGGAAATTAAACGAATAGAAACGGAGAAAATAGAAGGTGTAACAAAGGGAATGGATAAGCAACACAAATGAAAGATGGAAAAGACTGGAACAGCAAAGAAAGAAAGTAGCGTTAGAGCAAAGAAACCGTGACAATGATGACAACAGAGACACTGAAGAAAATGGAAGTGAAAAGGAAATGTAAAAATTGGAAAAGTGTGGTCGAATATTAAGAAATGAGGCAAAAAGGCTAAATAAAATCGGCCATAAGAGGAATCTGAGGATGTTGAAAAACTAGAAAAGAGAGGACAGTATGTTTTGGTAAATAAATGGTGAGAAGTTCTACGGGAGAAAGGTGCGGGAAAAGATGGGAGCTGATGAGAAAAGAAGAGTAGAAGAAGATTTGTATGGATCCAATGCAGAGCATATTACTAGACATGATTTAGATGAGGTGAAGAGAAGTTCTAAAATAGTCCGTCCGGAATAAGAACAAACGATGAAAGATACGCAAAATAGCAAATCGACAGCAATAGATGTACTTCCCAAACAATTATTATTTTTTTTAAACAAGATAAAAGAGGGAAATATTGTAAATGTTAAATATATGACGCTAGTTTCTATCATTTAGACATCATGTCGATGCCAAAGTTGCTAAAATATTGTACAGAGCACTAAATCTGATACTTCAAAGTAATGGAGGAAGATTTAAAATAGCAGCTAAGAAAAGAAAAAGGACTATTAAGGATACAAGAAGAACGGCAGAGAAAAAAAAGATAAGCGTTTTTTATAGAATTTAAAGAAAAGGATTTGATAGATCTAAATGGGGAAGGTTGTGTTTTGAGGATAAGATACTTACAGGACAAAAGACTAGAAAATGGTACAAAATACAGGTGCGATGGATGAACTTAGAATAGATGAGAGATGCGTAAGCAATTATGTGCTGCCATGGAACAATAAGTTACATCTTGGAAGAAGAAAAAAAGATTAAATTCTATCATATTCAGCCGTACTTCGTGGAAGGACAATCTAAATGGAAAGAAGAAGTAATCCACAGATATCCACAGTGGAATTCTACGAATTATTTTTCTTATTCATTTAGTTAAGAAAAAAGATGAATATTAGTGTGATATTCGCTGATCACTAGCAAATTTCAAAGAATAGTGACGGTACTGGAAAAAGGGTTTAAGGAGTATGCAATGAAAATATATGTTGGGAAAACAGAGGTAATGAGAATTAATGACAATGAAGATATCAACTTCAAAATAAGTTTAGATGTATTACTATTATTATTAGTCCAGCTCCAAGTCAAAAATAACAGATCTCTGTAGAATATAAGGCATAAGAATGACAGGAATAGGCAAAGAGGAAAAATGTTTACAGTGGAGCAACTTGGCGCGAGAGTTGAAAAAAAAGGCCGTAAAATGCTCTGTATGGAGTATTATGACGTATAGCTGTAAGACATGCCTCTTCTAAACAGCATCAGGAAGAAACACGGACGTACATTTAGAGGGAAAATTAAATTAGTTTTGGAAAAAAGCAGCCATAACGAGGATACGAAAGTCAACGACGACAGAATACCAATTGAAGACGCCCTTCGTTAAATGGACAGCGGAGAATAATGCTACCTTTTCATTGGGGCTTCATCTACGGCCTTTGATGTGGATCCCCACTTTCTTCCACTGGTGCAGCTGAATCCAGCGATTCTCCAAGATAGTGTCCTCGATAATTCAACGATTTCTCTGATGCTAATTTTTTTCTTCATGCAAGGTTTTAATCAAAATTTTGTCGTACAATTTTTCCCAGAAGATGTTCGTCAGAGAGAATTCATGCCATTTTTTAGGTCGGACGATAAATACCACCCCAGGCAGTTTTAGTGTCCGATTCTTGCGTTTCATATGAGACGTGCAGATGAAGTTGCGTCGGAAAATTTAACGTCAAAGAGAATAAAAGTAGCAGGAAATTGCGAGACACTACAACGAGATAGTCCTGATGTTCAGAGCTTAAATTCTCTCCGTCATCCCAAGAGCGAAAGTAACAAAGAAATAAAGTTAGTCGATGTGAACTGCAGAAGTATTCGTAATAAGCAAACGGAATTTTCCAACTTGACTAGAATTACATGTGCCGATATAATATTAGGAAACGAAAGTTGGCTTTGAGAAGAGATATCGACCAATGAGATTTCCATTTCACAGTGGGGGCCGAGACAGCAGAACAGGAGGCGGAGTATTTATCGCTGTGAGGAATAGTTTAATAAGTCAGACAGAAAATCTTAAAAGACTCACGAACATTGGGATGATTTGGTGCTCCGTATCCAATAAAAACGGTAAGAAACTTCTGTCGCCCTCCGATAGAATAGAAAAAAATAGATAGTGATAGCTTTATTTCTGTTACATCAGTCTCCAGAAAGGGAAAGCAGCACCATTAGTAGGGGGCAGGGAAAAGATCTCTGAAGGATGGCAACCTTCGGATAAGTTCACTCTTCTCTAATAATGTTTCACGAATTATACACCGATTATCATATATTATATCCGTATATGTGGTCATTTATTTCCGGTATCTTATTACATGTTTTCATTTTTAAATTTTTATGAATAATTCCGTACGTTGAATTCCAGAATATTACGCTAATTATTATAAATGTCGAATTTACATGGAGTATGCGCAATTGAGTCACAATAGGCTTCTCAAAGAACCCATCCTTTCCTCTTTCACCTTCATGTTAAAAGGAGGTTTCCTGATAATGTATTTCGATTCATAAAAGTACTTCAAAGGAAATCACAAATGTGTACTTATCGAGAGCTAGGAGATTGTATGAGAAATGGAGAGGAAAAGACTATACTAACTCAGCTTACAGATGAAGAGACTATTACTGATATTGATGAAATGTTTCCATAGGCAACTGGAGCTGAAACTTTAAGAAAAGCTTCTCCTTCCTAACAAAACCAAAAGGCCAAATAATGCTAGCAAAGGAGAGGGAGTTGTTAGCAAAGCGCTCGAGTGCCATTAACTCCGAGCCCGTAAAATAAGGGTCGGCTAAAATTGTCATATGTGAATGCTTCTCGACGTCAATTCTGCCAACTATATTTTCGACCAATACAGAGGATAAAAACGTAGCCATAAGTCTTTTTGCGATTAAAATTATAATACAGACACATTTTAGTAAAATTAAATTTGTCCATAATTCTACGTCCATTTTGTCTAGCAAAGGTATCATATTCTTACATAAAACTCTCTTCACCTGAGTTTTTAATGTGATTAGCAGAATTTAACATTAAAAAGGCTGACTGTTAGACTTCACATCGCCAAGAAGATAGCGAAACTGGATTTGTAAATTCTATGTCGCAGAGCCGGACCGCGCAACGCTTAAAAAAATCAACCGCAATCCCAGGGTAGCAGGTGAATTGAAACAGTTTCTTAAAATTCCATATGTAGAAGCCTTGTAAATTGATGTGGTATAAGAAATTGATAGTCCATCGCCCTTTTTCCAGTTGTTTTCCTTACTTTATCTAGAAATTTTGCCGAAAAAGGGGTCCGCCATTTTGTTGCTTATAATGAACAAAAACCCATCCTTAAGCACCAAAACTTCATCAAATAAAGAGATAAAGAGTTATATTAAATTGCTACATCGTCGATTTTTTCAATAGTTTCTCCCGAAAGTCTCTATAAATCAACGAAGTTGAATGTTTCTCCGAAAAATCCGAGGGACTAATTTTCTGTGAAAATTTCTCAAGTTTGACACCCTGTATTCTTTTGACGCCTAGCAATATTTAAAAACGATAAATGGAATCGTATTATTCAATCTTTTTGCAGTAACTATGCGAAGTTTCAAGTTCCGCACTCAAAAAAAAAACATTTTTGACGTATTTGTAGGAGGGTATTTACCAGATACAAACTGGACAAACACTTCCATCAGTAGTAATAGCCGTGATAGAATTTCACCGCAGAAATTGATTCCTGTATAAAGTCTTTTCCGCTTAAGAGCAGAGAATATGAAGAGCATCGGCATAAATGCATAGATAACAAGAATGCAGGGAGATTGAGGCAGTAATGAATTTGACGCTGGCAGGTCAGTCACGTTAGGCGAATCGCTAGAAAACAATCCTAAAGAGTTTCGGTCGTGTGATCGCGAGACTAGAGGCAAGCAATCGACCGTTTTGCACCTCGTCGATAACAATTTAAGCGTAGATTCAGGCGAAAAGGCAAATATTCTTAAACAGCATTTTAAAAAATGTTTCGTTTCAGATGACGATCGCGTCAACGCGTTTCCTACTCGAGTCACGTCAATAACGAATGAATTGGAATTAAATGAGACAGCTATTAGAAAGCTACTACAGCAGGCCGATAATAAAAAATCTACGGCTGTAGATGAACTTGCCTCCCTGCTCCTCGTTCTCTTTAGTAAATCCGAGCTCATTCGTTTTTTCATAATAATACACGGGTATTGTGAGTCCATAACGAGTAGGGACTAATGTCGGAAAAGGAGAATTTACTGCCAGCATATGCAAACTATGATATATAAATAGCAGGGACAACATTTTTAAAGGAACTTTTTGGTAGAGAATTCAAAATCGCAGAGAAAACGCGCTCTTCTGTATTAAAAGACATAGAACTGTAACCAAATGCGCTTTAGTTCGAGACCAGGTGGGTGCAAGATTCTCCCATTCGAAATACGGTGATTTTGAAGAATGGTTTTGAATCCCTTCCCGAAAAAAAGGAAGCGTAAGAACCGGAAAGAAACAATAAGTCATAAATGCATTTTGTCACTCACTGTTTCCCTAATGATCCTTGGTTCGATGCCGTTTAAATTGCATTGCAAATTGGGATAACGCAAATTTATTTTAGGACATCCATCGACCGCTCGCTTTGCATTAAATTAGTGACATCTTGCCAAAGGGTCCTGAGTTCGACACCAGCGCTTTTAATTCTCCCTCAAGAAATGTACGGCGGAGGTTTCAATTATTTCCACGAAGCATTGTTTCCGAGAACATAATACATAGAAAATTGTTCCAATATTTGAGAAAGATAAATTAAATGAACCTTCGAGCTATCTAACCCATAATTTCTAACATCGTAGAGATATATTTACACATAAGGCTAAATACGTGTTTTGAAATTAATAATTTGATATCAAAACTCAATTTGGGTTTCTGAAAGGTAGAGGAACCATGTGTAATGATTCATACTCCTCTCTTGAGAATAATTATAGTCCAATTATCGCCTTCAATGACGTATCAAAGGTCCTATCAAAACTATATGATTATAGTATACGAGATTCTTCCCTTCATCTTATGTGAGTGAGTGTGTGTCTGTCAATAATGAGTTAAAATGACTTGCAAAGAATGGAGTTTCTCGAGGATCTGTGCTTGGATCTTATTTATTTCTCTCATATGTCAAGGATCTGAGTTATTCTTGCACGGCCGAGGTTTTCCAACTTGCTGATCCTCACAAAAAGTAAAGAAAATGCTGATTCCAAAATCAAGGTAAAGATAACAAAGGTAGCCAACTGGTTAAACCAGAATGAACTATTTGAAAACTTGTGTAAACGCCAGTCAATCAAAATTCTATCCAAAGAAGTAATAAATAAAGAACAACTGTCTGTTGACTACCTGGGTATAATGATTGACCAAAAGCCAAACTGGAAGGATCATATTAATTATCTTGCTTCAAAACTAAGCGAAGCAACCTATTTGAACAGCAAATTAACTTCAGCAGTCAACCTAAATTTACTGAGAACGACATATTTTGCTAATTTTTATTCGGTCACGACAAATAGTATTTTTATACGGGGTAATTCCGTCAATTGGAAAAATATTTTTGTGATGCAAAAGAGTTGTAGTAAAAAATGTTGGGTAAGTGGGAAAATTGGTGGGAGAGAATCATGCAAATTAAGGGGTGTAATATATTGACAGTGCCTTAAGCATACATCTATGCATGTGCTGATTTGTTTAATGTCGGAGTTGGGTCTTTTATGTTATGAAGAAGATTCGATAGTTTATAGTGGTTGACGAATACTGGTGTGAAGTTAAATTTGGAGAAAATGGGTTTATCTGTTTTGCGATATTCTTGATGTAAGAAAGTTCAATCAAGAATGGTTACGACACCTCTTTAGTGGATAACATTTTGAGAAAACATAAATACAAACTAAACATTAACCAATGCACCACTCTAATTTCGCCAAACAAAGAACAACACAAATTCATAAAACTTCCTTACGCACCAGGGATCTGCAATAAACCCATATTTTATAAATTTAACTTCACAACAGTATTCGTCAACCACAATAAACTATCGAATCTTCTTCATATCATAAAAGACCCAACTCCGACATTTTACTAATCAGACATGTACGACATATATTGTCATGATTGCGACAAAGTATGCATCGGACAAACGAGAGGAAAAATAGAAACAAGATTTAAAGAGCATTTTGCTTATTTTAAATATAATCAAATAAACAAGTCCAAGTGCGCAGCACATACACGAACATGATCACAAAATTAGCAAAGAAAACTTATAAAATCTGTACAAAATTCGTCCAAACTCGACGCGTACGAAAGCCTTTTCATTCACAGAAACAAATCACACATCATGAATAGTGACTTCGCCCCCATCCCTTCCTCGACGTTGTTCTCTCTACACTGACGTCACACACAACAATATGCATAAATACCTCAACCCTCCCCTACCCCCCCTCAGTTCTCTCCCGAAGACGGAAGCATAGCCTCTGAAATACGTATCGAGATATTACGCTCACAATACCTCTACCTCCAATGATTTGGGTACTTCCACATGATGGGTTGCTCGCAAACAATGACAACAAGGAGCTTTTTAACTCTTAATGTTAATAACATAGCCGTGTTCCTTTTTTCCTTTTAGTTATAACATTATTATGAAATGGTATAAATGAAAACGACGTTTTAACGTAATATGTCTCAACAACCAGAAAACTGGTTAATTATGATATGACTCCTAAACGGTGGCTGATATCGATAATTTTTTCAAATAAAACTTATATAAAAATACATTTTTTGTGACTTTTGTAGATAACTGTATATACATAAATATCAGATTAACGGAGGAATTTTGCAAAAACGGAAACGAGGAAATTTATGGAGACAAAATTACGGTCATTTGGGAGTTCATTCAACATACGTTTTAAGGAAAATGCCGATAGAGTTTATGAGGATATGGAGGATAAAGAATTCAACGCGCTCTTGTTCATTAATATTCATAGTAATGTCTCCGAAGGTGTGTGAGTTCGACAGTGCATAATTCACACATTATCTTCGAAGATGAAGATTTAGTTGCATGAGCACGACTTTATGATAACTAGAATCAAAGTCCGCATTTTTCTGGCGGTTACACGCTATGGGCAGTAGAATTTCAAGTCAATGACACTTGTGGAACATAGTTAGATTTTGTAACCTATATAGGTCTGTAGTTATATCCGAAGAAGTAGCTTTATACATACATATTATCGCATTCGTTAGCTTAATTTTAATTTTTACCTCAGAAATAATTTTCAGGGCGAAATTCTCCCTGATAATGTGAGAACGGAAAAAAAATATTATTTGAAATTTCACATACGAGTTACAATTTTAAGCCATCTACAGTACAGAAAGTTATATTTTTATAGAAATTCATGACTATAGTACAAGTTTGCTAATGCTTCCCTCATCAGTGAAATATCCTTCCCTACACATCTCTTTCCTAATACATCGTATAAGAGTCGAATTCAACAATTTCCATGGAAATAGGTTGTTTATAACCACAGAATTATACAAAGTTTTGTCTTATTTATCATTATCTTTCTATCCTTATGCATCCTTATTAATTATTATAATATAAATAATTTGAAGAAATAAATACATCCAGAATGAAAACACTTCGTACTTACGTAGAAATAAATAAACATAGAATCCCATGCGACATTACACGACCGAAGTAAGAATCTTTAATCAATTTCCCATCTGTTGGTACTCGATTTATTAGTTCATCGTAAGCTAATTATCTGAATGAAACGACGCCTGGAAATGGTGAATAAACAGCTTGCAATTCTAATGAATGTATTTTGAAGTCGTCCGGAGTAGAACCCACGATACTTTGGGCCAAATACATCGATATGTTGCACTCCATATGCCCTTCATCGGAATTTCATATTCTCATCGGAAAATGCTTTTTTCAATTCAATGTTATGAATTGCCTTTTCACGGAGAATCACTGACATCGGATCAATAAATATATAAATGAATATATTCGCATGATCATTCTACAATATATATTTCTATAGTTAGTGTCGAATCGAATTTGCAATTCGAGAAATTCGAAAAGAGCTGGTCGAAAGTGCCTTCGTAACATTTATTATGAGAACGGATAAAAATTGATAAAAATCTGATCTCGTTAACAAACCTTTATCAAATGTTATTTTATTTCGTTCTTTGCGCGTGGAATGCAAAGCGATGACTTTTCAAATTAGAATTAATGAGTACTTTGATAGTGGAAATCAAATTTTCCGTCGAAAGTTCTCCCTGTCAGCTTACATGGAATCCGTGGGTGACAAAGTGAGCGAACGATAGGACTCGCGTTCTCAGCGTTTCACTGGTTCGACTTCAGTGCTGCTGCATAGTTTGGAATCCGCACGAGAAGGGTTTGGTGTTGGGGCGTAGAGCGGCCCGTTTCGGAGACTATAGATTCGATAGCGTCCGAAGCCCTCGGATGGGAATCTTTTAAGAAAAGAAGATCTGAGTACAGGCGAAAATTATTCTAGAATTTTCAAAGCAGTGATTTACACGACGAAATACGCGACGTCGCGATCCCAACTCTCAACGAACGTGATTTTCAGACGACAAAAAGATTTCGCGTGATTTTAGCGAGAGCAGATGGCCATTATTGGTCCCTTTTTCCGGATAGTAAAAGTTGTACTGACATGAAAATTACCTAGGGAGTTTGGTGTCTCACATTCCATACGCGTCATGGCGGTTTGCGGAGTACTAAAGTAAATTTATTCAAAGCAATGAAAATCAGAAAACCGAAAAATTAAGGAAATGCGATTCTTTCGTGCAGTTACGCTGTAATTTGTTCCACGCTCTCACGATGTGCTCCGCGAACCAAAATGAATTTAAAGATTATTCGTTATCGAAGTGTTTTTTTTTTCATTTGCAGCCACCCGTTATATTCACCCGATCCTAATTGGTTTTCAACGCACCTGAATATTTGGAACGGATTCGGCATTCACGAATCCTTCGCATTGGAAATACGAATCATGCCCAGAGTTTTAACTAAATGGAGTCTTGTTAGGAATAATATTACCGCAAAGAACGTATCGCGCACTTGTATATCCGTTCGAAGGGATGGTAAATTCCTCACCTTCGTCATGTCCACTGCCTTCGTCTTGTCACCGGTCCTCTTCCACAGCCTTACTGACTGCCTTTTCATGGAAAGCGATTTATAAGGATGCCCCGTCCCCCGCTGACCCGAGACGGAGACCAAAATAGAGACAAAGGCCTTTGGGTTTAGGGCGTCTTAACGGTGGTCGAGGAATTCGACATGCTTTGGGAAAATATTTGCAGATGCATATCCAACTCAGATATTTTTCGATAGAATGATGTGGGAGTAATTTTCTAAGATTGCCTTTGCCTCCTGTTGAACAGTTGTGGCTCTCTTCGTTTTGTAAATTTAGTTTTACTCATTCGATTTCTTAGAGACCAAATGAAATTAATATGTTTTCGTCGTAATAATGAAAAATAAACATGTTCTCTGCAAATTGATCATCCGCTCGCCAAAAATGTACGAAGATAACAAGAATATCCAAAGAGATTCCGCATATTTATTTAACTGCACTAGTTTGAACTCTCTCAACATATTTTGATGATCAGTCTTCTTCTGTTTGACAGACCCAATGAGATGTCACATCTTCAATTACTGACTTACACTCGGCGGAGAGATTTATTGGTGCTCTTACTTGACCACAGCTGCATATCCGAGGGCTCTTCCAACCGAAATGGTTCGGATCATCTCTTTGCTATTACTTCTTTGTAAGCTACATCCACTGTTGATTCACCAAACGACGATAAGCGGCTCGCACTAATTTCACCCGCTATCGATACATTTCCTTATAGCGAAGATATTTAAAATTTAGACGAATGAATACAATCAGACTAACTCATCTTATTCTCATTTCGAAATATTTTTTGGAATCAAAAAGACGTTTTCAAATTTGAATGGTTCTTCCTTTTTACTTTTAGGCACGCCAGCGCATTCCATTATACTCATTTCGCTGCTATTCTGAGCAACATTTATTAACATACGAAAAATAGATAACTCTTGTATACATCCCACTTAGGTTAGCTGATTTTATGGAGGGTTTCAACTTCCCAAGCAACCTTTCTGATTCATCGCTTGTGTGGTGTTTTAGCGACGAATGACAGAACAGGATAATTTGAATTCTAGAACCATATCGTGGTTGTAAAGCTGAGTGTAATTCGGATATTCGACGAAATCGTTGATGACTGGAGTCTTTCATCGATGAAAAAAATACGAGATTAATTACTACTTGTCTATGTAAGAATACTTCGGGAATAGATTTTGAAATTTGACGATTAAAATCGAAACACAAACACGCTTTGGGGAGTTCATTATTAGCAAATAACCATAATTTCACTAAAGACTGTAATTAAATTAATAATCGTTTTTGCATTATCATTCAAAGTTTTCTCGAAAGGAAATAAGCCACCGCGAATTACTTTCATCGTAATTCAATATCACTAATGAATGGAACTCATAAATACCTCAAGGTCTCGCCCCTAAACGTTTATTGTTGTTGTGATCCCAGACGAGTCAAAGCATTTCCATAAGAAATGCACGTACAATCAATTTTTGCCGCTGTAGGCTTCATTTCTTTAGCAAAATTAAATTAAAAAGAATGGTCATACGAAATTGAGACAAGCACCAAAAGAAGGTAAAACATATGAAGAATCTTCTGTTTGTCGTGTATTACTGTTTTTGAATTGTATTCTTTAGATTTTACACGAAATATTTGTAAAATTTTGAGGGTGTAAACAACCGGTCCCCCTGATGACAAATGCTATCGTTGGATCTGACTTTAGTTTTTAGATTTAGATATATACCCTGCGAGCCACCAGAGGCGTATGGCAGGGGGTGTAATACACCACCATTATTCAGTTTATTCCCATTAGCATAGCCTTGGGAAAAAACGACCAAAAGTAATTATCCGTCCTTGCGATTACTTCCCTATAACGCTTCGTCGATGCCTCACGGAGATCGCGTTCGCTCTTTACTGGCACCAACATTTCACTTATTTCGTCTATGAATTCTGAACGAATGAAATTTTCGAAAAGTTTCCGACGATATTCAGATCTTCTCATCTGTAGTGAATTCCAACCGAGGGACTCTATCATTGCCGTAACGCTGCTATCAAACCTGAAATCCCCGCAGACGAATCGGACTGCTCTACGCTGGACCATCTCTAAGTCTAAAATTTTATTTTTTAGTTCTAGAACTTTTACTTCCTGCATTTTGGCCTATTTAAAGTTCAGAAAAAGTTTGTTTAATTTCGTTCACATTTATGTGTATATTCAATCATTGTAATTTATTTAAATTATCTATTATCGAAAATCGAAACGTGAGTTGATTTGATGCCGAATATTGTATTTAGTTCAATTCATTTATTTTGTTTTGGAAATGATTAAATTATGTGTTCCACAACATAGCCACAGCAACGCAAGGCGGGGTATTGAATTGAATGATGTGTTTTCTCGTTGAATCTATGTTCGCTAGGACTCCTTTATTTATTATCCCATTCACACGGTATCTGACTAAGCCACAGCAAAGTGTGGCTGGCTTTAGCTAGTCTTTCTTATAAAAACTCTGTCAAAAGTAAAGAAAAGAATTTTCCTCTATTCTATAAATACTTGGCTCGTTTTGCTTTTTCTTTCATCGCATAAGAGGCTTTCTCTGTGTTTGTGCTTAATCATTCTCATCTTCTTCTCTTTCCTATTATTATCTTAATGTCTATATTTCATGCAATCCTGAATAGATTAGTACGTGGTCTAAATGCTTCACTTTGTGGAAAACCATATTAAATGAAGGAAGAAGCGTCTTAGTAATTTTCTCACGCTCATATTTCCGTAAAGCATTCCTCGAGCACTCCCTTCCTTAAAAGGTTTTACCCTAATCCACATCTCCATCCCCTGCCCTGCTATTTAAGCACCTTCCCCTCCAACCATTCCCTGCTATTTAAGCAATGTTTCTGAAAATTGCGTTTCCTGAAGATGCTACTCCGGTCCCGGTCGATTGGAAAAATATGTTTGGGAAGTCTTTTCTTCCTTCTTGTAGTAAACTGTATGTATCGATCATGTTTTTATAATATGCATATATCTGTCTTCATTATACTGCATATATGCAAATCTATGCAATGTTTTCATATTTTTATCTTTTTTTCTTGTTTTATGTTATTGTGTACTATTGATAATAATTTATTTAAATTTTGACGTGATGTTATTGATGTGTCGCATTAATGTAAATATTTATTGATAGTGTTTTTAAATATTGTTTCTTCTCATCTTTTAGTTTCCATCTTTTAGTTTTCTATCGGTATGTTTGGGCAGGTTTTTCAAACACCCCTTCTCTATGGGTGATTTCCTGCAGTGGATAAAATAATTAATGTCGCAGCAAAAATATTACGACAAAAAATCAAGCGTAACCAAAATGCTCTCTTACTCAGGTTGGCAGACCTTAGAAGAAAGAGACTGCGTTTGCTGGATGAGGGAAAATACGTTTGCCGAAAGTATATGATATCATGCGACCTCCCTGCTACCTTGGTTGATTCGACTAACAGTGTAAAATAAGTAATATAGATGTCAGGAAAATCGCTTTAAGAATTCATTCTTCGCGAACACCACTATAATAAGCTGCATAAATAGTCCGAACGTTCGGTGATTACACCCCCTGCCACACGTCGAAAGGCAGAGAATTTATGCAGATGCATATTTTTTGCTAATATTCTTTTAGGTTTCGCACATCCACAATTCTTCTCATATTTTTCTGATACCATTATCTTTAATATTTTCTCATATTATATCTATGATTTAATATTTCATATGCTAGTAATTTTCTACATATTGTATAACTTCCTGTTCCTTTGTATAACTTTGTATAACTTCCTGTATATACCTTTGTATTATTTAGCGATTTTATGCTGTAAATATTAGTAATTTCATCATTTTAATTATTTAAAAATTATTTGTAATTTCATAACCATTCGCAATGTATGTGTGCATATGTGCAAGGGTTAAATGGAAGATGGGACTTATTAGTCCCAATTTCGCCCAATTAAGTCGTCAATAAATAAATAAATCTTTAATTTAATAACTGTATAATTTATGACGATGGGTTGGACGGAAGAAGGAGCTTTTAGTCTCACCCGAATGAAGATAAATCATCATCATTATTATTATTCGTGAACATATATGTATTTGTGTACATTCGACGGCAAAGAAAAGTTTCTCATATATTTCTACTCTTCATCTATACCAAACATTTACAATAACATATTAATAAGTTAGGTTATGGTTAGTTAACTTAAATAAGTTAGGAATTGAAAATTCAAACTTCTTGTCATATTTAAATGGAGAATCTTTACTCGAATGCTTTTGGTATTGAGAACCGAATAGAATTAAAAAAGACAGCAGCGAAATATCAGATAACATCGTAATTTAAATGTATCGTGATGAGGCCAACATAATGATGTACCTAATCAATCAAACGAGCAATTCCCGAGCAGTATGAACCTTTCCTTTCGTGACCGATTTGGTCCACTCGTGAAATCTGCGATCTTTTGGAGGGAAAATGCCTAAAGTGAAAAGATCTTCTTTCCTTTTTTCTTCGAATTCTCTTTTGTTTGCCAAAAGCCGTTTTCCTTCCTTATACTCCTCTCGTAATCCTAATTGAAGAACACTTTTAATTTCTGAGAATGTGCACAGAATTAACGAAAAATCTTTACTTCAATAACGCGTGACTAAGCCTGCACGTAACACAAATTGGTTTCTTAAATAATGTCAAATTTAAAATAATTCGAAGTAAACCGTTCGTTTTGGCAGATCCGTGACTCTCTCTCGGTGGAAGTGAAACTCTTGCTTTGCGGCTCCAATTCATACATATTCGAATCAGAAAATAAGGACAATTCCATTTCTGTTTTAATTTACTCATTCACATTCTGTTCGACCGCATGCGGTTCAATACCTTTGCTTAAAACGACGCTTTCATTATCGGTAAATTTCCACTTTACAGTAATAGAGAAAGAAATACAATACAATTATCTTTATTTATTTAATTCGTTGAGGAAAATAAAATTTCAAATAAGATAGTTAATAGCAGAGAGCAAGGCTCGCAGAGTATGACTACTAAACGCGAGCATCGCTGGTTTCCTTTCTTCGAAAAATATTTACATCTAATTCCTGGTTCACTCAAACAAATAGAAATGAAAAGCACGAACATACTTATGTTAATGTTGTTTAGTGAACGTAAGTATTTTATCTTCAAAATTTAATATCTAATGAGCGCTTGTTAATAATATCAGTGTAAGAAAATGCTTCTCACTGATAAATGAGAGTGGATGTGGTGCCTTTGGTGGAAGAGGTCCCGAGTTCGGTGGGGGCCAATGTGCGAAATGAGCTGTCGAAGCACTTTTAACAATAATACCACTGGTAAATGAGTTATTATGAGTTTTACGGAATCGCCAAAACGGAAATAAAAACTTAGGGAGACGAGAGGAGAAGATTGTTTATAAAAACTGAGGTCTACGAAGAAGTTATCTGTGATTCTCATGTATGTATTGCAATCAAAGACCTTTGTAGAATATACTGAATTCAATGTGAAAAACAGATTCACTTCGTTTGGTTGGAAAGCAATCTGCAAATGTTGGCGACGTCCCATCATGACGGCGTTTTTCCGAAGTGAAGACAGTGTCCGCCTCAGACCACCTTCTCAGCCCCTTCACGTTCACCCCAATTACAGCGACGCTCTTGTTTTCAACATGCATAAACGATATCGATGTTAAGAGTAATCTCCGCAAATCCAAGAGGACAACACTCTCATATATAGTAAAATTATTGACATTACAGGCCGACCTGGACATTATTTTTTAATGGTGGGAAGATTAGAAACTTGGTTTGAACGTCGATAAACGCGTAGCAATGGCCCACGGGTCAGTGGTGCCAAACATGAATTCGTAAGTCCGTATAAATACTTGTCCTCTTCAGTAGTAATCTTTCCTTTAAATTACACATCCAGAACGTATTTGGGTCAACCGATAGGACTCTACGTAACCACTTCATCATTAATAGTTAATCGATTTATACTTTCCACTGGTTCTTCCGCTACTTGAGTTCTGTTGAGCAGTTTCGAATCCGCACGAGAAGGGTTTGGAGCGCGTTCAACGTATACTATACATTCGATTGCAGTGTGTTTGAAATGATCTCGGATGGGATTCTTCCAAGAAAAGAAGAGCATAGGCAAAAATTATTCGAGACTTTTTTAAACAGTGATTTACACGACGAAATACGCGACGTCGCGATCCCAGCTCTTAAGGAACGCGATTTTCGCAGCCAGACGACAAAAAGATTTCGTGAGATTATAGCGACAGCAGATGGCCTTTATTGGCCTCTCTTTCCGGATAGTATGAGGTGGTCTAACATGAAAATTGTTTAGGTTATTTGGTGTTTCACGTCCACTTACTCCTTATCGTGGGGTCTTAATGTAAATATTAAATCTAAATGTAATATGCATTGGTCGGAATCGAAGCAGGGACCTTAGCGTGGGAACTGTGAGGGGCGCTCTAATTCAAAAATACAAAATCAATTTAAAAATATTCTGAGAGAAATATCAATGAACAATGAAATTTGAGTTTTTGAGTTTATATTCATTTTCGTTACAAGTTCTAACTCATGCGAATCACACATTCGCCCATTTTTAGAGATCCTCTAATTGTGGCCATTTTGTATTTGTTTGTGAGTTCATTGTTCAAGATCCCGAGTGCATTTCCTCATTCTAGAACTCATTTTCTGTTTATAATTTGTGTTTCCGGTGAAAGTGTCCGCTCTTGAGGGGCGAGAGGAAGTGATGCAGTCACGAGCAGTTCACGCGACGTCGTCGTGACAACCGGTGTATCGCGTGAGGAGAGCAATCTTTCGATGTCACATTTCAATTCGTCTTCTTTGAAATGTGAAAGTATGCTCAAAGTTCCTGTTTTTCCGTATTCTTCAATGACTCTCCATCGCTGCAAATCCATTCAAGTGACCTTTGCGTCAGAAACGTATTCCCCTGAACAAGAAAATCCGCGATATTTTAGCTCAATCTGCAGGTATGAATCCGTTCGACCACAGATGAAGTCGGTTGAAAGAGGATAAGGTATTTTCACAAAATGTTCCGCATAAATATTGGAAAAATTTCCTCTAAAAATAATCTGACTATAGGAATATAGATATAATAATGTTATGTGATAGCAGTAAAGATTGTTTTTCATTTTTACCTCAGCAATACACGACTTGAAAATGCTTAAAAACTTTTACCCCCGAGAGTGAATATTTTTGGATTATTTTTTCTTGCCTTGAAATCGGGAAATTGTGTGAAATCTTATCGTAGTTCTTCCTACCTAAATACAGCTAATTAAATATTCGATCATTTGTATCGAAGAAGATTTCTATACTTCACTTTGGTAGCCTAAAGACAGAATGACTCTCCTTTAGTTTCTCTTAGTGTGCATTATTTAGTGCGAATAACAACAATAATGATTATCCTTAGAATCTTACGACGTTTCCTATGCATCATTAAAATGACCATCACGAGTTTGAAAGTCTTTTAGGAGACCAATCAAAAGTGAACGAAACTACTTTCATTGTTTCCTCTGAGATCTCTTTCAAATCTGTGTCGCAACATGCGCTTTACCAAATTTAGTTTTTTCCATCGACCCTTTAATCCCTTACTAACGATGATAACTGAACCATTATAATATACTTTCAAGTACGAATTTATTTATTTTGTATTTCGTATGATAAATTACTGTAGCTTTTTCACTTGCATTTCACTGTATCTTTTGTATTTCTGTAACCATTGCCATCAGTTTTTGTACCTCATCGTTGTGTTTTAATGAGAATATTAATTCTCATCTTTGATTGGAAACACCAAAGAATACTTCATTTATCAGTCGTTAAGATACATTTCATGATGAATAGGACGCCTTATACTTGAAAGATGGTTTAATTACATATAATTAATATTGTGTAACAAAATCTCCGAGCATTTAACGTAAGAGATAATAGATTAGTTTGTAAATACAACAAAGGTATTTTTCAATACCAATAAAGAAACCAACTTCGTTGAGTCCACAATCTTCAATACTCCAACACAACAAAGGTTTCGTTACAATGTAACATCTTCAGGTGTTCTGAAGTGGTGTAGCTTCTGAAGATGTTACATTGTAACGAAACCTTTGTTGTGTTGGAGTATTGAAGATTGTGGACTCTACAAAGTTGGTTTCTTTATTAGTATTATGAAGAAGTTCCACAGAATAACACCGGAAACCGTCTCATTTAAGGTATTTTTCGTTATCCCTCCGTTTTACTTGAAAAAGCGGTAATGAAGTGAAAGACGTTTTCAATTTTTCGCTACAGTGAATTAATACTTGTAGAACTTATCGAGGGAATCTGAGTATTCATCGGACTCCAACGACCTGAAGATATTTAGAGGACACTGTACCAATAAATGGAGGAATGCCAGAAATGATTATACGGAATCACTTAAACATACAACTCTCGTCCAGGTGAAGACGTTTATAAATAAAAATGGTGGTAAGATAATTAGCAGGAGGTAATTAGATGGAGCGGATCCGAGATTGGGGAAAGTGAGGCGTGCAGCAGTGGTTGAAATGAAAGATGAAATGAAAGGGCAGAAGCGTATTCAACTCTCACCTCCTCGAATTCAGATTTGAGCTGAGAGATTGGCTAGCAATCAACGGGACATCATTTCTTTCTTTCAATAAATAAAAAACTTGTTCCATTGAATTTTTAGAGATATATGTATAATTAATCGGTAAAAGGGACTGCCAACTATTTAGGAAATAAAATGAGAAAACACAAAGCTAAATTCATTCGTTTTCCACGTTAGATACTAATAACAAATTGAAATTTCCTTTGAAATATGGGAGAATTTTAGAACTTTAAATAAATCATGGAATAAAATTGTATCTCTATAATCCCCACAAATATTTCTCAAGGTCAACTTTCGCTATTGCCATTAAATTATGTATTAACTGCGTTCGATATGTTAACTGTCCACGTTCTTAGCTGCGTATTGTTTATTTATTTACATTTGTATGTCTCTCTCTATGGCAATTTATACAGCGAGGCCCTTTTCCACAGTTTCGTAAAAATATGAAACTATTTCCACAGTCATATTCATGTATTTACTATCAAACAGTTCAATTTATAAATACCTTAAACATTCCCGATTTTCTGTAACACCTGCGTTCTCTGTTCGATGCTCTCTCTCTAAGCAAAATGTGAACCACACTTTCTTTACCAATTCCTTCGAGAAATCATATATTCATATATCTTGCGAAGATTGAGAAAGATTCGTGTTTGGAGGGGTATAGAAGATCTTTTACGTGGTCCCTCAGGGTCCTTCAGTTAGGACCCCTTCAAAATCTATCCATTGCATGAATCTCTCAGCACAGGATTTGAGTAAATGTGTTCCATGATTATTGCAAAGCCAAGCGATAATTTTCGTTGCCGAGGAGCCCTCATAACACTCGCTAATGTATTTAGACGTTGTCTACGCTTCAGCGGTATTTTCAAAACAATTAAAACCGCGGTCGACAAACCATTTCATCATTTTGAATTACAGTGTGTTCCATTTCAAAATCCTACGATGTGATTTTTTATGTGATTGGGTGCAATCACCCACTTACAAGTAGGAATGATGTAATAGGAACAGGTACAAGATTCGATGAACGTAATTTGGCCAATTTTCAGATTATATGTATCCATAACCTAAAAATTAGCTACTAAAGTAGCATACATAGCATATGCATACATCAGCTTTTTGAAGAAATTTATGAAAAAATGCATTAGTGTATTAAAAAATAACTGAGCCCGATAGGAAAAACAGATTCCATTTTCGGATTCAGCGCCGTCTAATTAGCTTACAACACCCCACACCAAAATGGACCAGTGTAATATAGGCACGAATTCAAATTGCGTTAGTTCTGTCATAAGTGGAAGGAACTCAGCTCAAGCTTCTCTGCGATGATCACTAAAGGTTGGATTTCATTGTCATCGAAAACCTCACGTCTGCAGAGGATGAGGCGAAAATGCGGAGAAAGAGGGTAAAGTGGGACAAGGTCGTCTCTGACAAGGAAAGTGGACGGCCTTCATCTGAATGAGATAAAGAATCCGGTCCATCTCTACCTTTCTTGAGGTTTAATTACATACTTATGATTTTTTATAATCTTCATTAACACTTGTAACTCATTCGCTGGATCAGGATTTGACGTTCATTGCTTATAATTTAAAACCATTCGTAAGGCTAATCAACCGACTACGAATAATGCCGCTTTCTCACCTTCAGTATTAAGGTATTAGTTTCACAAGAAATAAACTGTTTGAAGGCGGAACTATCCGTTGATTTTCCTAAGTTGTGGACGAATTTCAAAATCTTTCTCCTCCTGGATTGAGGTGTATTTATCCTGTTTTTACTTTACACAGCGCTGGTGTCTTTATCTAAACTAAACTAAAAGGACATGTTCGAGATGCGAAATGTAAATAGAATGCAAAGATTAATTGGTAGAATGTTGAGGAGATGCTCATCGAGAGTTAGAGAAATATTTCTCTCTTATTCGATCTTGTCTACAAAGAATTTCTTTACTGGTATTACGTGTAGTTCATAAAATGTTATAAAAAAGAGTACCGGACTACTCACGTAAAGAGATAACGTGTAATATTGAATATCATACATATGACTACTAGACAACATTCTAATTTAAGTGTGCATAAGTTAAAAACGACTTCCTCAAGAAAATCAATCATAAATGATGGATATTTCACATTCTTCCTGAATTGATTTAAATTTTGAATTGAAAATTAAAAAAAAAACGAAAAAGCATTCAGACACTGGAAGAAGACATTTGAAAAATATCTCCATCAATATGTAAATTTATTGTAAGTATGTAATATGTAACGTATGTTTTTCATTATTATTCTGTTCCTTTCTTAATGATTATGTGTCCTTATTTTTGCTATACTTCTGCCTACAAATTGTAACTTTATAGTCTTAAGAAATTTCCAGGAAGGTAATTATTAGAAAATTCGAAATAAATATCTATCTATCTAATACTGCTGCACGGTTTTGGACCCAAATGAAGCAGGTTTCATAGCCTCAGATTTAGAGATGGCCCAGCGTAGAGCAGCTCGATTCGATAGCGGAGATTTCAGGTTCGATAGCAGCGTTATGATAACGTCCCTCGGTTGGAATTCGCTCCGAAGATCTGATTACCGACGGAAGCTTTTCAAAAAGTTCATTTGTTCAGAACTTATAGACGAAGTAAGTGAAATATTAGTGCCAGTAAAGAACGAACATGATATCTCAGAAGCATCGACCTAGCGTTACAGAGAAGTAATCGCAAAAACAGAAAATCACTCTTTTTCGTTTTTTCCCCTGGCTTTTATAGAAGCCAATAGGGTAGATTAAGTAATGGTGATTAAACACCTTGTCTTACGGGGAACATACCTAAACAGTGCGTTGATTCGTCCGTCGCGAGATTTAGGAAGAGTCTTCTTGTGGAAATTATGTATTTCCTTGTAAGCCCCTAATTCAAGTAATTGCACATTTGGTCATTTTCAAGTTCAAATTTAAAGAAAAATTCATTCTTATCAATTCTATTTGAAGTTAACATAAAAATTTTGGGAAATAAATGTTCAATAAAAGTATAGAACGAAAGAGTTATTGCTTTAAACTGGTCACTTTAAAAGTGGTATGTTTCGTTGAAAGTTACTCACAAAGCTAGTCACTGGTCACAATAGAAAGGTGGTCACTATTCGCATATCACTTTCGCGGGGACCGTTAAAATTGGTCACAGATGGTCACTACAGGGAGGGGGTCACATTTTCAGGATCTACTGCATGTTCTCTGATGAATATCATGATATCGTAGCAGCCAGGCAGATAAAATATGAAAAAAGAGATTAGGAGAAAATTACTAAGATTCAAAACGATTGATTTTCATTAAATCGAATTTCCTGGGAAAAACAAAAGAAGAATCCTAATCACTAGGTTTGAGGTATTTTACCGAAGTATTAAAGATGATATAGAGCATCCGCTTTTTCGCAGTCGTCACAACTCTTATTTGATTTCGATTATCACTTCTGTATTTTAAATGCACTCAGTCACGAAAGGTCGTTCGAGACCAGTTTCAAGTCTTCACATAATTCCTTTGGATATTATCTGGAGATGGAAGGACGAATCCGGTTTCGAAAATAAACCACTTGCTGGATTTATCAATTGGTCTCCATTTCGCATCATTCTAGACGTTTGAGAATACTCGTGAACGTTCTTTGAGAATGCGGGAACCGAAGGGGAGATTCCGTTACTTTCCCACTTGTGCGTTTTCAGAAAAAGGATTTCGGAGAGTGGGCTTCCGTTAATAACTCGGACACGGTTTCACTTCGCCCATAACGGATTCCCGTTGAAACCTCCAATTAGCGTTAAACGGCTCTTTTTACTTCAACACTTTTCGCGGCTGACGAAGACTGCCATAAAAGCCTCTGAGGAAGCTCTTCTTCGACGGTATGAATTGCAGTCGACGCTCAAAATTATCTTCACACCATTTCTTTCCACAGATTATTTTCTACTGTGATTAACCACCGGATATTCGGCAAAAATTTACAAATCAAGATCAATGGATAATATACACAATATAAGACAATTTCGAAGGGATGCAATCAGATTGAAATTTCAATTGCAACCGATAGTTAAATATATGTTTCAGAAATTTCTTTGTAAATTAACGGTATCTTTATAAAGTCACTTATTATTCCATGTCTGTCACTTCATTTTTTCAACAATTTCAATGAAAAGGCTCTCCATAAAAGCGACGGAGTGATATCCAATGAAATGCGAAAGCTAAAATGCTCTCGAATAAATCTCTGCAAGTTCATTGCACAACTTTGAAATTTATTCAAATGCACTTGACGAGAATGACTAAATCCTCTCTCATTTAAACCTTCTCTTAAGTGGGCGTGAATAACTGAAAAACACTTTTGACGCACATAAGTTTGGAATTTTCAAAAGCAAAGAAATGCAAAATAATAACATGTCGTTGCATTTACTATTTACAGAAGGTATGAGTAATAATTCTCAACCGGGAGGGTTATTTTTTCCTGCTGTTCTTTATGGAGAATTCGACATTACCTATGAACATAACCCAAATGCTATTTTCTCTGTAAAATTCGCATGAAAATTAAATGCAAACGAATGAATGGCGTTTCATATGAACAAAAATATCCCTGAGCTACTTTTAAATACTTTTTCTTGAATTTTCCTTATCCTTTTCGAGATTGGTCTTACCTAAAACCGAAATGTTGTATTCGTAAGAAAAATTGCAACGAAGGCCTTTTATTAAGAAATGTTTCGACGAATCAGTGTGAGACGCTTCAGGATACGGAACGGGGAACAAATAGAACAAAAATTCACTTTATTTATTTAGATAAAGTACGTTTGTGGAGGAATCCTCCCTCGGGCCGTATTGCGAGGAAGAAAAAGTCGATGATCACACCAAAAAAACTATTGATTATTAGATATATGAATTTTAGTGGTAGGAAAAATGTTTGCAAAGTATAAAAGAATGATAAAATAAAAAATGCAAAAATGTTTTTAACTTTGCCGATGCCAATTCAAAGCCCGGATGAAAAAGAAGAATGAGAAGTATTATTTTCAGTCATTAGAAAAAATCAATGATTACTTCTTTACATTAACATGGTAGTATACTAAATACCTTAATGTTAACGGAAGAATTTCGTCTAAAAGTTGTACATAATCAGAAAATTACAAGATTTTCATTTCCAAGGTAATATTGACAATTACCGCTACAAATAACGTTTTGGCAAAACGACTGCAAAAACATTTAGTTTACCGCAGCCCAATGCTGCGAAGGGTCTTTGAATTAACCCTCGGGCCGAGCTTCCTTGCTGCGGTTTATGAGGCCAGGTCAGAAATCCCCTAGGAAAGGGTCAGAAAGGTTTGGTTATTATGCACCAATCCTCCGCATCCCCTCACGACATATACTTCCGTCGTTTATAGACGACGCTAGTTCGTTTGTGAAAACCACCGTCGTCCGACAACAGTCTCCAAAGGGTTAAAGAATTCACATTTTCCGCGAATGTAATCGATTAGGGGAGTACCACACACCGATAAGCTCCACGAAATTTCTATCTTAGTGGGTCACTCCGAAATGTGATCATCCCCAGCAGATTGCATTAATTTAATCGAATCAAGTAATCTTGGTTTCTGCGAAGAATTTTCATCAAATTCGTAGATCGAAAGTGCGATACCCTTTCGTTTCCGACCCGAGACTCTCTCGCACTTTAAATACCCATTGGTATGTATACAAAGTAACATACTTATGTGTGTACTATACATATGTATGTATTCTATACACATCGCATTCTTCAAAAAACAATCTTTCATTCGTTTCCAAATGTGCTTCCCTTAAAATTGTCGTGTTTTAGATATTATAAATTGGTGAAAATCAAAATATAATGAGTAGAGTTTAAAAAAACCGCAGGAATTACGACATAATTTCAGAAATATGCTGATAACAGCTCTTTCGGCTTCGCTGAAATAATAATAATAATAAATCTTTATTCGGGCCGGTCCCGGGTTCGATTCCCGGTGGGAGCCCATGCGCGAAATGACCTAAGATGTAAAAAAAGCACTTTGAGATAAAACAACAAGATTCTTTATCGTACTTTTGGAAACATTGGGTTGCTGCGTCGATAATAAATTCGGAAAAGGTGTGAAATAAATGCCTCCAAAGAATTTGCTGATGGATCTGAATTTGTATGCCACGAATGCAAATGAAATGCGTATTTCATTCATTTTCAAAATTTATTCATTTATTCCTTTTGGTTACGTTTCTTAGCATATTCGAAAAGTTAAAATTTTAGACAATTTCAGTCATAATCCTTAGAAATTCTTAATGAAGTATCCCCAAACCCATTCTCATTTTAGAGACGACGATTAAATCGAGAAAATATCCCAAATGATGCGACATTTAGGACTGAGGCGATTTGCCATTCAGGAATATCCGTTTGAAAGTTCCTCAATGTATGATAGCAGTGAATGACTTTAAAATAGCACCGGTTGATGCGATTCGCCGTCATTTTGAACACGTGCGACCATTCGCTCAGAGAAAGTTACTAAATCGAGGGTAATCTCTTTGAATGACAAATACGGATGCCATAAGAGTGGGCTTGAATGGACAGTACAAACATTCAAAGCAAATGAAAGTGCGAGCTTCAAATATCGCCCTGAAATAGTCGAGAGAAAGCGGTCGTCGTCCTCTCGTATTATCGTAAATCGATTCTAGGATAACTCAGTCACTTAAAGAGAAAGCCGTGACCTTGAACTGTGCCTTTTATTCCTTCTGCTATGCTTCAGGGATTACGTAAATTAAGGCAGACGACTTCTCTGAGAAGAAAACACTTGATGGGAATATTTCTGAAAAGGCTTACTCTCACTACAACTCGGTCGTCTATCGCTCCAACATTTCGAGTTCTGTTTCAGACAGCAAAACAAATAAAAGCATCTTTCCTTCCATCGAACACTCTCCCATTGTATGTAAGACCGATCGAATTCTTTCGAACACCTTCTATCATATTTAACCTGATTTTATCTTCTTGTGTTTTTATTTCATATCATAAGGGATATATTCATTCATACCATATATTTCAGTGGATTGTATTTTTGTTGCTACTTGTATTTCCTTTATAATAATAAGAATATGTTCTAATGGAGATTAATTAATATTTGTAATTGTATGTTTTTGCTGTGACTATAATTTTGTATTTAATGTAAGATGATTATGTACCTAGGTGGCTTGCCAGAAAACAACAATAAATATTATTATTAAACTAAATAACAGGGCTCAGTTCAAGGCCTTGTTATCTAAAACTAATGATTAAAATACTCATCAGTCGTAATTAAGGCCTTCCTATTACTAGTTATGTGTTTCTTTACATGATGGAACAAATAAATCATCGTATATGCTACGAAACAGAGCTTCCGAGAAATTGTGAAGAACAATAAACAATCAAATCCAAGCGCCGACTGTTCATTTTCACTCAACGTAAGTAATGAGCAATACAAACAGATTTAATCGCCTTTGCTTCACGAAGTGAACGATAAAATTCTTCCGAGAGAGTGCGGTGACAAATCAATATGCAAAATGAAAACCAACCGTTGAACTCCGTTTGTGGTCCGATGAAGTATAAAATCTGCAACCGCTAACGTGACCCTCTAGACGGAGGGCAGTAGGTTTAATTAGAAGCATATTGTTCAATTCTTTTGGTGCTTGACTCTACTCTGCACGACTAGTCATTCTGATTCAATTATTCAAAAGACATTTCCGCACGACCAATATAAAGAGGCTCGTTGAGAGACTACAGGTTAGATAGCAGTGAGTCCAAAATGATCGGAGCCCTCCGCTGGGTATCTTTTAAGAATATAACTCTGTAAAGACAATAATTATTTGATATATTCCTTAGCTGTGATTTACATGACGAAATACGCGACGACATGACCCTATTCTCAACGATGGTGATTTTCGCCGCCAGATGGTGAAAAGATTATCACGAGATTATAGCGAGGACAGATGGCCTACACTAATATCATCTCACGTATAGTATAAAGTGCGCTACTATGTAAATTATTTAAATACAAATTCCCTGCTAATGTAAATGGCGTCCAAACAACTTGGCGACATTCACAAATTCGTTCTCAATGAAAGCAAGCACCTTATTTCCTCTTTAAGTTCCTCTATCATCCATTGTTTTTTGTAGGTATTATTTAATAATTACTCCATTTTTATTCTTATTACGTTTTTTCTAATTTTCTCTCCTTCCGTTGACCTAATTTACAGTAGTTCATATTCTCTTAATTACCATATAATAATTAAGCATTTTTTTTACGAAAACGTTTATCCTGCGGGCACGCGGAGCATTTACCGAGATAACCAATTTCATTCTAAATCTGCATTGATGGAACATTTTATGTTAGGAGGAAATATGAGCAGCCAAATTAACTCGTGTCCAATATTTTTGAAGATGAGCGAATTACGCGTGAGATTCGAGCCGATTTAACGAAATGCGAATTTAATTAATTTATTTAATAATTTCAAATTACGCTGCGATTAGACCATCAGGCCTGGTGGCCGCAGTGTAGGGGGAAATACTAAATAACAAACGATTGCATTCGCCCAAAGACGGGAGGGAAACCTCCCGCAGGCAATGAGTTACTTTTATAATACACGCACAATAGATAATATAACATTAATATTACAGTAATTACCCAATAGATCTAAGGATTTTCCTTAGATTCTAATGATTCCCACCTCAAGTGCATTTTTGTTACACTCTCCGCTTTTTTGTGCTTACCGACTACATACCTAGCCGCCTTTCTTTGTACCCCTTCGAGCGTCTTAATAAGGCCTGTTTCGTGGGGACATTCTTTCATAATACAATACTGCTTCTACAGCATCAAAAGCAATGACTTTTAGCGAGTATTTATAAAATTTATAACATCTAAAAGCCTTCAAAACGTGTCCGGCATAAAGAGGAAGACGAAAAGCGCGCTCAAAACAGAGAATCTCAAAGACTCGTCCTTCTTTAGTTACGCTGGTTGCGTCGAAGGTGGTAACTTTCTTTTGCCGTTTGGCGTACTTGAAGGTGTGTTTCGGTCGCGAAGGTCACTATTGTAAATATCCAGGAAGTGATGATAAAGTCGATTCAAATGCGTTTTAGCGCGCAATAATGTTTCGAGTCCATTAAAAATCAACTCACGTTGACGACGTGTCCGTAGAGTATGGAGAATGGTTTACTGCTGGTTGAACACTAACCAATTTTGGCTCCCACCGGGATTTGAACCCGGGACCCTCTTCTCCAAAGGCGAATTAGTTAACCATTTTGTAATTTGGGAGTCATTTGCTCGCGATTTGCGAAGAATCGCTGAATAACGCCAAGATTAAGTTTGATTGAACAGTCGATAGAACAATAATCTTTACAAAAATTTCGTATTGCTGAATTCTACGTCGTGGAATCTGTTGATTTAATTCATTATATTTATATAATTTTTCCTGTTTAACTCATATTATACTTATGAGGAGCAAGCGGTTCCAGAAGAGAATTGAGCAGCCCTCTTATTTATTTCATAAAAAATATTTTCCCAGGGCAATTTGCAAAGACCAAGTCAAGCAACTTAACTTAACTTGTGCGTTTACCTTTATTTTCAACCTCCTTTTCATAAAAATTAACATTTCATTTTCAATTTCGCGATATCCGTTCTTCAAGATAAAATAATGAAACGACAAATAATTCAAATAAAAATCTGCTGTATAACCTTATACATAGTCTTTACAGATATATTAGACAATATCTTTGCAACCAACACGTTGCTGACAATATTAAAAAGTGTATATTTACGAAAAACGGCATGAAATCAGAAAATATAGGAAATGCACTTGAAGTGACTTTAAAACGTCTTGAACGAATGTTTTCTTTGATGGCAAATACACGAGTAATAACTACCCTTTGGTCTGTAACACAAGACTTCTAAATTCAAAATTAAAAGCAGCTGCACCGATCATTCCTTTAGCCAACGACAGAAGAGTGGGATAAATTAGATTATCAACTTCATCAAGAGAATTACTCATTTTCCATATTCCAATGAGTCGACGTTCAAATCCACCTCTGTGCAGCCCCTCCCTCGGCGTGTCTTCTCCAACTGTCCCATGCAACTCAGCGGTGAGAAGGGACTCAATGAATAATCAAAATGCTATAATCATCACTGTTAAATGACGAAAACGTCCGTAGTAATTATATACGAGCTTCATTAAACTAACGAGAGTTAAAAGATCATTAAAAAAATATCGAATGGTTCAGAAGCTGCTCTATATGACTTTATTTTATAATACTTATAGTAATATTGCTTGTCGGTGGTGATGCAAAATAATCTGTAATCAAAGATCAGAGCGATTTATTTATACCGGATTTTAGTGACAATTTTCCGTGGAAAATATTCTTCGAAGTAAAGTTAGAATAAAGCATATCCTTCTATCTAATTTTAGTTGAGATTTTCAGTGAAAATATTGAGAAATATCGAATATATTGTTCCATATCTATGAGGAAATTAGTTTACTTAACCGATTGATAAAACAGTTATTTATTTGTTGATTACAAATTGTTCGATTCCCGGCCTTGGTGGACTTTCTTCCATGTCCATTTCTCCCTGGGATTTTCTATTGGATTTTGATGTAAATCTAGTTATAAGGAAAACTAATCATCCCCGAACACCATTATAGAGAAATAACAGAATGAATTAACAACATTATACACAGAAATAAATTCACTGGAAGATCCTAAGCGATGGAGTAATTTCCGGAGAAAACCGAATGTGATACAAAAAGCGCTATCTGCAGAGGCTTACAAAAAGAGAGTATTTTAATAAGTACGTAATCGCATTAGCACATTTATTCTTGCTTTTAAATAAAAATATGCTTCTCTATCATAAAAATGTGGACATTCAGGTTTAACCTTTGACCTCTCCAATTTTCCAAAGCCTGGATTCGAGATCTTCATCATTCGAGTGGATTCTTAAAATTTAGGACTTCTTTTTCTGATTAATTTCTTTCTTATTTTCGTAAACAGCAGTATAATCATATAATGTCCGACCACTTTCTCCAGCCATTCATCTTCACCAATCAATTATTTATTCTTTTCGCTTTGTTTTGTTGGCGCCACTTTCTCGCCTCGACCAGTCGGACGATAAGAAAAACTAAAACAAGTTTAATCACCGCTAAATACATAACTAAATGTTATTGGGCGAAGGACTCGAAGTTCTCCATTAGTGAGGCAAATTGTTGCTATCGCAGTAAAGGGCAAAGTAATCACCGAACATTAGGGTTTAAGAGCAGTAGGAATTCCTATTTTCCTCATCTCTTGATCAGTTTCCAAAATATTTATCCCTTTTAAACATGGTAACTGAGAAATATTTAATCTCTAATCCCTGACACAGAATATTATTGCAATTATATCGTTTTTCTTACCTCTTAATTAAATTATCGTATTATAAATATCCTCTTTAACATCAAAGTTCGAGCGTTGAGTTGAATTTTTAATTTGTTATGAATTCCACTCCACTCTTATCCCTTGCCTGCTTATTTAGAATTCCTGAATCGAAGTTACCTTGGGGATAATCTGTGTCCATTTTAATCGCTGCAATGAAGAGGCGAATGAAAATCAATTCACGCTTAATTTGCCTTTTCCCCACTGTTTCGATAACTATGCAACAGTCGTTATCAATTAATTTATTTATTGATGACCTTTTACGTATTTTCGCACGTGGGCTCCCACCGGGAATCGAACCCGGGATCGCATTAAAAGAAAGCGCAGCCAACTTGGCTATCTGGGATCCCGAATCAGGAAGAATGCCTCGTAACAGAACATAGAATGAATTACGTAGTTGTGAAGCTTTATTTTACTGCTCTATATACTTCGACAGGAAGGACAGAGCAAAATCCGAAACTTCAATAAAAATGGACAATTCTGGCGCAAATTAAGAGTATTTTTGATGCAAATACTTAGTCATAAGAACATACAATGATGATCATCTAATGGGGACCCCTCTCTATAATAAGCGGTCTTGTAGTTTTATAGAGGGTGAACTATTTAGGGCATTGCTTACAAATTATTCCTTAAGCGTCTAATGGATGATTTATTGGTAAATAAGGAGAGTAACCGATGGTAATGGTAACCATTTCCTCGCGAATTTATCGTGAGGAAACGTCACTTTTTTTTCTTCGCACGGTGGAGCGACATTCTCTTTGGGAGAGGACTTTGAGAAAGCGCGTGCATTGCTGGGTGCGATCTGAAAAAAGCAAAAGTTGGAGTTTTTGATTTCAGAATTCAACTTTCAAAATCCATGTTGTAGTTTCTAAGTATCGTCTAAGAAAGTTCTCGATGCAAAGTAACAAATTTCACCACTTGTTACTGGTTCAGGTGGGGCTCGATTCTGTAACTCATATCCTGCCTCTTAGTCGGTTCCCAATCCAACTCCGAGAGAACTCGATGCGATTCCGTAGTAAGCTCCAGAGTCTGTACGAAGGCCGTCGGTGGAGTCCACCGACAGCAAAAAGGTGGCGGACGGGAGGGGTAGATTAATCGGATGATAATTTGTATTTGGGATTGCGGAAATAACCTTTAATGTCATTTGGATTTTTAAATTCATCGTTTAAACAAATAGTGCGATAAAAACAAAAATATCACAAATGCAAATAAATTAACTTCGAATTCGAATTAACCGGATCAAAAACCATAGAGATCAACTTTTATATCAAGTAAACAAGCAATAATAGCAGCGCTATTAATTTTAGCTTTTTTCGATTTGGGCGCCGCGGGAGGGGACCTTCGCAAAACTGAGCGTGAGTGAAAAGTTATAAACAATTATACTATCAACAATTTGTTAACTTCGTCGTATCACTCGTCCAAAGATATCGTCTTTTGATGGACGTTCTACGGCGACGGTTCAATTAGAAATATGTCTGAGACACATCGGCTGCCGTTGGGAAAAACCATATTTTATATTGGTTTGATATTGAACTAATAGTGTGGCACAAAACTTAAAATTCAAATGAAACCCAACCCGGCCAATCCTAACGCCGGCCAATGTTACAAGCTTATTTCTAATAAACTATGAAAACCCTTCAATTCCATCGTAGACCGTCGATTAGAAGACGCTGCCACCTCTGTTTGGACGATGAAGTTAACAAATTAAGGTCACCCCAGAAAAGCCCCAGAAGATAGGCACTAACCAATAATTCTTTAAAAAGAGTACAAATTATCACGAAAATACCTGTGCTTCCCTATTACTTGAGTATGGTAATACTTACACAATACTTTGTATCACTTTGCTAGAATAATTATAATCCATCAACAATTAATCAATATAAGAACAGAAAGAAGACGTTCGGTGAATATAATGCAGAGGTGGTTCTCGTGTTGTGTGTACTCTGGATGCAAACCGGTTGGAAACCCTCTTTCTACAGTATAAGAACACCTTCATTGAATTATTAGCCGATATACTTGAAAAATAACGGATATTATTCCTCTCTGCATATCTGGTTTGAAGGAGGCATTCACTACTCGTTTTACGAAATACATGGTTTAGAATTACGAGTGATCTTTTGAAAGATAGGTTTTCATCATAGAAAAGTCTTAATTCACATATTAACGGCATATGAATGGAAATGTGCACTTTTGAGAGGATGAGCTGAGTAAACTTCCATTTTTTAAGATAACAGTGATTCATTTTGTTCGCGAGATCCCGCTTTCAACACATTGCGCACTAATACATTTGCAATTCCATTGGATGCGGCCAATCGATGGAGAAACACCACTCCACATTCCATTTATTGCAAGAGACAGCCGAAAAGAACAGAAAGGTTCCAATTTTTTAATTCTTTATTTTCTCATTTATTTGAGCTGCCAACGTTCGAGAAATTCCCTGAATTCCTCGGTATTCGGTAAACAAGAGTTAGTGCTGTCGAAGGTCCGCTCTTCGGCAAAGCAGCGCATCTGGATTATGAAACGCATTTGCTGAGGAGAGAGTGTGCTCTCTCAGAAATCTCGAAAAGAAAAGGAAGGACAGGCGCAACAGTGACGTGCAGTTTTCCTACAACACTTCCAGAAACATCTGTTAAACTCAATATTTATTACTTGAGAAAAGTAGTTACTCTAATTGGTGTATAATTAAGCTCTAGCATTAACTTATATCGATGTCGTTTACATACATTTTCCCCTACACTTTGAGTCATCGATAGAAACGATCAAGGGTACGTGGAAATCGGGGTCTTTCTTTTTCGTATATTTGCTGTTCCCCATTTCTGTCATCGACATTTAAGGAAAGCGTCAGGACAAAAATAATTTGTAATATTTTATAGAAAGACGAACGACGGCTCCCAAGGAAGAATATACTTTAAAAATGTCAGACTGCACCGGGAATCGTACCCGGGTCTCCCGATTGCCGGACGGCTGCTCTGTCCGTTGAGCAAACTCGTCGGACTTTTTTCAAGTCCATTCTTCCTTGGGATTTATCCTGGCTGCTCGCCAATTCGTGCAAATAACCTTCACCTGTTTTCCATGTTTGCCATCGATGGTAAATGGATTCCCTTGCTTTCGATCGATTCTGATTGGTGAAATGATTTTTATATCATATATTTTGCGATTTGTTTAAACCAACTTTCTTCTTACTTAAATCAAATTATTCATCGATTGATTTTGAAGAGTACTACTTCCAAGATTACTTTTGATGGAAAATATTGTTGGTTGCCTGCACGAGACCCTCGCTATCTGACATCCCTTTCATGGAAACAATTTCTCGAAATCCAAAACCACAAAATTAAAATTCGATTTGCGATTCACCGAATCGCTTCGCCTGGAAAAGAAAGACGTATTGAGTAGCCGCAGTTTGAAAATATCTGATGAAAATGTTATAATTTTAGCAGAGAACTGAGCTTCCCCAGCCTTAATTTTAAATTCAAGTTGTATCCTTTTAGAAAATAGGAGTCTAACGCCGTAAAACGTCCCAACCGATTTGCACTTGCGATATTAAAATTGAAATATTCGGGTAAGAGAACAAGTAAAACTGGATGGACGTAATAGTAATCGATGTAACTTCCTGAAAGTTCACTTTTCTGCATATTCTCCCCGTGCATACATTCAGAGACCTATCTCTGAACAAGTCCTTCTGCGCCAATTGCGTCTTTTGGACGGCGTCGCAGCCACCGAGTAACCTCTTGGACTACAGCAACACCATTTTCAAAACGTCGGCCTCCAAATAACTTTTTTGGGGCCCGAACTGATGAAAATCACTGAGAGCTAAGTCGGAACTGTTCGGTGGATGCTCCAACCATTCAGTTCATCCAGCAGCTCCTGCGTTCGTCTTTTTGTTGTCACCCACATCCCTTCTTTTCAGGGGACGCGATGCAATCCGTTGGCCCGCTTTTCTCTTGCAGGGCCCTCTCGCACTGGCTGTCCGACCGCGAAATGTCTCGCAGCCTCTAAGACAAGCGTATGTTGCCGTCTGATGGCAAAATATGCGAAGTTAAGTTTAAAAATGGTATGACGTATAATGACGTTTATGATTTATCTACTGAATCACCCTGGTAAATGAATTTCATTTCATTACCTTTAATGATTTTTCACTATTAAAATTGAGCTGATTTTATACTCGAATTCAATAATATAATATGCTCATAATAATAATATAATATAGCTTATCATATATGTGGTTGATAGAAACATATTATTATCATCAAAAGAAAATTCTCTCAAGCCTCTTACCGATTGCATCTCTAAACATCCTCAAGAAGGAAGAATCCGTGTTTCAAGAAATGAGTGAGATTCCAATCGTGAAGGAGCGTTCTTAAGGAGCACTTTCTCCAATCTCAAGGGAGGATGAAAGGTGAAAGCAAATTAGTGCATCTTCGTTCGAAGATGACACTGCGATTCGATGATCTGAAAAGACTTTTACTTTTCAATTACGCCACCGAAAGAGATTCAACCGGTTATTTACAAACGGGGATTCTAATATCTCATATATATTCTATGGCTGTACAAATATCTCTAATCTAATAATTATTAGAAAGAATGCGATGGCAGTTTAGGAAGATAATGCTATTTCATTTGATTCAATCAAATATATTCAATCGTCCTAATGAAAAACACACGCAAGTTAATGTTGCTATTAATGTTATATTTCAAGTGAGATTGATTCTATACGTCTTTGGAAATTTAATACAAAATAAGATGTTTCGGTATAAATTTCTCTAACCGGAGTGTTTGAATGACATCTGCAGTATATTTCGCATCTTTGGCTACTCTTCCGAAAAGCAATCTCCATTTGGCCCATGAATTATGCAAAACAAACGAATATATTGCATCGGTAAATCGCCACAAAATACAAACCCACAGCGATAAATCTCAACATCAAAATCTTAAATTTTCGGAGGCTGGGATTGTTCACAATTCTACCTGTTGATTAAACATCACCGCTGTGAGAAAATTGTAAATTTCTAATGGTGAGAAAAGTAAAGGAATTTGATATCGAATCAGAAATGTTCGAGCAACTGAGATGAAGAGAGAACTGATTTTCATTTTTAGAAATTAAAAGCTCGTTTTTTTCGAGGAATGATCTGAGACGGATTCTCTTTCATTTCCACAGAATGTACGGAGAATCGGAAGAGAACTTTCAGTTTGGTGAGTTACGTTTTAGCTTGGTGAAGTGGCCAGATTTAAAAGCCATAGTGATTTTTTTCTAAAAGATTTATTAAACGATCGATAAAAATGTTCAATAACAGTTCGAGACAAAAGGAATGGAATGCCAGTTTGAATCTGGAAACAAGAATAAGGTAGATCATTTCACAATATGAGCAACTTCTATTTGAGAGATAATTTTGCTTCTAATATAACCTTTTTAAGCTTTGCTGTCTGCTAAATGGATTTGGCATTTCCTGATTTTATTTATTGAAGAATTGTTATTTTATGGAAAATAGACGTTTAATATTTGAAAAATATGAATCAGTTGAGATAATCACGATATTTACACGAAGGAGCTCACGAATTAGAAAAACAGCCGAGTCAACAAACACGCTTTCTCCCGCAAGCAGCATTCGCTTGATACCAAATTATGTTATTTGAGGTATTGGAGAGCGGTGACTATACATGACTACAAAGACGAAAGAAGACGGTGAAGTTTACCCAGAAACTCATCTCTTTCCACGACGCCAATGACGAAGTGCGAATAAGACCTGATTATTTAACATTTTAACTATATTTTGAAATTGCCACATCAAATGTTTTATTAATTTAAAATTATAGGAGAATTAAACAGTTCTCATTTCAATTCTACATTGCTGATTAAAACTCGAAAGAAGAATGAAACTTTTTATTTTCCATCCAAACATTACAATCCTTTCACACTTATGAACAAATTTTGTGTTTAATAAAATTCACTTTCCATACTAGGAACCTTCGAACGCATTTTAACGTTAAAGAGTCATTTATAAACATTTTAAGTAAAATGTTTTTGTTTTATAAATGTAAGAATATCCTACCTTTTGGTAGGTTTATGTACTCTCAAAAATCCCTATTAAGCACCATCTCCTATATTTCCTTATAGTTAACCCCACCCCTTGATTCATCCAACATCTTTTGTCTTCCCCTCTGTTTTTCCCCCCTGAATCCTACCCTCAACTACAACCTTTGCCAACCCCTCTCCCCTCAATATTTGGCCCACCCATGACTTCTGACGATGTCTACTTACTCCAATTAAAGCCCCCTCCACCCCAACCGTCTCAGAGTTCGTCTTCCTCTCAAAACAACTAACTTTTTCCATTCTACTTACATCTCATATTTCATACCCATATTTCGAAAGCCTCCTTTTTTGACGTCCACGTTTCGCACCCATAGAGCAACACACTCCAGACCAGGGATTTCACCAACCTTTTCCTGATTCCTTTGTCAAGACTTTTTGTCATCAATTCCCTTCGCTTCATAAAGGCTTCCTTCGCCAAGGCTATTCTTTTACGATCCTCATCTTTACATCTCCCATCCCAAGAGAGAGTACTTCCCAAGTAAGACAATTTTTCCACCTCTAGCTCTAGCTCTAGACTGCTCTAGCTTTTCCCCATCCACCCTTATATTTAACTTAGCTTTCTTTCCCTTAGTGAACCTCAAAACTTAAGTTTCACTTAGGTTAATTTTCATTCCAAACTCCCTTCTATTATCGTTTAGAGCATTTACTAAAATTTGCAAACCCTTTACGGAATCACACACAATAGCTTTATCGTCTGTATACCTTACAAACTTCACTACTTACCCACCAACCTTTACTCCCTTGTCTTTTTTTTCCCAAGCTTGTTTCCCCATTTCTTCTGAATATGTATTAAAAGGTGTTGGTGACATAGGACACCCTTGTCTTAACCCGCCTACCCAATTCAGCCCAATCTGATTACACATCAGCTATCCTTACGCGGGCTGTTTAATTCAGATGCAATTTCTGAACCAATCGCCTATCTTCCCAGTCCAACCCTATTTTCTTTAATATCTACATCAGTTTTAGCCACTGGACTCTATCGAGAGCCTTTTCAAAATCTTCAAAACATAAAAATAAGTCCCTCTTAAATTCCAGTCTTCGTTCCGCAAGTACTCTCATCACCCCAATTGCATCTCTGGTTCTTTTCCCTCTCTGAAAAGCAAACTGGTCTTCTCCGATTTGCCCTTTAATTTTTCCTTCGACCCGTCTATTCAGAACTCTTAGAAGTACTTTTGCCGCGTGAGAGATTGGGCTAATTGTACGATAATCCCCACATTCTGTAGCCTTGTTCTTTTTCTGTAAAGGAATCAAGATAGTTATGGTAAAATCCTCTGGCCATTGCCCTTCATCAAAAATTTTCCTAATTAAATCATAGAAACATTTCTTGGCCTTATCCTCCAGGTTCTTAAGGAACTCCACTGGGATCTCGTCAACCCCCGTTGCCTTATTTCCTTTCATATCCCGCATTGCCCGTTCTATTTCACTATCAAGCATCCCTGGTCCAACATCGTCTTCTTCAATTTCCTCCTCACTTTCTATTTCTATGCCGGTGGGTTTCATTTTTTCCCAAACAGTTCCTCAGCGTATTATTTCCACCGTCCTCTTCTGGTTGCAGGATCTCTCAAGATATTTCCCCTGTTGTTTTGAATCGTCGCCACTCTATTACTTATTTTATTCCCCGTTTTATTTACATTAAATTGGCTCTCTCGCTTTACATCAGCTTTTCTATTTCATTGCACTCTCCCTTATACTACTGTTCCCAAGCCTTATTTGTTTCTCTTCTTCGTCCGTTGTTTAGTGCTCTGTAAATTCTGTGCCTATTTTCGGTGTTGACTCTTTTCCATTTCCTTCTTTCCTCCATTTTATTTAACATTTCTACAGTAACCCATGGTTTTCTAATTTTAGTTTGTTTAACCCTCCCAACAGTTTTTATGAGCAAAATCCTTGACACAATTTTTAAACTATTCCCATTCCTCGTTAGTGGTTAGTTCCCTTACTATCCAGAGCCTTGCTGACTGACTCTTGAAATTCATTAGACTTCCCACCCCTTAGAGCTTCTAAATTCCATTTGGGTGTACGTTTTGGTCGTATGATCTTTTTAAACTTAAGCTCGGTTTTCATCATGACCAGCTTATGATCCAAATCGACATCAGCATCAGAATAAATTCGCGAGTTTTTAACACTATTTCTAAACATCTTTCTTACCAAAATGTAATCAATTTGGTACCTATCTGTATCCCCGGTCTTTTTCCATGTGTACCTCCGTCTGTTGTGTTGCTGAAAGAGTGTGTTTGTGATGATTACTTCTCTTGCAAAAGTCTATCAGTTTCTGTCCTCAGTCGTTCCTTTTCCCTAAACCGAGTTCTCCCACATCTTCCCCATCTTTGCCTTGCCCAACTACCGCGTTCCAGTCTCCCATAACAACGAGATTCTTATTGCCCTTAATTCTTCCCATAACCTCTTTTGATTGTACATAAACCATGTCTACATCATCTTCACTGTAATTGCTAGTGGGATGGGTCACGCAACTAGAAACTATGTTCCAGCCAGTCTAGCTCTTTAGGTTAGTCTCTAGCCAGTTTAGGACATAAGAACAAGCAACACCGCGAGATGGTTGTAGTCCACAGGAGGGGTTATGTTTGAAAAAGACGAAAATCCTGTTTTTCGGTGATAAATTTTCAAGAAATTAGAGTCATTGGGGAATGTATTGGCTGAGATGTACAGCCAGTGTTTAATTGTCATCTGGGGAAAGAATCAGCATCTTAAGAGATTTTTCGTCGACGTACGATTCTCAACAACTTTAGCACTCAACAAATCACCTTTGGATTGAAAGTTTAAAAACATGCTAGATAAGAAATATAACGTAGGTCTTGGAATTCTAAAGGTTTAATTTGGCCAAATTTAGGTATTCCAAATTCCTTGTGTTGCTGAAAATAGAGCTCTCGATTAAACAGAGGAACCTAAAAATGAATTTTAAATAAAAAAATTTAAGAGACCAATTTATGTATCGAGTTTCATGTTTAACTTTAGGATCAAAACCGCCGGAGTTGAATTAACACTGAGGCACTTTTATCTGATTGATAATTGATATAAAGTTTATTTATAAACATTTATCCAGAAGTAAAACAATTGCAATCATTGTTAGATTTTTTTCTGTTATTTTCTTAAAATAGGATTAAGAAATTAGCGAACGCCAACCCCCCAAAAGAATATTTCGCATTAAAATGTCTGCATTAAAAACTTTTCTAGATGTGGAGGGTGGCTTCAGAAATAAATTATACAACATAATGAAGGATATATTCTGTCGACGGTCACAGTTAACTCATTAAATAATAAATCAGTCAAGTGAGTTTTTCATCTTATTCCCATTTTGCTAACTTATGATTAGTAAATGAATCACTTAATAATATTTACTTACTGCCATAAAATTCACAGATTCGGGTGAGGTATCAAGGAAATCCAAAATAGACGATGAAAGAAAGAGATTTGGTACTTTTGGTACTTTGGTACGATGAAGGAAAGACATATTTCCTCCATCGTCAGCTGAATATCATCAATTTTACATAATCATCAGAATTTAGAGAATTATTGAAAAGTTATTTCAATTTTGGACATAATATATGATAATCAGAATACAATTTTGGAAACATTATAGGAAGAGATTGGACTTCTCAGCAGATCCTTGAAATATTTTTCCCTGCTCTCTACTACTCATGCAATTATCAATTTCTGAAGAATTGTGTAACAGAAATAAAGCTTCCATTATAAAAATTTTTCTTATCATCATTTTCTAATCATCTGTCATATATTACATCCATATTTGTGGCCAAGTATTTCTGGTTTGCTTGCTATAATTGCTTAATATAGTTATCTCATTATACGTTTTCGATGTTCATCCTTTTTGAATGAATTTTTGTCCAATTCCAAATGTTGTATTTCCATAGCGCAATTGTGTAGGCTTCAGAAACATCTCTTTACTCTTCGTATACGTGCATGTTATTTAACGAGGATCTCACAGGAAACCACAAGAACACAATAAGGAGATGCAAAGTGGAGAAGAAAAGACACTTCTAACTCAGCTTAGAGAGGAAGTGGCTCTTTCTCTCTGATATTGAAGACAAGATTGTATAAAATAATCCTCAATGCTATACTATAATATACCCTATCCTATAAAATACTATAACTATACCTTAGTTATAAAGGAATGTAAAAGACTAAGAGTGCGACCTAAGCGGATAGAAGTTACGTTTCGGAAGAAATATTTGAAGTGAATCCATACTGGCACAAGCAGAATCTCCAACTAAGGTTTTGGTATCAACTGTATCAGCATCAGAGCTGAAGATAAATGCTGTCTGACTTCTTTGATTTTTAATTGGGTCTCCGACCATCAAAAATGAGTGGCATTAAAAGAGAAAATCGGACGACGCCATATCTATTGTGGATTGCAACTTTCCAGCACAAATATTCTCCAAATATTTATTTATTTTGTGAAGTTTTCTACAACACGAGACAAACGTTACATTTCGTGAGAGAAATGAACTTTTTAAAGATACTTTCGCAATGATCCATTCTATAAGTAAAAGCAAGTTATAAGTAAGATTAATTTCCCCTTCCTAGCAAACCCGAATGCCAAATAGGAAATGAGTGGAGGGCGCTTGAGTTCACTTCCAGCCCGTACATAAACGTCGGCTAAAATTGCCGTATGTGACAACTCCACATCAATTCTGCCAATCATATAATATAGATGATGTAAACATCTCTGTCGATCCAACGTGGGCAATCAAGGCAATATCTAACGTGGTGTTATTCATGAAGGACATGTGGTGGAGAAGACTTCATCTGCAGCATTCGCTGATCTTTCATCGAACTTCAATGTTTTTCCGAATAATCTGAGATTCTCATTTCCTATGAAAATTTCTCAAGTTTGTCGCCCTGTAACTTTTTGACGCTTAAAAACATTAAAAATTGACTTTCGGAAACATCAAATTCAATCTTTATGGAATACCTATGCGAAGTTTTATGTTCCGCACTCAAAACATTACTTTTGACTCATGTTTTTTCTATTTCTGCTCCCAGTGCGTTGTTGTATTGCTGAAATTAAGACGTACTAGGAAGAAGCAAAGAATACTCTTTGGCAAGAGAGAGCGAATTATTCTGCTATTACTTCAAAAGAACGAATATGTTTTTATAGAAAAATGATTCTGACTGAAAATACTAGGTATTCCAATCAAGGAATTGTGATCGTGGAATTTTTATGTTTCTCCAGTAAACATTTCTCTTTACATCTTAGTTTCAATGGAAAAGGTCTGAGACTAAAGATTTAAATAAAGATTCGGAGTAAAAGCTGTTTCTTTAGGATTGATTAACATTTTCATGCGCTTTTATTTAATAATCAATTGTAGATTATGCATCAATTTCTAATGAAATAAAATGCGTTGTGTTCTTTTCTTAATATTAAATTGCATTATACTTAGGAATATGCCTTTTACACAGTTTAAGGCGTACGATTTGGAGGCAACGCATCACGAGGAGACATTTGTGACGCCTCCGACGAATTCCCTACGGATTTACAGTTAATTCTACAAAGTCGGTCAAAGTTACAAAAATAAATAATACGGTGCCGTAAGTAGGTTAGCAATTTATAGCGATCGAATTTATAGTAACGATCCTTTTCCAGCCTTTCTTATTTTAGGATGAGTTCTACGTTAACGTAAGACAATTGCTAGAGCGCTGAAAAAAAGTATTTTGTAAAATGAGACCTTAGTGGTTTTAAATACAAATATCCCCCAATCTCATTAAATAAAACATTTTTCAATAACTCGTTTAGAGACGTTTTGGGACTTTCTTTGGCGTGGCGGGACTTCTTCTGATTCACAGACTTTTCTGGATCTTCAAACCGCATGTCTAAGTTAATATTTGCCTGCTCATGCGGTACTCCATGGAGCAGAAATGTACTGCATAAATGTCGGCTCCAGACAACTGTTGATGCGAAATTTTACTGAGAGTTCCGGAAAGTGTAATGAATTCATCGTCCATGAAAGAATCACACTTCAACCCGAAGGTTGGATTGGTGCAGCTTACAACAGAGCCTATCGTTTGGATGCACCAGCGATGAGTTTGCTTTGGACTTGTGCGAGCTATTTTTGGCATTCCTACTCACAAATCAAAACACACATCATTCATGGAAAAATACGAATATCTAAGGAGGACAGTTTCATATCAGAATTCTCTTCGGAAAACTTATTTACCGATACTCTACGAAAAGGTACGATTTTTTAAATATTTTTATGAAGCAAATGGTCTAATTTTATTTGGCATACCTGCTCTCAGGAAAAAGTGTTAAAAACTTTGGTATGATACGATTTCGAAGTAAAATTTAGCAGTATCAATCATCATGTTATAAAAATAATTAGCTAGAATATTTTGCGTACTGACTCGAGAAAGATCGTTTAATACATGATACAAAATAGCATTCCATTCGCAATGAAATTTACCCTCTCCTGCTTTCAAACGGTACATTCTTTGTACACGATATTAACAGCTTTAATACCGATTCAGAAGAAATGTTTTTTCTCGGCATTGCTTATTTTAGCGATCAAAAAATAAATTTCTATGATAGAGAGTTGACAGGAAAGTAATGTTTTCTCAGCTCAATAATATTCATAAATACACGAGAGAAATACGTGTCCAAGTCCAGAGAGCGTGTTTTAACAATTTCCAACATTATTTTTCGTATTTTATGTTTTTTATGAACAGAGTAATTGATTAAATATTTAAATGTATTCGAAAAAGATCCATAATATCTATTTTCTATAAATCTCAGCCTCAAATTCCTGCTATCTTTGATTTTAAAATTTCAGGCAAATAAATGTCAACCATTTCATCATTGTAATATTTGACCTTGCGCGAATTTCCCATAAATTGTTTTTTGTATTTGTCTGCAAAGTGTTCAGCCCTTGGCGCCCCTTCCCCTCCGACTAAGAGAGGAATGAGGTTCACTAGGCAGGAAGAAGAGTGAGGTAGTTTGCCATTGCTTAATGAGTCAGAATAAGCGGAACATGTCCACTTATAAGTGAATCACAATGACTCTATGAGTAACACTTTTCTAGTCAGTCCATAAGGGGAGACAGTGCAATCATTCACACATATCACGGTAGCTTCGTGGGACCAGCCAGACAGTGGCAAACGTGAATGAAAGACACATTTGTCTCTATCATCTACCAAATGACAAATAAAAATATGCCATTCATCAGAGTATAGTAGCAGGAATTTACGTTTTTAATGGAAATTAGTGCTGGATCCGTAGGAAGGCCTTCGTATCCACGCACTACCTCTTATATATTTTTGAAAATGTATATTAATGTTCACTTCAAAAGAAGTAGTTGTCGTTTTAAATGTAACTTATACCTTGAATTCATGCATAGTTTGCGTCGGAAGAAATATTATCTTTGGAAAAATCACTATTTCCTGGTGGTAAACGGATTGGATAATAAATTAACAACGAAAAATTATTCACTCGCAAGAGGAAAGTAATTACTTGCCCATGTCAAGTTTTTACTACTCTTCTATGTGTTTGCCTTCCTTATTATTTAAAAAATGTTCTTGTGTTTTAGAACACGAAAAGTATCAAGAATGACCTGAAAGAAAGCAAATTATATGCCATTGCTGATGAGATAACTCACGATGAGTGCAACATATTGGTTTCAAAATTCATCAATACATATCAGGGACAATATAGGATACATGAAGATGACGCAGAATGCGTAGACGTGAAAAATCAAACACCTCGAATCTTTAATTCTAAGCCTAAGTGATCAGTGCCGTCAATTATGGATTTAAAGAAGGAACTTTCACATGCAAAGAGTGAACAAACCGTCAAGTGTTTATACGAAATAGCATAATGTTTTGAGTGAAGACGAAGGCTTCGAGTTGAGCTCAGATTCTCAATAGAGAGGCAAACACCTAAAATAGGAATTACCAGTTTTTTCCACAATTTTGGGTGATTAAACGAAGTGCTATTCACAATTTAAGAAAAAACATTTTGCAAATTCTGGTTTTTCCTTTCTTAAAGTCAGCATTGCTACTCGAAAACTCATGAACCCGCATCTGTGGGCTCTTTTTTCTAATAATTAAGTTAAATTTAGCAACTTTCTCATGAAAATATCTCAAACTTTTGAGAGACATTTTTTCAAAAATATTTGCGACTGTTTAGGCGACTTTTTTTGCAAAATTGATGACTTTTTTTCGCGCTCTAAGAATTACTGTCATAAGATGTACACAAATTATATGTTATTATAATTCAGTTTTAATAAGCGTCCACTCTGATGTTATCCCATTCATTCATTGATGATCTCGTTTCCGGCTATATGCTTGGGATGACAGATGATTTCTTCTTTTCCTCCACGACGTTCTTAGAGAGCAATGAAAGCGGATAGTGTCGTCATCTGGCGAGAGAAAGATGAACGTCGGAGTGGATTTCGATCGAGTGGATTCGAAATGCATAAACGAGAAATACTTTTCGTCGGAGGGCACTGGAATTGCATTTTGATAACAAAGTCTAAATTTAAGAACTCTTTTTTCCTATTCGACCCTCTTCTTGAGACTCAGTAATAATATAGACTTATCGTCAAACCGTAACAAGATTTTATTATCAAGCGCAGAATAAAGACCCGTCTTAGGTCTACTGGTTATCGAATTACCTGTTTGGTGGTGCTTATGCTGAATTAATCTTTTGCATTTCATGTTATCGAGAAAATTATTATAACTAATTCTGGAGACATTTTCGCGCCTCTTGCCGGCAAAATGGCCTCCGAAGGCGGCATCTCAAAGAACTCTACTTTCCACGTTTAATTAATGGCTTTGTGTCTTTTTCTCTTATTAAACGAGGACTTTAACACTAGGAGGACGGGAGTTTCGCCCTACCTAGAAGGACGGCGGCGGTCATTTTGACCGTCTACTTTAAAAATTCGTAATTAAATACTTTTATAAGTCTCAAAGTCGTGAATTTTGCAGAACATTATAATGTGTCCTTTGTGCAAGTCCTGATAAGATGCTTTACCTCATAATTTGTTTAAATTGTAATTAATTAAACAAAGCGCGGACCGATGTCCTAAATCTGCAGAGTTTAATACTCTGCGATATTTTTCTTACTCAAACTAGGCCAATGAAACTCATATTTTCGGAATAAGTGATAGAAGGTTCGAATTGTTGATAAAAGTCAGTCACGTTACGCCAAGATTGCTATGCCATCTGACGGAAGGCATATAAAATCACTCGTTCGCGCCTCGGGAAAAACCTCCAGCGAATACGATAGCGGAAGAATTTTTCGAATTATGTCGTGAAAAATTCCAACCTGGGGTTTTCGTCCACCCAAATTGTTTTATATCATTTAAAAATGCATAAAACCACTTTGAGAAGGGTTACCAACTTACAAGTTTTTATCATTATAAAATATTCTTCCAATTATTTTCTCAGATAAATTTCAAACTTATATCTCAAATTTACATTCAGTTACCTTTCTTGAACAATTAAAATTAATGTCAGGGATACTAACTTTATGAAACAGGGCTGCCAACTGTCAAACCGGATCTCTAAACAGAGAGTTATGCGTTTGCAGTATAAATATTTAAAGAGATACTTTGAGTACAGATCTGTTTCATGTGATTAATGGAAACACTTTGGGATTCCGAATTAGTTTATAAACTATAAAGAAGCAGGGTAACCAACATCTTCGGCTGTAAATTCAAGATAGCGATGAGATCTTCATGGAAAACCTAATAATTTATCATGCATTTAACGTTAATGGATTCTTATTTGCTAACCTACGCATTGACGCAATATTAACAACCAAAACAAAAGTAACAACAACAATAGCCATTTTCTATTGTTATTCCACTTGTCACCTCTCTTAGAACTACCAAATGGAATCATTTTGACTCCTACCTTATTATTGTTCATTTTTGCAGTTTATCTCTGATTTCATAGATACATTGCTTTATTTTATCATTTTTCTTTATTATTGTAATTCTTCAGACATGGTATTTACAAAAAATGATGTATTTTATTAATTTTAATTTTATAATTTATACCCGCTAAGTCTAGAGTATTTTCAAACTAGTGGACAGGCCATCCCCGAATATGTGTTCTTGTGGTGTATTTACGTGCCATTTGGTCTACCACATCTACTCCGTATTTAGTTTCATTCGAAAGCTGCACCGTTTCAGGAGTATTCTTAGCGGAATCACTAGGAACGCCGAAATCGCGATGGACGGAATTAAGAATAATGATATTCTTGTTTGGTTTACCTTGATATACAGTAAGTTTAAAATCATCATGTTTCTAAAAAGTTTAGAGTTATACAATTTTTCTTTCATTGATTTGATCTCTTTTGGTACTTCTCGTCTTTTTTTATTCACCGTTCCCACAATTTTGCCTTAGTACAATAGTACCTTGGTATTTTAGCTGTTCAGCGAGTTTGACTGAAGTAAAATAATTATCAACGGTAATATTTTGCCTTTTTCAGAAATGGCTGCATTAATTTCAGTACTACGTGGTCAGCAAACGGCAATCGGCATGGCGTAAATTATCCTTTTCAACATAAGGAAAGCCATTTGCAAGATATTTGCTATCATTTTCAACAGCTAGCCAATAGCCGTATTAGTTTTCCTGGGGAAAGTTTGTTCATCAACCGTCATTTACGGACCGGGTTTGTAGCAAGCAATTCAATTATCAATGAATCTATCCGACACTGTTGAAAAGAGAGCAAAATTGTCAGTTTTGAGTCGCTGGGATCGATTAGACTTCTCATCAAATCTTAGATATTGCAAAATATTTACAAAACGGTTCCTAGACATCGTCGTTTTACAAAATTATGTTCCACAGTCTTTTGACCAAATACCTGTAATAGAGTGATCATTCTTGCCTGATATTCTGCGGGCGTAAAATATGGCAATACATGCAATTAGCTCTTCATCGGAAAGAGAAAAATCTTCATCATTTTGCCTGCGTGCTTCCTCAATTGAATATCGCTTTATGTGAGTCAGTATAAACGAGTCGATAAATAATCGCCATGCACTCATAGGACTATCACTAGCTATATTTTTTCTCGCGTGTCTTGTAGGTCCAGGCACTTCTCTAAGTATATTTTGGTTTGCACGCCTACCAGGTAAGTGTTCTCTAATCTTCAGCAGTTTCTATTGCAATCCATCAGCTGACATAAGCCTGGTTCCTGGAGAGTCATCATCGCCTACTGTGGTTGTATTTCTTTCCTCCATCGTCTTTACGACCGCAGTCATCTTTCGAAGAGGCAATTTTTCCTTATTTTGTTGATTGTTTAGGTACTCGGCCTGGAGGATTGCTGGTTTCGTCTGAATCTTCAGACTCAATATAAATTTTTTGAGGAATAAAATCTTCGCCATCGTCAGAGTCGAAATTATATTCCGTTTTTCATTCCGATTCACCTTCTGGTATTGAATGCAAAATAGAAAGGATTTCATCAGGCTTTAGCCTAATTCTTCAGCCATAGCCATATTCTTCAGCCATAGCTTCAGCCATAGCCATATTGCCAGTCAGGAAAAATGAAGGCCGTACTTAACAGGAGTTATTCAGTCCACTCGAGAGTTCACTGGATTCACTAATGCAAATCTAGGGCAGCGCACGATTGTCATGTGCGGCGCGCGGCCTGGAAGGGCCGAACATACTAGGACAGTAATTTGTTTCTTTCCAATGGTATATTCCCCTGGTACATCATTATATCAATTGAAGGATAAAAAATTACTTTTTCACGTTTGAAAATCAACTTCCATATAATCAAGGCTGAAACAATGGAGCATGTTAGACAGTATTTCGCTGCAGCAAGAATGATGGGTGACGAGAATGGAGTGGGAATGGGAGCAAAGCAGACACGACGGCTCCCAAACACACGAATTTGAAAGCGTTTCCTATGGATTGCATATTCACCGCTTTACCGCAAGGTAAAATAATATCAGAACATTCACATTTTTTAATAGTTCCAAACGCGGACCCGTAAAATAAGAAATGCCTTCAAATATCTCGCAAAAGTTTACCAAAAAGAATAATAATTATGGATTTAAGCCAACAATTGTTTAATAACAATTATGGAGATAAAAAATAAAAACTTTAACAAATATCACTATTTGGTGAAAAGACTAGCAAAATACAGTAGGTAGTCAAAATGTCTGTTTGGTAGTCTGAGGTAAATTTTGAAAAATTTGTATAATTTTTCATCAAAAACTATTTTCATCGCAAAGCATTCTTTTGTGTCAAAATTTAGTAAAAGTCAATGAATCTCAAGCCGGAATTCATAAAATTTTAGTCAGGGCATAGAAATGAAAATCGCGAGGAGGCAAAATGACTCCATCGGTAGTTCCAGTGTTAGAGATCCAGTCTGACGGTTGGCAGCCCTGTTTCATAAAGTTAGTATCCCTGACATTAATTTTAATTGTTCAAGAAAGGTAATTGAATGTAAATTTGAGATATAAGTTTGATATTTATCTGAGAAAATAATTGGAAGAACATTTTATAATGATAAAAACTTATAAGTTGGTAACCCTTCTGAAAGTGGTTTTATGCATTTTTAAATGATATAAAACAATTTTGCGTGGACGAAAACCCCAGGTTGGAATTTTTCACGACATAATTCGAAAAATTCTTCCGCTATCGTATTCGCTGGAGGTTTTTCCCGAGGCGCGAACGAGTGATTTTATATGCTTTCCGTCAGATGGCATAGCAATCTTGGCGTAACGTGACTGACTTTTATCAACATCTCGAACTTTCTTCCACTTATTCCGAAAATATGAGTTTCATTGGCCTAGTTTGAGTAAGAAAAATATTGCAGAGTATAAAACTCTGCAGATTTAGGACATCGGTCCGCGTTTTGTTTAATTAATTAAAATTTTAACAAATTATGAGGTAAATCATCTTATCAGCACTTGCAAAAAGGTCACATTATAAAGTTTTGCAAAATTCACGTCTTTGCAACAAATAAAAGTATTTAATTACGAATTTTAAATGTATGCGGTCAAAATGACCACCACCATCCTTCTAGGTATAACTTTGTGTAAAATCTACCACATAAGTATAAACAAAATTTTCATTATATCGTATTAAATTTGGGATAGAATTGAACAAAGTCAAAGAGTTTCATAAAATTCGAAAAATTTTTAGTTAGAAATTTTTGAAGTTAAACTCTGAAAACGGTCAAAATGACCGCCGCCGTCCTTCTAGTGTTAATGATTGTCCCAGACAAATGCATTGTCAACGGTAATATTTATATCTGGTGATTTTATCAATACAAGAGATAGCAGAAATAGACGGACGAGAATAGGCGATTATTTAGTTGAAACGAGAGATTGGCGAAAGTCGACTAGTTAACAGAGAAATACCCCTAGAAGGAATCCAACGATTAATCGATTAAATAGCTAATATATTTAAGTGATGCGAATCAACTTTACGACAATGGAATCGACGAATTCGACATTTAACTGAAAAGCGGAAGAATTTGGATGTAAGAAAATTTGGGCGGAAACTAAGTTGATCTTTTGAAATATGCAGAAGTAGTTAACAAAAATGCAGATGGAACAGGTATCGCGTTTTTGTCTTTCATTTTGGAGACATCGGCTCGCGATGATTTTCGCATTTGAGAGACCACTTCGCCGCGATCGCCTGCTCCGTTACCCGCACTTTAATGTCACGCACGAAAGGACACAACAAAGAGAGTTATAGGCGAACTGCAGCGATTCCCCCCTGGCGGGAAATCACACTTATTTCAGATGGAATAATCCATAGCTTCGATTTTTGATGAGGTTTATATTAACAACGCACTTCGTTTTGATTGACACACTAAAACCTCACTGAATGGAGTATAACAGCTTCCTGAGTACTAATGTAAATTTTTATTCATTCATTATATAATAACGATATAGACGATAACTTTTGATGAATATTTCATAGACTTTTGTAGTATTAAAACTGTGATCGCACAGGTAAGCGAGTGAATGAAGGTAAATTTAAACATCTCTCTTTTCATTATATTTTTTCCATACGAAAGAAGTTGTTGTAACAGGGCAACGGATTCGTGTGTGTATTAACCTCAACCACGAAGCCCTCAACCATTTTCGTTCATTTCACGGTCTGTTTTCCCTAGGATTAACTTTGGAGGAGTGCCCGGAAGAGCCCGAGGGGGTCAATTGTGGTTTCTGAGGTTTAATTACGGCTGGGGATGAGTTCCTTGATTTATGTTTCCGAAGGATATCTCTGTAATTAATTAATCGCCCTAATGAATCCGTGAAAGGGCACGCAGATTCCAAATACGATGGTCTCTGTTTATCCTAGATGAAGCCCATGCATCCATGAAGTATCAAATTACTTATCATCACTATGAACGTCAGTTATTTGGCGAAGAAAATACTTTACGCACAGTATACAATCCTTTAGATTATAATTGTCTTATTTCGTTATTATAAGATATGATGTACTATTTAATACTATTCGGTATCCTGAAATCGAGAATAAACCTTGTCAAGGGTGTTCAATAACATCAAATAGTAAATTACAGTTCTTTAGTTAATTGTTCGACAGTTCTTGGAGCCTCAAAAACTGGCGCTTTAGCAAATGAGCAATAGAAGAACGTAGAAAGGTTACAGTTTTTGATAAACAATTCTTCAGAGATGAAAACGAAGCCATTCTAGATTTGTGATGAATTTGAATCGTAAACAACATAGTGTAGGTAATGGAGGATAACCTCGAAACCAAATACAAAATATCGAGGAACATTTATACGGAGTTGAAACGGTATCTCTTTAGCACGGAGGAGCGGATTTACACTCCATGAGATGAAAAAAGTGCTTCGAGAAAAAGGTTCGGCGATAAATTCGTCCCCTTCATCATTCACTCCTATCTGGAGCTACTTCCGCGAAAGCAGCGCCGCTCTCGGCGGAAATGCTAACTACGATTCGGGGGAAACCCTTTCCCCGTTCATTCCGATGTTTTCGCATAAATTACGAAACATATTCAAGATTGATTGTCTCTTGGAGTCGCTGCTTTTGCATGCGCTGTTTTCTGCTTGTTGTCTCTGAATTTGCAAATCACATTTGCTTTTATGAAAGAAATGACGCAACAGAAAAGTGTTCCCATGGAATAGAGAAAATAGTGTAAATAGAGAAAAATAATGGCAATGTCTGTTTGTGGTGATATTTGTAAATTGACGTGTATATAATGTTGTGCAAAAGATGTTATATTCTGGAAGACTTGTAAATTATTGTAAAAGTGCAACGTAAGAGTCACGAACTAATGGGCGACAGTGTGAATTCCATAGATTTTAATCGCTTCGTTGGTTTGATTAAATTTAGAAATATGGACTTCGCAGCGGACGTTATTGGGTTCTATGGAAGTCTTTGATTTATTGCAGAAGGTGTTTCCACATTAAGTACTAGAGTTCTGTATTGTGTACGTAGAGATTCTGGTCAATTGTTGCAGTTAGTTTACTTGGTTCTAGAAGAAGAGCCCCTATTTTATAACATTTCAAAATGTTCCATTAATCGAGATGTGGTAGCAGGAACTCGAATTAATTTACGAATTATTAATTATTCCGTTGTATATGTTCAACTTACCTTAATTCTTGGTAATAATATCGATAAGAAATTCTCGTTCTCGGAAGGGTTCCATTATTTATTCGGCCCCACTTGCGCGCTGCAACATTTGATTCTGCCTTTCGTTTATACGAAACCGCGAATAGAATTTTCGAGAAGGAAAGCGTTCCTTTCGACGGTCAAAGAGGCAGCGATATGACGGGGAAGTGAGTTCCGCGAGAGTCAAATGGAGAAATCGAACGGAGGCTGAGAAATGGATTTTTCGCTTCGTTCGTTTCGCTACGGAATATCGTATACAGTCAGACTGAAATCGAGTCTATGGCAATTGAAGGATCATTAATTCAATTCACATTTTGGGTTTATATTCGCGCACGAATTTATGTTTCGCTATAATTTGCCCAAAAACATTTTATCTTATTTTGGCTCACGAAGTAATCACGCACGAAAGGAAACCTCTAAGGACTTTCTCAAACTACTTTAAGATTTTATTCACAAAGAAAGATATCTAAAAAACTATGAGTTTCTATCCAATTTTCGGTTCCCAATGTTGGATTACCGAGAATATGACGTTGAAATACTGCAGTAACTGTTTTCAGAAATTTCATCGCGAAAATGCAAAATGCCCATCACCGATGGAAGAGTGCGCTCAGAAATAATTATTAAAATTCAGAATAATATATTTCCTTGCAACATTTATTCATTACGTGATGAAATTCTTTTCGGGGTACAGATTTGCATGAATCTATTTACGTGACTGAAGATGACGTTTGACAATCGCTCTGTTCAATAATAAAGACGCTAACAATTCCCCGTTGCTAAACATCTCTCGTGCTGTGGATGGCCTTCGATCGCAGCTTCTTTGACCGATCGAATCGATGTTTGACGAGAATTTCAGTGACTTTGTCGGTGACTTTTTAGGAACATAATTTACGTAAATACTCTCCTTTATTCTTCACTATCTATGTTGGAAATACATCAAGTTCTAAATACTAAATTTGCTAAATTCGCTAAATGGCTAAATTTGCGGCAATTTTTTATTATAAGCATCTTTAACTAAATAACTCCTGCCTTGATTTTTCAAATTACAATTCTGAAAGAGTAAGTAAAAGCATCGTTTCTTATTTTTAAATGTATACACTTATAATTATATGTCAGGCGCTACATACGTGTAACATTTTAGATTCCAGCGATTAATATTAGCATCCGTAAGGTTGAAAAAATAACCTTCAAATTAACTGAAGAGGGCATGATTCTTTGGAATCACTAAATTTTCAGTTGTTTCGTTTCCCTTTCCATTCAGCAGAGACATAAAATCGCATCCATTTTCATCGTCTTCGTCTCTTTTAGCATCTGTGTGCGATTCTTAGAGTAAGATAAACAAATTAAATAGTTACCATAGATTAGACGTTAATTGTCTCCAATAGCCGTCTTTGTCGGCGTTCCTCGTCTCACTCACCGAGGAAACAAGAGAGGGCACTTTAATTATTAAACTGTCCTCTCTTGGGTCTGGACCGATCAGAACTGTTTAATTTGGGCAATTCGGATGAGTTTCGAAAACGCCATTTCGTAATCTCGTTTATCACAGAACAAATACTTAGGTGGCTTGAACTCGTGCCATTGGATCCGCTTTAGAACACGTGAGACAAAATGCATGTTTCTGTGAGTTATTGCGGATTCGAGGGGAAATATGTTAAAGAACGAAGCACATTCCTCTTCTTGGATTATCCACAGCAGAGACGCAAATCTATTATATACACTTCTCCGGATACAGGGTATCGAAATTCTGACCATGTTACACGAGTGTCATTGATTGATAGTTTACTAGCCATAGTGTGTGACCGCCAGAAAAAATCAGACTTAAACTATCATGAGCTGAAAGGCCCCGAAATCCCGATATTTCCATAAAAATGCATTACGGTGATTTCTGGAAATTTTTTGAGGCGCTTCCAGGCAAATCAGAGAAACGAAATTCAGGGGATCGATGAAAGCTGTACATATACAACGGAAACTACCAAGACATCTTCGAAGAACATCTTTGGTTCGACGCTTGTTCGGGGCAAATAATAAGAAATTCACGTAAAGTTCGTTTTTACTGTTTGCAGGCTTCGTTTAATTTGCAAAATTAAATTGCAAATAACGGCCCTACAAAGTCGAGACAAGTATCAAAAGTAAGAAAACGAAATTAAGAATCTTATTTTGGTCGTCTAATACTGTTTTTAAATCGAAATTACAAGAACTATGACAAAATGCACGACCATTTTGTGGATTTCCTCGTAGTAAAAGAGAGTTTGGCGATTCCGAGTGCAACGTTTTCTTATTTGAATGGGGATTTTAAGCCCACGCAGTGGCGCAGTGAGGGGGGGGTTTTAGGGGTTCAAACCCCCCCCAAGAGTCAAGTCCTATGACTAGCTTTGTACTTTTATTTCTGCTGAAGAGTACAAAACCCCCCCCTCGCTGAGGGTGGTCATCACGCAAATCATACAGATACACTGCTTGTCATGTGTTTGCTTGATAAATTCAGCAAAAGCTTCGCGTACCCGTAAATATGGCTCCGATTTCAGTTAAAGTGATGTTTTCGGTAGCAGAGTAGACATCGATATCAATGGGGCGCAATGATACGAGTGTTTCGAAAACTATGTTCAGCGCGTGCACTTCTTAAGCCTATCCTTTAGTTAGATAACTCACGCCATAAGATAAGATTCCCATGAGAAAAATTCGAAAGTGCTGATTTGTTTACTCCTCGAAAAAATACAAGCGAACATTCGGGAAGTAATTCGAAACTTGCACCCTGAAAACAGAGATTAAGATTACGTTTGAGGGACAAACAGATAGATAAAACGCTCAGTTAGATCTTTTGCATGTGACTGTTTCAAGGGTGTAAATACAAAGATAGGCTCGTGAGTATTGCTTTCGAGAAATTCACAACAGTTCGAAGGAGAGTTTAGTTTGGATTTCATTCAGATGGACATCCAAAAATTTTTTTCACAGTCCGCTAATAACTCGAGGCCGCTATCGGAAAAAAACTTAAGTTAATGGCCATGTGTTTTTTTGTGAAATAACCATTATTAGATGCATAAATTAGGATTTTCTTAATTTAGGGCTGTTATCAGAGGACACATCTCAAGATGAGTTTAGCGACAATTGAAAAGCTACTTTTTCCTTCATTAAGCATTCTAGACGATTAAAAGTCTGCACACAGTTGACTCTTCATTACTCGGGATGATAGGAAATATACTGATCTTTATTTTATGATTGCCTGATAATTTGATGTATATTTAATAAAAATTTTCGCTAACCGAATTTCCGTAAACATTTGAAAAAGTATTGGAGCAATGAAAGATTTCAGTAAAAATTAATCTGCGATGATATTATTAATAATATACCATTTTCGAAGCAAATCTGTCAGCTGAAAGGTATTGTGCGCGTAAGTTACGCACATATTTATCGGAACTGTGACTTGGTGACTTGAATTAAACTTGATAAACTGTGAATTAAATTTTTCAGTTTCCTTTTCGATGCAGCCAATTTTTTCTCTGGTGATAGAATCCCACGAATCTCATAACTTATCCTGTTAACCGCTTGGTCATGCAATGCCCATTCAAAATTTCAATTCATGGAAAATATTTGTTTTCTTTGAACACTCAGTGCGTAAGACTGGGTTTGCATCAGCTCTTTGCTGGTTAAACCACCTATTACTTAGTCTAAATAATTGTAAGTTGACGTCTTCATTTTTTTCACCTTGGTATGTGACTTTAATACTGCAAGTTCAATTATAATATCATCTATAATCAAGAGTCTACTGTATTTTTTAATGCAGCCGAATTTTTAATTTTCGGTATGAGACGCATTCAATGAAATACTTATCTAATACATAAATAACGAAATCAGGCTTAATTGTAAGCCTGGCAGAAAATTTCATCTGATAAAAATTATTTTTTGTTTCTTATACAAACCTTGTGCAATAAGCTGTATATATACTTCATATCATTATTTTTATACATTGATGGCGTTTTCTTGACAGGCGATATTTCAATTAAATTCCAAAATCTGCTGATGATATAGTCAAATAACGAAAGATAATGAAATAAGCATGGGCGCGCCAATGTGGGGGAACAAATGAGTGGATGTTACGTTTTATATCGCTTGCCAAATAACCGTAGCTATTTTTTTCCTTCCCACGCTTTGCAACCTCTAGGAAGAAAGAACTCTCGAAGACTCGGAAAGTTTATATCTAAATCACTAAAAAGCTTCAGCATAGAAAAAATGAGTTTTTAATAGATATTGAACGTATCCTAACCAGAAATCCAAAGAACACACATGTTAAGTTTCCAATTGTTCGCTTATGTAAACTACTATCTTGCAAAGTGTAATAAGTTGGCCACAGAAGCGTTTAACTCCTCTAGTTTTGAATGTATTTAGTTTTTGAAAGAATTGACATAAATTGTAGTAAGTAGCGGGCATGAATATACTAGCCCCTGTAAAGTAGGCATTTTTCGTTTCCTAAGACCCCCCCCATTGGTAAATCCTGGCTGCGCCACTGAGCCCACGCCTAATCAATGGTAAGGAGAATTTATGAAAAGAAGGCAGTTTATTGTCATGGCAACATTTGCAAACTAAGATACATGAATAGCAGGGACAAAATCACGAAATTTTATGGATTTTTTCGAATATATTTTGAGCAAAATCCCGGTAAGATTGAAAATTCATAATCACAGAAAACGAGCTCTTCTGTAATCATAGAAATGTCACCAAATACGCGTGAGTTCGACGCCCGGTTAATGCAAAATTCTCCTATTTAAAATACATTGCGGCGATTTTAAAGATCTTTTGGAATCCCTTCTCGAGTACACCGATCACTGATGAGGTCAAAAATCCATCTCATATATGCAGTTTAACGTTTCCCTGACGGTCTTTGGCTCGATGCCAGAGCACCATTTATATTTCTCAAGCATTTCAAACGGGGATATCGTAATCTTTTTATTATATTTTTAAACTTTTTTATCTATTATTTTATGGTCGGATATACTTTCGTCTGCATCAACACTGTTCACTATGTGGGGATGGCTAGTGTCAATAATATCAAGAATAATACCTTTTCCGAGACTAGTCACTCGCTTCTGTATTCATCTGTTCGAGTGCGAAGACTGATTGATAATAATTATATTAATTTCAGCGATGAAGTTCTTTCTCGACTATTGCTACTTATGAATATTTCGGTCCAATTCATATCTAGTAAATTAAAATCCCCCCTACGAATACAGTTCCGTTGGGTTTACTCTCCCCCGAGTTTTCTAAGTGAGTTCGTCGCACCATCGGGAGAGCGATAGAAGGAACAGAAGTAAGTTTTCTTACAGTGTCTATCGGAAACTGAGCACCCAATCATTCCAATGTTCGTGAGGCTCTTAAGATTTTCTAACTGACTTATTAAACTATTCCTCACAGCGATAAATACTCCGCCTCCTGTTCTGCTGTCTCGGTCCTTACGATACTCTGTGAAATCAGGATGGAAAATCTCACTGGTCGCTATTTCTTCGCAAAGCCAACTTTCGTATCTTCTAACCTAAAAAACCCTATACACTTCATACATCCTACGCGCCACCAGCTCCGCAGCCAAGACAGAATAGTGCCAGATTGATTTAGGGGTCGAACCGAGAACCGGCCTCAAATCGACGAACCGGACCCCGTTGCTCCTGCAGAAGTCCCACACAGTTCAAGCCGATACTTCGACTGCTCGGTCCGACCGCAGAACTATGCTACAAATGGACATCTGACTCACTCTCGACTCGGGAAGCCTCGGCGATCAGAACCACAAAAGAACCTAAGATCTTCTCGGAGTCGTTAGTGCACCACCACTCGCAGCACCGAGCAATCCGTAGACGATACAGACTTTCTCAGTTCCTCCGTCACCTTCGGCACCGTGCCTCTAGGTAAACACCTGAAGAGAACACCTGCTCACACACTCCCTCCCGGAGGGCCCTCGCACGATCCGCCGCACGTTAGAAATACTTATCACTAATACCCCCCGAACCTCTTCGGGCTCAGCCAGCTCTTTTATTGTGGTGTAGTAAAAGAATTTTATCATGAAGCCGTTTTGTATTTATGAAAACCACGAAGTGAAACCTGAGTCTGTTTCGTTTACTGGGGGGAATGTCCTCTGGATCGCCTTTCGACTACACCGAAAAACGATTGCTGGCTGTGGCCATCTTGGGGCAGTGAAAAAAGAAAGTCCTCCGCCCGCACTCGGAGGGGGTAAAAGAAAGATAATAGAGGACATTTAGTTCCCTCAGCAATTGGATCATTCATTCAATGATTCTGATCGCTGATAGGGGAATAAGTGGTAATAGGTGGTAGGACTATCAACGAACAGAATCGCAAGCGACTCAGAAAAAGAGAAGGAAAAAATGATCGGGGAATTTTCTGGAACTAAACTTACAAATACATTCCGGGACCTTTCCTTACTTTCAGAGCAACGCGACTCACGTAAGATCGCCACCCGAAACCCAAAAATGCGGGCGGCCAAGAAAGGAAGAAACGTCTGCAACTCCCTGCCTCCACCAAAGCGGAGTCAGACGGACATCCTCACCCGAGGGGGGGGGGCGGCCGCGCTTTCGGGGTGCTATCCTTGGATCCCACACGAGGGAGTCCTAGGCCATCCTAACTAATACTTCATGTGACATTAAATGACTAAATACTGAAAACCCAATAAAATGCTTGAGAGAGGACCTTATAAACACGCAAGCGAATGAAATGGGTCAATTTAAACTAACACTTGCATTTGAGACTAAAGACGCAACAAGTTAGACAAGTCTTGGAAGGACGAATTTATGGGAACGATAAAGACCAGTTAACTAATAAAACAACAAGAAAATACGACGATTAAGTAATAACGAAAATAAAATTCGCAATAAGAATAAATATGCCTACTATAAGTTTACGAGGAGATTAAAATATGGAAATAAATAGGCTTCTTTGGATAAGCATCGACTAAAATGATTGAGGGATGACAACAAAACCAGAGAATATAAAGTAAGGCCTTCGATATACTTAACACTAAACAGCTGCTCTGTTGGGCTTGATGGGTCGTCACGCCCTCCGGAGTCTTCGAGACTCAGTTCAAAAATGATAGGAGGGAGATTTAAAGCAGAAGAGCGCATGTTATGCGACCTCCCTGCTAGTGGCTGTTCTGATAGTGAGACCAGTGGAATACGTGCTCTCCATTCCATAAACTCATATGTAAACAACTCAGCTCCTTTTAAATATAAATAAATGCGTTGCTATGAGTTTTACACGTTCCACAAACATTATTCTCGCGTAATACCAAATTCCGGGATATCCCTTAGAGTCAGTGGCGCAGCCAGGATTTACCAATGGGGGGGGGGGGGTCTGAGGAAACGAAAAATGCTTACTTTACAGGGGCTAGTATATTCATGCCCGCTACTTACTACAATATATGTCAATTCTTTCAAAAACTAAATACATTCAAAACTAGAGGAGTTTAACGCTTATGTGGCCAACTTATTACACTTTGCAAGATAGTAGTTTACATAAGCGAACAATTGGAAACTTAACAAGTGTGTTCTTTGGATTTCTGGTTTGGATACGTTCAATATCTATTAAAAGCTCATTTTTTCTATGCTGAAGCTTTTTAGTGATTTACATATAAACTTTCCGAGTCTTCGAGAGTTCTTTCTTCCAAGAGGTTGCAACGCGTGGGAAGGAAAAAAATAGCTACGGTTATTTGGCAAGCGATATAAAACGTAACATCCACTCATTTGTTCCCCCACATTGGCGCGCCCATGCTTATTTCATTATCTTTCGTTATTTGACTATATATCATCAGCAGATTTTGGAATTTAATTGAAATATCGCCTGTCAAGAAAACGCCATCAATGTATAAAAATAATGATATGAAGTATATATACAGCTTATTGCACAAGGTTTGTATAAGAAACAAAAAAATAATTTTTATCAGATGAAATTTTCTGCCAGGCTTACAATTAAGCCTGATTTCGTTATTTATGTATTAGATATGTATTTCATTGAATGCGTCTCATACCGAAAATTAAAAATTCGGCTGCATTAAAAAATACAGTATACTCTTGATGATAGTTGATATTATAATTGAACTTGCAGTATTAAAGTCACATACCAAGGTGAAAAAATGAAGACGTCAACTTACAATTATTTAGACTAAGTATTAGGTGGTTCAACCAGCAGAGAGCTGATCCAAAACCAGTCTTATGCACTGAGTGTTCAAAGAAAACAAATATTTTCCATGAATTGAAATTTTGAATGGGCATTGCATGACCAAGCGGTTAACAGGATAAGTTATGAGATTCGTGGGATTCTATCACCAGAGAAAAAATTGGCTGCATCGAAAAGGAAACTGAAAAATTTAATTCACAGTTTATCAAGTTTAATTCAAGTCATCAAGTCACAGTTCCGATAAATATGTGCGTAACTTACGCGCACAATACCTTTGAGCTGACAGATTTGCTTCGAAAATGGTATATTATTAATAATATCATCGCAGATTAATTTTTACTGAAATCTTTCATTGCTCCAATACTTTTTCAAATGTTTACGGAAATTCGGTTAGCGAAAATTTTTATTAAATATACACCAAATTAACAGGCAATCATAAAATAAAGATCAGTATATTTTCTATCATCCCGAGTAATAAAGAGTCAACTGTGTGCAGACTTTTAATCGTCTAGAATGCTTAATAAAGGAAAAAGTAGCTTTTCAATTGTCGCTAAACTCATCTTGAGATGTGTCCTCTGATAACAGCCCTAAAATAAGAAAATCCTAATTTATGCATCTAATAATGGTTATTTCACAAAAAACACATGGCCATTAACTTAAGTTTTTTTTCCGATAGCGGCCTCGAGCTGTTAGCGGACTGTGAAAGGAATTTTTGGATGTCCATCTAAATGAAATCCAAACAAAACTCTCCTTCGAACTGTTGTGAATTTCTCGAAAGCAATACTCACGAGCCTATCTTTGTATTTACACCCTTGAAACAGTCACATGCAAAAGGAAGAGGAAGGGTGAAAATTGCACATAAGGAATGGACTGTGGAATGGGCAATGGACGATGGGCAATGGACGATGCCGCTAGCCGGACGAACCCATACCGCCATATGCCAACAAAGTTCCCCAAACGGCATGTTAAATTGTTCTGCCTCGGTAGCTTAGCTGGTTAAAGCATTCTCCCGGCAAGAGGAAGATCCCGGGTTCGATTCCCGGCCTTGGTGGACTTTTTTCCATGTCCGTTTCTCCTTGGGCACATGCAAAACTGAGCGTTTTATCTATCTGTTTGTCCCTCAAACGTAATCTTAATCTCTGTTTTCAGGGTGCAAGTTTCGAATTACTTCTCGAATGTTCGCTTGTATTTTTTCGAGGAGTAAACAAATCAGCACTTTCGAATTTTTCTCATGGGAATCTTATCTTATGGCGTGAGTTATCTAACTAAAGGATAGGCTTAAGAAGTGCACGCGTTGAACATAGTTTTGGAAACACTCGTATCATTGCGCCCCATTGATATCGATGTCTACTCTGCTACCGAAAACATCACTTTCACTGAAATCGGAGCCATATTTACGGGTACATGAAGCTTTCGATGAATTTATCAAGCAAACACATGAGAAGCAGTGTATCTGTATGATTTGCGTGATAACCCCACCTTAGCGAGGGGGGGGGTTTGTACTCTTCAGCAGAAATAAAAGTATAGAGCTAGTCATAGGACTTGACTCTTGGGGGGGGTTTGAACCCCTAAAACCCCCCCCTCGCTGCGCCACTGCTTAGAGTTAATGCACGACAACAAATACTTAGGAGTCACGTTTAGCAGTAACTTATCTTTTAAAGAACATATTCGAGATGCGATAGGAAAAGCGAATAGAATGCAAAGATTAGAACGTTGAGGCTCATCGAGAGTCAAAGAAATACCTTATTTCAAGAACTCCCACCAATTATTTTCCTTTATTAGCAGCCCTGACTGGAAAACTTTGCGTCATTTAAACCTTTTTGATCCAACTCCCAAAGTGTGTGTGGGTTTGGTTAGTATTTGCTTAATTAAAACAAGAGGCAATCAGTGGAGAAATGTCTACTTTAATTACAATCTCTTTACACACAGTTTCGACACGCAGTCCAAGTGTGTCTACACAAAAGACGAACTCTGCACTCGATGATTGAGGGGTGTCATTCCTAGAAGAGGACAGAAATCTACTGCAACATGAACTCTAAATTTTCGTTATCTTAAGTAAGAAAGACAAAATCAATCGAAAGCACACAAATTTCACATATTTCTAATGCTGAATGCCGAGAATTAACAAATGGTTTCCTCTCTTTCGAGAAATTATTTCAGAAAATATTAACGTGAATCAACCCAAAAGAGAAACTATCAATCCGGAAGTCAGGGGATGACTCCATTCGAGGCTAATTGAGGGATTGGAGTGCAGAGTGGAGATAAGAGAGATGGCGGAAGCACACGGAAGAAACGACAGTCAAAGCGATTCCGCCGATTTTCAATAAGACATGTATCGAAAGCATTTCCTTGGTCAGACGCTTTTTCCGCCATCTCTTCAGACTCGACATTGAAACAAGTACCACATTTTTCCTATTATAACATTGTAATTTTCATTTATCGGATTAGCATAATGGAAATTTGCATATTTTGAATTTCGACTACTGAAGCTTTGTATCGACGGTGGTGAAGATGCGGTCCTCGGCTCCTCTCTTGAACAGCACCTTCCTCTCGTACAAGTCGTTGTTCATCGGCTTCTCCAATTCCGTGTCCAGCAGCTGAAAGAGACGACAGCAATTAGGATTCGGGCGTTGGAAATAATCAGGTGATAATTATGAGGCAGTACATCGTAAGGAAGCTCTAAAAGAATAATGCACATCTAAAATGTTATCCCATCTTTAATAACATAGGAAATCTTGTTATCTGATCTTATGATAAGTCTGTAATTGAATCGTGTCTTTAATTTGTAGGGATTTTCAAAAAGTTGTATTTGACATTTTAAGCGTCCCTGAGTCAAAAAAGGAATTTTAGAATTTCTTGTCTGTCTGTTATCGCGCAAAAAACTGATTTTGATTGGATTTGAGAGGATGGCTCATTGAATAGGGACACTTTTCGATAAGATACATCTTTCGATGAGACCACCTCAAATGGCAATGAGCGAATGGGAAATGGAGTTGGCAATTTTCCCCCCTGCAACCAACTACCACTACTCTGCAAGGCTACTTTCTATCTATCTTTTATTCTTTAGTTCGATCTGACAAAGTCGCGTATTCTTCATAAGAAATAAATGTAAAGTCCATTAAAGTTCATTTTTGGAGGCTTTGTTTCTTTTGCAGAAGCAATGGCCATACGAAATTGAAACAAGCACCAATGGAACGGTAATTAAATAAAAAATCATATTTAGATCGTGAAACATTGTTTAGGGATCCAAATTGCAAGGGTTTTAGATAAAACACACGGAAACTTGTCAAATTGCCCACAGTAAGTGGCATTTATGTATTTGTGATCGGAAAATAAATTTACCTGTTTAAATTAGATGGCATAAAATTGATTTTGTTGGAACAAAACTCTATTGATTGACTCGTAACTCCATTTCCACGAAAGCGATCTGTTGAGGGACTCCGGTAGGTTACCAAATCATTGCGATTCTAATAAATATTCAACACTAACATTTAATCTTCCGCCACAGATACGAGGGCAGAAAATACATTTTTCTGATTTTTAAGTATGGTTTTCTCTTTGATTAAGCACTATGTCTTAGTGCAGAATGCCTTTTCGACCGCTCTTCCGAATTATGTCTTCGGAACCAAAATGATGCCATTTAAAGTGATAGATAAAGACGTCCAACTAATGAAATGGCAAAAATGGTTTTGTTAGCCAAAATTCATTCGCAGGAAATGTGACGTATATCCGGGTGCGAGCTATGCCGAACTTTTCGAGGATTTTCTATTGAAAATTATGACTGAAAGTTAGGCCTTGGATGCAGCTCGATTTGAAGACAGCCTACGACTCTAATGATCTCATTAGCGCCACGCACGTTCTTGTGTGTATTTTGTGAACTGCGGATCACTTACAAATGAAATTTGAAGTTTTCCTAAAACTTTTCGTTCATTCGTCGACCTTCATGAGGGAAACTCTGGATGTTTCAAACAATGGTACATCAGCAAATTCAAAATAACCTTGTATCAACAATAGGAATTCGACTAATGGGAACGTGAAGGAAATGAGCATTGCATTGTTGATTCACGCGTGTCTCATTACTATTCCGTCGCTCCACGACCCCGAGCAGAAAATTCCTCAAAGAATTCAATGCGCATTGATAAAGATGTTGCCAAGTATTACTAATGTTACCGCAGATTTAGGGCCGATGGCGGCACTCGAGCGGTCTCAATACGTCACACTCGAGTTCTCGAATTATTATCAGCAGATTGAGTGATTGATTGTCATCGTATGTTCACTCCGAGACGTCTGTAGACAAACAATATGGCGGAAGGAATAGCCTTCGGTTGCCGCCGGAGAATTTAATTCTCTAATATTACGGTTAAATCGCAGATTTTCCGCAATAAACTGATTCTGTATTTATAATTTATCCGGCGTGCTTAAATTAACAGTCATTGGACACAAATTTATCTATTTTGCTAATAGAATATAAGTTTCCTAACGTCAGTACGATACTCGAACACACTCTTAATTTTATAATTACGGAATTGATAGTATAAATAATTTTCAGTTAAATATCAATGCATAGAGTCTAGTATTATTCTGTAAGGTGCATCGCAAGGATTAATCACTTTACTCACCTAAGTATGGATATAATATCTTCTATCTTCATCCTACTTCTACCTTTTGTATGTATCTCGAAAAAGAATACCAGCCTTTTTTTAAACCCGAAATCGTCGTATTTTTATTATTTTAAATGAAAATTCTACTGCTATTGGTTGTAAAGTATGACTCCGAGGCCTACTCACAGCATAAGTTTTCTTACTTTCCCAAGTGACTTGCGCTCAAAAACTAAATTTACGAGCAAATCTTTCTCGGCTGTAAGGAACCTTTTGGGCAACATCTTCGCAATTCAGCTAAGAGCAGTATATATCATAAAAATATTATCCGATTGCAATTATCACAGATTGTCTAGAAATGATTACTTTTTGTGAAATGAAATCGGTCTTCAATAATTACCTTAATGTTTTCGAAATAAAGCGGTAATTGGCAATTTATTAAAGCTTTTTTGATGGCAAGAATCGCTTTTGTACGAATTTCTAGCGATAGCGGAAACACACTTTGCCATATGAGCGGCTCGCGGGGTATATATCTAGATTCTAAAATAATACTGATTGTAAAACGTAAAATCATCTGCAGGTATATATGGTCCCTAATATTCAGAAATGATTTTTTGATCTAGAATCTTGCATAAAACAGATGATTACTCATTCTTATAATATTGTAGACTCACGGATGACCGTGATTACATAAATGCTGTTTCGAGTCTTTTCTATTGGCTCAACCGAAGTCACAGCACCACCTTCTCCGGAAAGAAGAATCCCTTAACTGGAGCGTTCCAATTTCATTCATTATTATTGACAGATACTTATTCTTGACAAAAAACTAAATTGTTATTAATTGTTATTCTTTCGCATGCTGACAATTTTTCAACCTTTTATGTTTACAATTATGCCTTCTGTCGTTAGCACACAGAAACAATAAAAATATTAGAACGCTCAGTTCTCATGTGGAAGTTCGTCTATGCGATTTATTTTGCAATGAGTGTGAGGCATAGCTCTAATTCAATAAAAAAGCAGTTTTTTAATTCTCCGGCATTTTGATTTGTTCTCCTATAATAATTTAGGATTGGAACACTGCATTTCTTTAAACAGTTAATATGAATAGGACAATTGGGGATTATTTCGGTTTTCACGGACATCTCGTGGCAGTGAAGGTTTCATTTTGTAAACAGCGTAGTCATTACTAGTTGTATGTTTCAGTTTGCGTTTACTCGGTAAAAAGAAAATTTAAAATTTTCATTCAATCTTCAAAAACACTCGTAGGTTGAGAGATATTTTCTCTTGGATGATAGTTTGCACGGAAGGTAAAGTAAAGAAAATTGCTAGAATTAGTGTCGCCCTCCTTTAAATATGTTTCCATATGCCTTAATGAGGAAGTTTTTAATTCGCAAAATGCATATGTCTCATGGTGTATGAAAGGCAACATTCTCATTTAATGGCGACTCTTTTAAATAAAGGACGAAATTATTTGCATGTAATCTTCTTTATCGTGGGAGCGGAGGGAAATAAAAGAAGAGTCTCTCACTTTGAATTATTTCCTTAAGATAAATTTCTCGGGACAATCTCGTCCAAAATAAAGGTCATTCCCACACTAATTTCTCTTCGCTGACTACTTTCAGTTGCTTATGACGCTCGAGCGTTGTCTTTCACTCAGAAGCCGAGATTTTGGATTACGATTTCTCACTGGTGCATTTATCGAAGATTTGACGTACGCCCAGTCTGAGCACCTGAGGACACAGACAATCCAGTGCCTCTTATGACGAAAGAGAAATTAAACATCTTTTGTTCTGTGATAACTTTTAACAGTTGTTTCATTCTAAAATCACGGTTTGTTACATTTTCATATCATGGTTATTTATTCGTATCTGTGAACTTAGCCGTCTATTTATATATTTTGAAACGTCACGTTTCGGAATGGGAACTGCTACTTCAAGTCAATTCGCAGAATATCAATTCCGAGCGAATTTTCAGTTTTGAGGACGCCAAAATCATGCCTCGTGAAATGCGACGAAGGCAATTAGAGGCCATTCTGACGAAAGGTGCGTTGGTCGTTGAGTTTCGTGAGTGCGTCATTCCAATAGAAGTTGTCAGCGAGAGTAATGACGCTGTCGATTTCAATGAACCCTCAAATTGACCAAACGGCAATGATTCGCCCCTTTCAATTAGATCATCGCTAAAAGAGAAAATGAGGTCAACGAAGCGACGTCGCCAAAGAATGTTCAAATGCCTCTTGCTGCCAGAAAACAGAGAAGTTATGCTTCCTCTCAATTGTCCACGAATGACCAATGCAGGAATGACGGTTGTTCATTGAATGTACAAGATTGAGAAATCGAAAATAGACGAGTTTTCCCTTCTCTCATTGGAGTAGTCTTTCAAAATTCGTTTATAATGTGATCCTATATGCCATCGGTGTCTATGTTATTGGAAATTAAAGCGTTAAGAATTTAGATAATGAAAAGACATTATTATTGTATTTCTTTTGTAAATCATTCACCATTTAACAGAATTTATCATGGAAACCCACATCCGAAATATATGTGGAAATATATCAGATATGCAAATTAGCGCATCTACGACGTTTATTTAGAATCATATTGAATTTCTCCTTTTACGATTTCAGGAAACTTCGCCCGAGCAGAAAAATAATAGATCTTTGCGTTTCCATTGGATGGAAGGTAAACAAAGAGGTGGCTTACGTCAAACCGCATTGAGGTCACATCGTAAGAGCATTCAGATGGGCCATCCCTCAACTGATTCATTACGAGCGCATTCAATAGATTAAGGTGGCCACCGAATACGAAGCGGCGCTGAGCTGAGCGGGACAGAGTGACGCTGAGCGAAGTGTAGCTAAGTTCCGAGGGTCGGCAACTGGAAGAGGAGCTGAGCGAAGCGATTCGTTTGCAAACAAACAAGATGGCGTAAGATAACCATTAATTTTAAATTTACCCAAAATAAACCTATTACAGTTCAATCAATACATTATGCTGTACTTGCAGACCTATTTTTATTGAATCCTTTGGCCCGAGCCATGGATGAAGCTTTCTGCAGAACAATTGAGGATGTCTCTTCATCAAACCATCTTTTGACCGCAATGCCTTTTTCGACGTTTAAGATATTATCTATTCCGTTCCTTTTTGTCAACGTCTAAGGGGTCGTACACAAATCACGTAACGCAAAATTCTCCAATTTTCGCTCCCCCATGTAACAGGACGGTAAGGCAGGACCGTTACGTAGCGAGTGCTTTGTAAGAAGTTAAACAATTTCAATTTTAAAGGTCATTTGCACATTTCACCTAGATTCGATGACCTGTTGATAATCGCACAAAACACAGACCCTTCCACACCCCACTCACACTACTTCCGTTCGACACACGCTCGGATCAGAGCTGCCAATTTTCCCCGGTGATTTGCGCGCGGGTTTTAAATTAAAACGTTAAACACGGAGAAATTTTGTCATTTTTTGCAGTTCAAAAACCGTGACGTAACGCAAAAATTGACCTCCCTCCCCACAGGTACCAGGACTTGGCCGGAGACCCTTCCTCCCCTTTGAGATGTTACCGATAAGTACGAATTCATTAAAACCGTAATCTCCATTTACATATGCTGCCACAGCTAAATTTGGTCCATCTACGCTCCACTTTCCATATTTTCCTTTGGGACCCATGCTGTGATGCGAATTAACTATTTAATTAATTATTCACGGTGAATTGACTCGTAAAAAAATGCATCACATCAACTAAGAAAATTGTTATTAATTTAAAAAGTTAAATCATTATTAAAAGCACTGCGGTTTCCTAAATTGTAACGGTACAGTAAAGGGAACTGCAAACGGAACAATATAGGCAACTCTGCTATTTTTTCTTCGTCGCTTGTTTCCAAACTAACGGTTTGAGTCACAGAACCATATCTAAATGAAAACTCAGGCCAATTTATGTATACTAATCTGATAAGTCATACAGTTTGTTTGCACATAACCTATTACCGTTATTCCATGTGAAAAATAAATTGCTTTAAAACTGCAAAAAAAAGTTACTATCTCACAAGCAGACCGTTTTCGAACGCACACAGATGACGACTAGTTGCATTTACACACGACAGATGTCGCTAACTTCGAAGCTCTTCCATTTTACGGCGGTGGTACAATTTAGGCGCCGGTACAATATAGGAAACTTTTGAAACGCTATTTTATTGGAGAGCCTTTCGTTTCAATTCCGCTCGGGAATCGCTGTTGTCAAAGGAGACGCCGTTATTCGCACATTTTATGCACACACCTGAATTCGCCACCAATTTCATACCGTTTTGAGTGATTTTGGAGCCCATTCATCAGCACGGAGATTTTTCGAGTCACGATTACTGTAATTGACTTTCTACTTTGAAAAGTGACCATCGGACCTTAAGGGCCCATCAAAGATTTTGTTAAGGAAAATGAGGCTCTTGAGGTAAGGAGTGAAGCTGTTGTTTTCCTCACTGATCCACTCGAAAAAGATGCATATGACAGCAGCAAAATCACCCGTTGCGTAACTCTTTTCTGTCTGAACGACCACTGAAAATAGAATTCCCTTCCTTTCGTCATTGATTTAAAGGCACATGTCGATTCAATTATTGTATCAGATTGGACGATTCTTTGGATTTACGACGAAAATAATTTCTATGATGACGAATGTCGTCTACCCCCTAAAATGGAGAAATCTGAAATAATCCTATTTTAAATTTAACTCATTTACATTGAATTTAATTTATCGTATTCAATACGGATTCTGAAACATTCCAAAACTGCATTTCCATAAAAGTGTGAAAGAGAGTTCAATCGAATTCCCACTCATCAGAAAGTCGAATTCCGTGAGCAAATTCATCGGATTAATTCTGTGGAACCAATTCGGCGCATCTGCAATTGTAATTACTCACCTGACTTCGCATCGATACAAATTAATTGGTTACCAATTTGTCCTTCATTTCCATCGATCCGAAATGCCATGATTAAATTGATCCGACTTCATCTTTAATTCGACTGTAAATTAACCCAATCTTTCTGTCGAAATTTTGTTTTTCATGAAGCAGTATACAAATATAAGCTTAAACTTTATATTTCGACAGAATTTGTGAGAGATTAAAATACTTAAATGCAATCGATGAATTCAGTTATGTCTCCAGATTTACTTCGCATATCCCTACAATAAAAATGATAATGGTAATAATATAAACTTAAATAAAAATAATTGTTATGATAATAAAACACAATGATAAGAGTAAAAGTATTTGGTTTCACTTCGGACCAACCAGCGTCTACGTGACCATTCCTACCATCTCGATAACGTTCAATGAATTCAATCTTCGAATTGCACATCAAAATTGAGAGTCAAAGATGTTTTTCCGGTGTATTTGGCAACTTCAAACAGAACTCGTAGCCCTGATTTAAGTTTTCGTACACACCCTTGTGAGGTGAACGTGTTCTGGAGATATAATATCCAATTTGCATCAAAAAGACGTCTAGTTATTTTAAGTATTAATTACTAAGGTGACAGAGATAATGCTCACTTATCAAAAAGGATATTAATCAAATATACTGTATATTCTTAATTCATTATTTCCTGCCCCTAAATATACGTCCATTGAGGAGAGCACCTCATTTAGAAACCACGGAGGCTAGCAAGGATCCCCACTAGTTCCCGTGGTGTATTTGACTCGACACCGCATTTATTTCGTAAAAGACATCTCTCTTTTCCAGTTATTCGTTGTAATCTAAATCGCATCTTATGAGAACTTCGCGTATTTCATCGCTTCGTGACGGAAATAACTTATTCTTCTCCTCCGGGCATATCTGCTTTTAAACATCGGCAAATCAAAGGGTTCCGCACATGTGAATGCGTGTAGCTTTTCGACCGTGTGGATTATTGCTTTCCTTTGTTAATTTTAGAAGACCTGCCTCCGCACCTTCCTCTTCCACACCCTTTTCATTCGCCATTGCAAAACAAATCAAATACACTGGAGATGTCTACAAATATATAAAGCCTGCGTGCCCGCACAAAGAACTTCTCCTAAATGTCATCCAACCAATGTACCATAGAAGAAAATCTTCTCCGAATCTCCAAGGCTCACTCTCCAATCTTTCCACCTCTCTTCGACTGAGCCACTCCATCCGACACACCTTCTCACACTACAGCCGTCTTCACTTGCCCCTCTCGTGAGGGCCTCTGGTAGCCACTCTTTCAATTGGAACAGAGAAAGGCTTAAAATGGGTGCTATTGTTCATATTATCTACATAGAATATTAACGTTTGCGTTTTATTATGGTTACATTCCGCAAGGCTTGAAATCCGCTACCAATTTATAAAAAGGAACCAAAAATTGCAGGATAACTACAGACCTATAAGTCTTAGGAGCGTTGTAAGCTTTTCGAAAAAGATGTTGCTGATTAAATACTGAAGATTTTGGACAATTAAAACAGCATATCCGGTTGTCAGCACAGATTTAAGAAGGGATACTCTTGCAAAACATCTCTTATGCTTTAATCGAGACCTGCTGGAAGCACACGATTCATCAGAACAGAGGTTTGATTGACATTTGATGTAGAAGGTCATAATACCCTTCTGGAAAAAAACCGCGCATAAATATTGATCCAAGAATTGTTGAATGGAAAAATACATCCCTTAGCGATAGAACTGTAAATTTGAGGATCAGTGAAAAATCGTCACAAAATGTCTCTCTATACACCTTGCCTCGGGATAAGTGAGTTATGAGTTCCTCAGGGAAGGGCCTTCAGCGATCTTTGTAAGCCGCACTTATCTCACAAACGATATATGTACATATTTGAAATATTGAATAAAGGGTATTTTAATATGGGGACCTTCTTTTGTCTGCATTCTTATGAGAGTCGAGTTCAACAATCGCCAGCGAAACTGGTCGTTTATAACCGCAAATCATTTTTCTTCTTATTTTTCCAAATCTGGTAATTTAGAATCCAAAACGATATAACACGACTGAAATAATAATCTTCAATAAATTACCTGACTTTTGGTACTCGTATGGATTTCGTAAAACCATTATTTCTAATTTGATTCTATAAGATTATTACATTAGAAGATTACAGATTCGTTTCGTATGCTTGCAGTACTATGCACTCGTACTCGTATTATGTATTTCTCAATCAGAATTCAATCCGTTATTTGAGTCATCTTCATACGAAAGACTCAAAAATCAACAAGTACCCTCAGCAGGAGAATATTTATTGCGTTGAAAATGAACAATTCTTAAAGACGCAATAGATCACAAAAGTTTTTCGTAGTTAAATTCTTAATCCTGACATACTGGTCGTAAGGAATACAATTCAATATTTTTTAATGGGTAAGTTAATGGAAATCCTGAGTTAGAAATTCAAATTAAATTAAATTTAAAAATTCAATTAATCAAATTAATTCATTTGAAAAAAAAAATTATGAACATTGTACAATTCTCATCGCAAATTAAGAAACAGTTGAAATTATGTTTGCGCAGTGTACAATGTTCATCACCTGACAAGAATATACTGTATTTCTTTTTGGCAGAAATATACTTTAGAATCAATTGAATTTTTCAAAAAGCAATGCTAAATTGACCGTTATATGAATTTCAATCGCTGGAGTCTCTCGTATTGCATTTTGGCGATGGACTGCATTTTAGCGATGAACTGCATTTTGGCGAATGGAAGCACTCTCTACAAGAGGATGCAATTATTCGTCGATATTTACACAAACAAACAAACAATCGATGAAATGTAGATTTTTCCACTTTTAGAGAAGTGAGGGTACAAAGCATTAATTAGCGATAACTTACGTCTTTTATGAGTTCACGGAGCCTCTCTAGGCGATCGTCCTGACCTCTGGTGGGCAGGTAGCGAGCCTCGCAGTTGCAGATGGCGATGAGCACAAGTGCGGCGAGCAGAAAATGCCTCATCATGGACAGGGAAGACATCTGGCGGAGAAAAAGTGAGGCAGGGAAAATGAGCAAATGTGCTTGAGAAGGAAAGGTTTGCAAATTGTGATGCATAAATAGCACGGACAATATAACGGCCATTTTGGGGTTTTTAGGAAAGTACCGATTGGTTAGAGAATTCAAATTCACGGAGGTCGCTTCAAAATTAATAATCATGGAAATTACACCAAATGTGCGTGAGTTCGAAGCCAAGTGGATGCATAACTCTCCTATTTAAATATATGGCGGCGATATTGAATATTTTTTTTAAACTTTCCCGATAACATGCAAACGTAAGATACGGCATGTGAAAAGAGATACATTTCATATAAGAATTTTATGGTTTTCCTGATGATCCTTGGTTCGATGCTGGAGCGCCATTTACATTCCTCTATGCATTGCAAATGGGGATAATGGGAACTTATTTTGGGTTGTTCCCGGTATGATGTCGGCATCAAACTTTGCATTGAATTAGTTCTATTCCTACCACGTCGTTATGCGTACTCACAGACTAAGTGACTACCATTTGAAATGTTTAGCGGGAATTCATTTTTTTACGATTCATTAAGATTATTTTCAATTGCCTTCCCAATAACGTGCAGACGTAATACCATGCATGTTAACAGAGATCATAATACATTTTGTATACGAAGTTTACCGTTTCACATATGGTCCTTGGTTCGATTCCAGAGCGCCTTTCACATTTTCACATACATTTAAAATGGGCAAACGGAATCTTATTTTAGGATCCTCCCGGTATGATATCCGTTCCAAATTTAGGACTAGTAGGATTAGGACTAATTTAGGATTTAGTATTATGCCTATCAGGTCGTTATATGCATTCACATCTTGCAAATAGGTCCTGGGTTCGACACCAGGTGGTATTAATTCTCCCTTATGAAAAGTATAGTGGAAATGTTAAATATTTCTAAGAAGCATTCCTAAAAAAATAGAAATCCATACCCCGGTATGCGAATTGTACTCATAGGCATGTTTTACAAACGCAGTTAACCTCCTTGATGGTGCTTGGTGCGACGCCAAGGAACCATTTCCATTTTATCATCCGAATATAAGGGAATACGGATTTTCGTTTGAAGACCTTCCAGGCATGATATTGACTTTCAATTTTAGAAACGGTCAGAGTTGCCCCTACGAATTATCTCATCTTTCAAAAAGGTTCTGGGTTCTACACCAGGAGGCTCTGTACTCAGCTATATTATTTGAAACTTAGGGCGGGAATTCCAATTTATTATGCTAATTTACCGAGAAAGGAGAAATCTATGACAAGTATTCTGAACAGGAAAGAATAGTTTTCATAAACGCGGTTTACTGTTTACCTTATGTTCATTGTTATTTGTGATTTACCTCATATTTCAAGAGAGCAATGCATAATTACGTTTGAGGACCTTCCGATACTTACGCGCCTTTTTCTATTAAGGCCAATAATAACGAAATTTGTGGTGCAAGTGATCCTAGCAAAAAATCATTTTTCAAGATCAACTATGTATAATAATGTGGTAAGAAAACAATTTTATTTGAAAAGCCTTGCATTTTGAAAAAAAATCATCAAAACCCATTAATATTTGATTTCTCAAATTTGAGTTTTGCTGTTTCGTTAATTTTTGAAAATTTGAAAGTAGAGGATAAAAAGGTTACCCAAAATTCCGGTCCGAAGAGAATCTGATATCCTTTTCCTAAAACATTTGCGGAATTTACATACTGTTCAATCGCTAATTCCTCTTCTCATCATCCGCGGAGATGACATTCCCTTTTATTCACCAAGACAGGTCTCACGATTTTAAATTATTCATCCTTTTATTCAAAGAATTCTGCGTTACCGTCGTCTCATCATTTTTTCTCCTCACAACGCTCGAATTTATGCCATTCAAGTGGGAAAGCGTCGGACGTGAGATTATTACGAATTCATAACAGACTACATGAAAGAAGATGAATTTCATTCTAAATGATGAATTATAGACCGAAACTATTTGTTATTCTTAACTGGGTTCCGTTTCTTCCGGATTAAAATTACGAAATTTTCAACAAAATGTCTCGATAAACATCGGAAAGCTAAATGAGATCAATTACGAATGGAAACAAGACCCCTCTTTAATCCTCAGGATCTCCGTTTAATCCATAGAGTAAGGATGGGGTAGAGTGCTGGACAGGCTGCGCAGTAGCAGAGCCGATGTTACAGCATTAAACCACGTGACTTTTCCGTTTTCTAGCGGCAATTCAAATACGCTGTGGAGTTTCATCTTGAAAAATCGAGTTTTTAAGTAACTCTGAACTACATACTTAATGCGTATGTTATTTTAATAGATAGTAGAGTTTCCACTTAAAGTTTTATTAGTATAATAATCAACGTCGGGTATATATTTATCATTGTTTAAGAATATTTAAATACCTCTCGTCGAGTTCTTCGAAACGAGTATCAACTCATCAAGGTTTACTCGAGTAAAAAGCAAGATAAATACAAAAAACAAAATTTCAAATAAATTCCCAGTTATCGTTGAGTTTTTCGAATATATCTGGAGAAAATTACGTTTAAGTGGAATATTAAGATACTTCTCGTCGAGTTCTTCAAAAAGAGTATCATTTCGACTAGGTTTATTCGGATGAAAAGCAAGATCAAGCAAGAAAAGGAAGAGAGCAAAAAAACTGAAAGTTTCGAATAAATTCCCAGTTTTCGTTGATTTTTTCGAACATTTCTGGAAAAAATGACGCTTAAATGTTGTTAAGTTTAAATTACACACATAGCTAGAGTAACGTTTAAAACTAAGGCAAACTTGGGTTTAAGTGGTCCCCCTGCCACGCGCCACCTGCGGATTGCAGGGTTTAAATGTAAATGTAAAATATCACAGTTAACATTTTCTTTCATATTTAAACAATGTGGAACTTTCATGAATAATTCAATAGAAACGCATTCAATTTATTTCAACGAATGAAAGAACAAGACACTTAATTTCCTCCATTCAAAAGTTACGAGTCTTCAAAACGAGACAGTTTCGTCGATTTTTGCGAATATTTGTAAATTGAATAAATTGAAAACTGTACCTTGATATGCCTCCGGTTGAATCAACTACTGGTATAGGTATAGCTCCAAATAAAGGAAATGATTTAGAATGGAATGAAATTACAGTGGGATTTTTCTGATAATATTTAATAATCACTTCTTTAACAAAGTTTTAGGAAACATCCTCCTGCCACATCACTGACAACTTCTCACATTTAGAATTCATTCATATTTAAGAATCATTATTTAGATATAAATTAATACATATTAAATTCTATGGTACTAGGCCGGACTTCGTGGAAAGCCATAATAAGAAATAAATAAGGCACTTCGTAATTTCCACACTGTGTTATTTATTTAAAAACGACCGGTTTCGGCTAACGCCATCCTCAGGTTTCATTTCTTAGTAATACCATAGAGTAACTATACTATATAGTTACTCTATGGTAATACATATTTTAAAAACAATACAGCTATGTTTACAGAAGGTAAGTGTAAGACAAAGATTCAGAAAGTTTAATTTTACGCAACAGGCCATCTCTCCATCCGAGATCTTTTTCACAGATGCTTCTAAAACAAGACCCTTCACATGTAAAGGAGTCCATTTCTCTGCTACGTGATACTTCACATTACTACATGTTGTAATTGAATTTAAATTTATTTCAGTTGAAGTTCATTAGTTTATATTTCCTAGCATTGCATTGTAATTTACTTTTAAGAAGCCATACGTGCAATTTTGCAAGGTTAACTTGTAAGGTTAATGCGGTGTAATCTCCAAGGATTCTAATTGCTTGAAAAATATTACAATTGGCAGAAAATAAAGGGATGTTTGATATAAGAATTTTTGGCAAGTTATTAATGTAAATTAAAATAATTACATGCAAAATAACGTTTTGTAGGGCTCCAGGAAAGTTTTCCATTTCCAGATTTTAGAGTGTTTAGAGGGCACAAAATCCTTTCTCCTCAAGCTGAGAATCCATAGTTTTCTCCTTTCATGATCTACTGGGAAGCTATAAAGTCAATATTAATAATTATAAATAACGAGAAAAGCCTGCGACACTTTAATATACTCGAGCGCTCCAATGAACTCGATTCAAGCAATAATATTGAATATGCACCGAAGAGAATAATATTCTTAAACGGAAAAACAAAATTTATCTTGTTATAATCATCGACAAACAAGAATAAACCGTAAAAACTGCTATATTCCATTTTTGTCACATGGAATACTCTGTAGTAATAGCCGCAACCGCCTATTTGCAAGCTACTTCATTACCTTATTACATAATCTGTAAATGGCAAATGAAAGTTAAATGATAAGAAAACAATTCTAAATAAGTATTAAAATCACCATAAACACAAAATTTACGAGTTAAAAGTGATTTCTTTAACGTACTTTTCCTTGCAGTTTCATGCGCAGCATTTCAAAACCATGACCCAAGTCCTTTAATCTTCTACGGTTAATTTTCATCCAGATACCGAAAATAAATATTGAGTTACATTAGCCAGACTATAGAGCATCTAAATAAACTCGAATTCAGAACATCAGCTGTCCGTAAAGGACATAAATACTTAATAAACCAACTTGAGTACACGAATTTCTCACTTAACTTACCGGCGAGATTTCCGAAAGCGGACCAAAGTCACGTGGTCTCCTACGTTCAATCCTGTAACATGCGCAGAACGCAACACGCGCTCTACCCCATCCTTACTCTATGGTTTAATCAGAAGGATGCAGAATGAGCAACGAAGAGCGCAATTGAAAGGCATTATTATAGCTGCTCTTTAAAATTTTCTCCAATACTATTTCTCAAGTATGTGCTCAAAAATGTGAAAAATAATTAAATTTCAATTTATTCTCTGTCCAAATCAGCATAAAATATGATTTTACAGTATTTAGAGAAATTTAAAAATAACATTCCGTGAACGTATTTTACTTCTGATTGTCTAAACTTCGTAAAACCTCGTGTTTTCCTCAAAAACTATTCCTTGTCCTAAGGGCGCTGCTCCTTTGGTATTTTTATGAAATGCCAAAGGTCTCCTTTGAAGCGAAACTTCAATGGGCTTGCTAATTTTCGACATCCGCAGGCACCAGAAATACCGCAGCTTTTGTAAGATTCTTGTCATACCGTATGAAACATCGAGGAATAAAAAGAATTAATCGATTTTCATGAAGATGATGCAATCTCTCTGATTGCGTTCCTTTGTTGTTCAAAAAGCAGTCGTTTATGGCGCTTTTTGGACGGCTTAAGCAATTCGAAGGAGTTCCGAAGTCGAACTTTCATGATCGTACAGAATAGACAAATGAACATTGTAATCGTTAAATTAAATTGGATTATTAAAGAGAAATTCTTAATACATTTCCAGAAATCTCTGAGGAAATGTACTAAGTATTTCTCTTTAATAATGTCTTTCCACCAAGTAATGCCATCTACCATCGATTTCATTAAATTTGATTAATCCGCAACTACTACCAATCACAATTTTAATTTATAATATTAGCTTCGTTACAATAATGCCCTTATATAAATACTTGTAAATTTGAATTGTAATGGCAAGGAATGCTAAGGGCAGTATTTAAAACCAAAACACATTTTAATTTTATCAATAACGGCCATTTTAATCATCATTTAAGCGAATTTTGAAAACTTTCGAATACGAAAATCAGACCATCAATTTGCCATCCTCTTATCATTCGATTGACGAATCGGAATCGAAGAAATATTGCTGATGGACGGATTTGTCGTTTTGTAGAAATATCTGTATATTTTATGATGATTATTATCGTAAATTCAACAATGAAAAGCATTTTCCTGCTCCTGATCTAGATGCCGAAAGCAAAGAATTATTTTCGGCAGAGAGGAGTAAACGCATTCGGGATAGTTTCAATATTTGATACATTTCATAGGAAAAATTAAAGAAATCGATGTCTATGAATTTTGGCTTGTCGATTCCCATTCAAATCCTCAAAACAATTATTTCGGTAATTACCACTTTCCCATACAATTCTGGATGATTTGAAGTTACATTTTCAAAATGTCGTTCAGAATAATGGATTCTAAGGAGTCGATTTGATCATAACGATCCCTTTAGAGATGATTATCGCTGCGATGGAATATTAATGTTTAGCGGACAAACTAAATTTAATTTCGAAATATGAACACAAATCAGTTTTAATGATTATGCAGGTCAACAGCATTTTTGTTAGAAGAAATGCAATAGGTGTTCCAAGCTAATTCAAAAATGAAATCAGTTTTTCCTATCGAGTTCACTTTTTATTTGTAATCACTAATGCATTTTTCCTAATGCAAAATTCCTTCAAGAAGCTGATCCTTGCTTATTCTTAAGCATCTAATTGTCTTGTTCTGAAGACACAATTAATAAAATTGGGTCAGATTATTTACATTATTAGGTTAAATCATGTTTAATATCGTGGGTTTTAATTCGTCGTTATACAATAATTTGGATAAATGCTTTTTTATGATAAATATGGGAAATCTGGATTTTTTGTTTTTTCCGGATTTCCAAGAATATCTGAGGCTGATGGACAAAAACAATTTATATATTTGAATTCAGCGTAAAAAAGTATATATCAGGCATTTACTAGTTACTTCGTGTAGCAGAAGAAAAGTTTTATTTTTTTAAATCAGCGTTACTTTTGAAGTGTGCACCGATTCAAGTTGATCTATTGTTCTTCGAAAAGCATAGCTCAGGGAGAATAAAATGGGAAGAGCAAATTTCAAAAGTATTGTCTACCATTTATTATTAATTTTAGATATAACTTTATGAAAATTTATACGAAAGTTTTCATATATATTTTGAAAGTAAAATGATGAGCTATTTTCGAGATAAATAAATAGGATAAAAATAATTCGAAAAAATGAAAAAGTGTGGCTTTTGGTTATGTATCAAAGTTACAACTGTATTTTTTACAGTATTAATTTCATTGCGACAGGTTTCGCTTTAAATAAAGCACGTGACACTAAGTGTTTCTTTATATACGCTTTTAATTTTTGAAAGAGCTTTGTAAATATCAGCTTTATATTACTTTACCTTTAAGCTTTATTTACTGTTTGAATTTAATTAATAAAAACAGAGATCAAAGATAGTACTTCACCCATCTTTGACTTGTATTACGTTTGTTCGTGTAAATTTATTATTAAAACGAATAATCATTTAATGGCTTCTTTTTATTTCTTTGCACACTACCGCGCCAGCAGAGCTATGAAGCTTTGAATATCCTTCTCAGGAAGCAAAATATTTATCCTCGATTTCTCTAATACTTTAAACGATAGTAGATATAGTATAACGAAAAAAGTAGAAAAGATTCTTAAATTTATACTAAATCACAAAAAGAGTAATACAACCAGGTTTCGATGCATAGCATCGTCATCAGGTACAATTCACAAAAGGCACTCTGTATATATAGTGACAGAAAAGAGGCCATGGAAAAGGACGAGGAAAGCAATTGGGCTGGGAAGATGGGTATTCAATTATACGATACTAATTATACGATGAAAAGTTTTGAATCGCCAATGAAGGATGAATAGCAATCAATCGATGCCATTTATCGGAGCGACCGCCAAAAGAGAAGCGAAAAATGACGACATGACTGGGATGCGACCCGGGTCTTCCTCAATTATAAATAAGCAAATCAATTAATTAACTGTATTTATCTCGCAATGAAAATCTTGGCATTCAATATTTTGTCCTCCTATTTCGGATATTAAAATGAACATTTTATTTTTTAGATTAGGAGGATGTTTCCTGAAATATATTTTGCATTTCCTTTATTCTAGAAAGAGAAATCCTGTAATTTAAAAAGATACTCCACTTCCAAAAGAAACGGCAAATGTAAAAGGGCTGTGGATACTCAGCTGGACGTTAGCGATTGAGGACAATACCTCTCTTTAGAATTATTCCTTGCATTCCATAAAACCAAAATCTCAATTCCGAGCAAGTGAATTAGGCTTTATTATAAACTCTTAGATCATCATCTCTATATTTTCTTAAAATATAAGTCTCTAAATAACGCATGGTTAGAACTGGAAAGCTGTGCATTTTTAGAATAATATTGTTTACGCAAATGTAAACTGGGAACGATTAGTAGCGATGGAGGAAAGCTGCTGTTGTAGATTTATGCAGCATAGCTGTACTGTAAACTATACTGTACCATAAAATAAAGCGCAAAATACTGATTGATAAATAAATCGCTCTTTGACCATAAGAGATGACATCTATACGAAGAATTACATTTAGCAAGGGATGATATATCTATTTTATTCGCATAGATTTGTAATTGCGACTGCTTATATGACACGAAAAGGCTTTTGATCTGCACAGAACAACATTTGAATTCGAAATCATCGTTTAAATATAGCGAAGGTTCCTTAAGTCCATTCTTTTCAACTTTAAGGGGACGTCGCAAGAGTTAAATTTGTCTCCATCATATTACATGGGACAGCTGGGATGCGAGTAAACTTGGTTTGATTGGAGCCACTAAAGAGTGAATATTGTTTGATCGAATTATCATTCATAGATTGAGCAGACGTCATCTTTCAAACTTCGATCTTTCCAAAATCATTTCAACCACCCAATCGTGTCACGCATTACATTGGATCGCTATCAGTTAGAATTAAATTTCTAAATTGCTATTGTATTTGCAAATTGTTGATCGACAAGTTCCTAATAATTTAAATTTCGTTCCATAATGAATTATGACGAATATATAATGAATGATAAAGGGATACAAAAGTGTCCATTGAGAATGGGCGCGTATGTTTTACTCGGAATAATTAATCAGCTCTTCAATTGTCCTTTCGCCGTCAAAGGGAATCACAGACGCTCCTTCATTTGGAACAACTCTGATTTGTTCCCTGTGAAGAGTTAGCTCTTTCTTTTTATTAAAATTTATTAGAAAACGTTATAATAATCATCCACTGACGAATATTCTTGTGAATTCATATAATAAACAAGCGACGAAATTTCTTTTCACGTCGTCGATTGTAAATATCTAAATGTATTGCTTCTTTATTCAGCGAATCGAGGAGGATTCAAAGTTCCCATAAAAAGTGTTATTTCTCAGAATAGAAGGACGTAAACTTCCGATCCAAAAGTGTGTGTAATCTCGCCATCTGGTGGAGTCTCTTCTAAGTGAACATTCAGAAGAGGGCAAATAGATGAAAATAAACTCAAAAACAATAATTCATTTGGAACCGAAGTTTGTGGAATAGCTGCATGACGAGCCCAAAAAACTGGTCAAAGGGCCAAAAATGACTTTTTGAGTAGAACTTCGCATTATTATTACATGATTATGGAATTTTATATTTCCGTGTTTCGCTATTTTTACTCGTTTAAAGTATACGTCGTACAATTCTCCCAGGAAAGGGAAGTCTCGTATTTTATTGTTTATTCCATTAATTTCAGAAGGACATTTTAATATGTGTAATTTTACCACAGTTATTTTGCATACGAAAGGAGACAGCAACGTGTGTTCGGAATCTATTCTTACGTCGGTTATTACATTATTAAATTGAGATAATTTTCCACAGAAATTGAGAAAATGTTCATTTGTTTCCGGCAACAGCTGCTGCCGCAATTAATAAGAGACATCGCGTTTTAATTAACGCACTCTCCGCTTAATTGAGCAGCCGATGGCGCTGGCATTTGCGGCGAATCCTCCAATTATAAACGAGGCAAGTTCGAAATGCGCATTCTTGCAATTGCTGGTTTTATCGCGGATCCGAATTCGTACTGCTGATTTGATAACAGCGTCTTAGAGAAAGGCCCTCATAAATGTGTTCCCAACCGAATTTCAAGGAAGTGTGACTTCAGTTGGAGCGTTGATTGGGCACATAAATTGTACGCATAGACTTCAACGAGGTGCCAGACGAAGAAAGGATATAATTTTCTAAATTCTACCACAAATTATGCATGTGTATAGATATAAATCTCCCCACTAATCTAATATTAAGGTGAATGTACACTACGCCAATGGTTCATGCATAGTAATGTTGTTTCATTTACGACTTTCCTGGTACTTTCAATTTTTAACAGTAATATTTGTAAATTTTATCAGAAATAAATTCTAAGAAAAAGGTTATATGCATCCCAATTGTATATATTTAATTATTTTCAAAATGGCGTTTAATTTAAAGTAACTTCAGACGTTAATAGGGCGTAAATACAGGCTTCCTCTTTAGTTTTTGACTTGATGGTACTTTATTTTAGAAAAATTCTATGTTTTTAACTTTAATTAATAACTATGACAAGTGACGGGAAGTAAAACGATGATTAATATCATTTCCTTTTAGTTGAAAACAAAGATTAGCAAAAAGCATGTAGAATGGAACCAAAAAAATCGGGGCTCCCTTTAAAAAGTCACAAAAAATTGTTTAAAGTGTTTTAAAACAATACAATATGGTACAAAGAGCAAGTTTTCTTCTTAATTTTGGGTCGAAGGGAGAAACTTCATTTGAAGTACACGGGGAATATGTATCAGCAGCCTCATCAATTGGCGATGTGCTTGCTTATCGTGTCGATGTCATGAGAGCACAGGAGCATGCGATTCCGAAGTATTATTTTTTATTGTGCAGCAAGTTTTTCCTGCAGCATGCGTTGCATTTTATTTGTCATTCGAATTCAATATGATGGATTCGGCATTATTAAATGCTCCATAATCATTAAGCAATTAGTGAGTCGCTAACAATTTGAGAATCTGAGACACCCTAGAAACTCATTTATACAAAAGCCAGAGCAATTAGTTTTTCGGATTCTTCTAAATTCCATTGCCGGCTGTGATCATGTTCAGTAAAACCTCCTGCATTTGACAAATGGAAACGTTATTTCGAAAAGGCTGGCGTGGAAGCGTGGTCATCTGCTTTAATCTCTGCTGAAAACGTTTCCTCTGAAAAACTGATTTATGAGATTTCATTTTCACCTTTACTCTTTCAATGCTCCAGTTTTGTAGCAGAACAATCAAAAGTGCTAATTAGTTCTCACTGGGAATCGAACCCGGGACTGCTTTCAAGAAAGGCAAACGCGCTCTTCACATGGCTATCCGGGAGCCTGTTTTGTCTTCTGCTTTACGCCTCATAACGCATACGCAATTATCCTGACCATTTTTCCACCGTTCCAAAGAGTCTATCGCATTCAATTAAAAAATCGTTTGTTAAGAACATGCAGTTATTCTGATTACCTAAAATGCTCGACACTCATTCCATTCAATATCGTAAGCATTAAATCCCGCATATATTTTTGACTGTTTTTAGGTAAAATAAAGGTTTAAACATTTAAACGAGAAAGAGAAATTCTCAACTGACTGAGGGACTAATTGGATGAAATGGAGAGACATTTGATGCAACCGTAAATATCTAATTTAAAATTGAGAAAATGTTTGCTCCAGGAACTAGATTCTCAGAAATACATACGGCGTGGCCTTTGCTTTGATCGCGTGGTGGTGTGAATTAGCCGATTGAAGATGTTTTCTCTATCGGTATGCTTCCTCAGCATCCTTTCTAAAGTGGATTCCTCACAATTTTCAATTCCAATCGAAAGGAAACAAGATAAATAATTTCTCATTTTGTGACTTGAAAAATCATAATGTTAGCTTAGGCTGTAATTAAAGCCGAAGAAAATTAGAAGAGAAAAATTGAATTGAGTAAGGAATACGGAATGCGTCATCAGTAGTCGATGATCTGAAGCGGCGCAGGATTTAAATCTAACGAAGGACTCGAACGATCAACTATTAAGGGAATCCAATCTGGATAGCCTACGTCGGCCGCCCTCAGAGGCCCTGTGTTCGACAGCCGTTGGGCATCAGAAGAATATACAGTGAAGAGCAAAGTTTCGCGTTTTCAGCGCTTTTGGAATTGCTAAAATGCACAAACGAGTACAGGAGATACCCAACGGAGGTAAAAATAGATTTTGTTCCCCGTGAAGTTTTTAAGACGTACGTATCTTTTGATAAACCTCTTGTATTGATTCGTAAATAGTAGAGAATGTATTTTCAGGGCTTCAGGACTCATAAGGAAGAAATTGAACAATAGATATTGAGCCTTAACTCTCTCTGAGAGGCGATAAGAATGCGTTCCAATCAAACTGCAAGAAAATAAGGGATACAAAGGAGCTTTCACAGGAGATTTTGTTTACTATCCCTTATTTTTCCCCTCTTTTATGTTCTGTTGTGATACGCACTTGAGATGCTCAGTTATCGATAAAATGGAAATCCTCGAAAAAATCCTTAGTTTCCGAACAGTAGACAGAGTCACTGGAGTAAGTGGTATTTGACAGCTTTAAGTCCGTCAATGTTTTTTTATTTGAGCTTATCTTTAATCTCAAAATATAATGTGGAAGTTGATGATAATCCCTGATCCACCGCATACCAACGCCTATTCAGCATCTCTACTAAACTTTCACACTTTATTCTTTTATATATTTATTTTATATTTCAATGAATATCTATCGCGGTTTTATCTATTTCAATCGAAACTATTTCAATATATATTCTTGTCCAGAATCTAGGAGATTGGATTCAATTTTTCCCTTGAGAATCAACTCCGCTAGTATTGAATAAAGTCGATTTGCTTCGTAGGATTTCATAAGGATTCTCTCATAGCCTCTAGGTCTACCAATATTTTGGTTTAAATTCTGAGAATTACACTAAAATTAGAATTCAACTTTATTCTTCGCTGAGTTATAAAATCATTTTTGGTGGATTCCCTTTCATCGGTATCCTTTATTGATTTGAGCTGTTATTTATTCGACTGGTGTTCACAAGGAATGAATACGATGAAATGCAATCGAAAGTGAGCAATTTTGGAAGAGAGGAAAACATTATTTTAAGTTTTATTACTTCATTCGACATTTTTTGAATATTTATTGTATTTTAAAAAGTTCCCGGACGTCGTATCTTTAGTATGTTTCGGTTTGATTGCGATTCGACCAATTTTCGCGGTTCTTTTAATATGAGGAAGTCAATTTCGCTACAGTTTCCAAGGAGACGACGAACTCCTCAAACGAACGTTCTCTCGATTTCGATAAGTCTTTCTTTAATCTTTTTGAATCTCTTTCATCTTCATGACAAATAGTGAGAGAAGTTACACAAAATGGACATAGTCAAGTGGAGAGTCAAGAGTTCCTTTGAGTTCTAAATATTGAGAAAATAAAACAAAGAAGGACAAATATTGCGCGAACAAAAGGGACACTCCTTTGCGTCGCTTTCTCAAGATCACTCGACTGCTCCTTTTGTGAAATGTGTGGGCGTAAATTGCATACGATGATTCGTCCCTCAAACAAACTAAAAGAGCGGCACTTTTGAATCAAGATATAACTTTCTGACGTGAATATATCTAATAGTTTAATCGAAAATTTTGTAAATATTCCTGGGCTTAGAAGAGTCCCTGAGGGAATATTAAGATGAGCACATTTCTGAGTTTCGAGACCTTGCCTTCGTAACTTTAAGTAACTGAGTTGTAATTATGTTTGTTCGGAAGACGGTGAATTAAAAACAACACGTATACCCGTAGTGGTATGGGTATAAATGTTGTTTTTAATTCACCGTCTTAATGGCGTCCTACCACAAAGTCACGCCTGAAGCAATTGATGGTATGTTTTTTCTCGTATTCCCCCAATATATAGCAAGGAACATATTCACAAATTTAGAGTATAGAGTATACATAGTATGCGACCGTGTCACAGCCGCCAGGACCCTGAGGCTGTGTGACCGTGTCCTTAGGGGTGGTGAATCGAGCGTAAAAGAGCTTACTTTTGACTATGCGCTACTTGAGTACTGTTGCGCAGTCCGCACGAGAAGGGAGCGCGTACAGCGGCTCGTCTCGGAGACTATACATTCGATCGCAGTTTGAAATGATCGAATTATTCGAGACTTTTTTAAACAGTGATTTACACGACGAAATACGCGACTTCGCGATCCCAACTCTCAGCGAACGTGATTTTCAGACGACAAAAAGATTTCGCCTGATTTTAGCGAGAACAGATGGCCTTTTTTGGTCTCTTTTTCCGGACAGTAAAAGTTGCGTTAAGATGAAAATTATTGAGGATAGCTCGGTGTTTCACACCCCCTGCCATACGCGTTAGGGCTGCTCGCGAATTGCCCCTCCCTTGGGTCCCTCAGCCTCCGTCGAGAGTTTAAAACGCTCTCGGAGTTGGTGAAAAATCAATAAGAGGTTTTACTGATATATTTTCGAGTTACAGTTCGGTTTCAGGACCTTCTTCCGATTTTGTACACGTGTGAGTGTGTTTTCGAATAAATGACCGATAGAAGATTCATTTAAACAAATGTTCTTTCAATTTTTCAGATGCAATATTTTTTCCAGATTGTCTATTTCTTTCGGTAGTTGACTTCTCCCCAAATTGAGATTCTCTTTAAATAGGTAAACTATCATCGAGGAAGAGGACGGGTGGAAATTGCACATTAGGATGTGCGCCCAGGAAAAACCCAAAGACTTTTGGTCCATGTCTCCTTGGGTTTAAACTGCCATCGATTTCTCAGGCATCGCAACGACCCCAAAGATAAGTTGGGACACGGGGTTAGAAATCAGCTCTGAAAATTATACTTAATCTGAAGATATTATTGCTTAACTTTTAGCTCTTTAACATTCACAGATTCAACATTTGAAAAACATCGAAACGAATAATCATAAGAAATAAACGGTTGAATGATGACGCTTTTTTCTCAAAATGAAATAAACGTAACTGATCACATATTACAAGGAACTTTCACTTTAAAATCTTCTAATTATCCAAATTTGAAAAATCCCACGTTCCACCGAACGAAATTAATTTTAATGTCATGAAAGAGGAATTCTTTAGTGGCTTCAACTTGTGAATTCCATTTGTACGATCCTCAAACAGGATCTCTGGAGTAATGATCGACGACTACAGCAATGCGGTGAGGTAGCGTGACGCAAGAGGGTTGAGTTTTTAACAAAATATTAGAAGATAAATTAAGCTCAAAGTTTGGAGATAGCATTTCATCGATAAACTTTGCTAAGACAATGATCGGAAATTTGGACAGACAATTAGAAAGAATTGCTTATTTGAAACAAATTTTCGTCGATCGTTTTCTGAAAATTTCGGTAATTTTGATTGGTTTCTTGTCAATGTTATACGATTCAATGTTAGTGATACTTTTGAGGAAACAAATCGCAAAAGCTAAGAAGAGAATATGGATTACTTAAACGGTTACAGCTAAAGAGAAGCGGAGGGAAGGAGTAGAGGTTTACACGATTTTATTCACTGAAAAATTATAATGTTAGTCTAAATCCACAAAAATTTTTTTCAAGATAATTTCTGTAGTAGAATTCAAATGCCGAGTTAAAGGTGGAACTTCTTAAGCTTTTTGCCGAAAAAAATCAGGATGAAATAGAACTAACGGGTAAAAACTCGGTAAAGGGATTACGAATTTATTTACTCTTGCTGATAAAATTTACATATTTTTGGACGTTTTTGTTTATAAGTGGCCAATAATAGTGAGTTAATCTTTAAGTTAACTCGATTCTTTCTCCATTTTAAAGACACATGTCAGTCGGCGAATTGAGCCAATTAGTTTAGCCAACCTGAGTTAGAGCAAAAGCACTTTAAATAGTGCAATTCACTGATTGAGAGACAAAATTCAATGAAAGATCACCTCTATCCACTGACACAGTCCATCTAGTTGATGAATGGATTTTAGAGAGATACACTAATTTACGAATTGATCACTTACGATTTCATTGCCCCTTCTTTGCTTGGCAGTTTCGCCTTGTTTGGGTTGATTTCGCCAGAAAGTAATACTTACCCACTGATCGCTAATTACAACAGAACTGCCATCAAGATTAGCGCCGCCGCCATTTATCAGAATGCTTTGAATACGATTGCTGAAACAGACTTTTACCAAAAATTCTGTTCTTCGCCATTTTCTACGACGAAGATTTTGCAATTTCTACGAGTCGAGCGTTCAAAGCAACTTCTGCTTTGGAGGAATGCGTGGGAATATTTACTCGGCGCCTCTTTCAAATAGCCCTCAAAAGGAATGAAAAGGGTCATGAATATGTGCTGCCCTCTTTCAAGCGAAAGATGAATTTCCTTTCTGTTGCTGTCATCATCTGCGCCGGTGAGCAGAAGGGCTGTCACTGACTTCAAATTTTGACGACGTACTGGCCAAAACGTGTAACCGCCAGAAAAAAGACGACTTATCTGGTTTCGAATGATATTCAAGGTTATACTTTAAAATCTGAAGTCAGAGATGTGATTTGGAATCGCAATCGCAAAGCGTTGACAACGGCGAATGCGTTAATTTAAAGAGGAGAAAGGAAAAAATCACAACAGACGTTTGCAATGAAAGTGCTCTCAAATTTATTTCTGTTTCGAAAGATGGCGGAGGTTGTGAATTTTTTGACTTTAAATCCATTCACGCGCACTTCCAGTATTTATCCATCAGGAAGCCGATAAAAAATCGGAAACTTAGTTCTGCGAAGCCCAAGTTCGAGCAATTCGCAAATTGGCGGGCAGTCTCGCGAAAATCCAGAATAAAAAGTATCTCTTGAAAGCGGACTATTTTATGTGATCGACAATTTTCGAATTCTGCTGCTTCCCAACGTTACAATACTCCTCAAAAATATCAAAAGGTAACTAAATGTTTTAGACGATGACCAGAATATACGACGTCCTTTAAAAATTAAATAACTATGACGCGTGTCGATTGAAAGTAATCGCAGCGAGCGTCGAAAGAAGAGCATTTCACAGCTTGTAATTGGATTAACTCGATGGAATCGTAGATTTTAGAAGAAATATTGCCTTTAAGTAAAAATAAACAGATCTCGAGGATGAGGTTGCCATGCAAACTCACTTGTTTTGACAGAGGCAAAACGAGAGAGAGAATCCGACCGCAATTTTATTCGAAACACGAAGCCTACGAGCGAGATAACAAAATGAAGATCTCTCTAAATTCTCCCAAAAGCATCTATCTATGTTCGCCATTCAACATATTCATCTGAAGAATGTGCTCCTTCAAAGAGTGAACTTCGAAATTTAAATTTTTATTTGAATCATACCTCAAGGAGTAAATAATTACGAAAACGTAATAACGATGTAATATTGTTTTATAATTATGATAACTGAATGGGAACTGAAGAAATATTTTCAAAAAATAACTTTGAGAACCGATAAATAGAATGACATCCATTTAAAAGTAACAACCGCTTTGCTTCAACCGCTCTACCGCAATAGCATTCGATAGACTCGCAGATAGAGGTCGCGCGGATTATAAGCTGCAAATTGTGTTACGAATAAATGCAAATCCGAATATTTCTCATAAAGATACTGAGCGTTAATCATCAACATTTTAATTCGATACATAACAACAGCTACAGTCTGTACTTCGACCTCGTTTCCTACACATTATCATGGAGTAATGACATTACCTCAATGTGTCGAGAATAATCTGAGCGTTTATTTAAATGGAAAATTTCATAAACTCCGTAAACACTTACTTTCCCCAAAGATATCAATGAATATAAACGGAAAGTTCCAATCTCGATTAGATCACTACAATCTTTCTTAGACATTCTAATAGTAGTACGAGTAATCAGTGACGAATCAGATGAATTATACAATGTACAGAGGCATACGGAGAATTTGCACATGAATAATTTAAAACAGAATTTAAATTATAAAGCTTCTTTCATTTCTTTTGATCTACTTCGTGTCGCCACTTTTGCAACAACTAAGGATATCTTATCAATTTAACTTCAGTTTATTTATATTCTAATTCTATCAAATACAACTAATAATTTTCAAGAAAATATTATTAAATTTTACAGTTACTCATTGAGTTACACTCATATATACCCTCTCGACCGACGAACAGTATATTTTGGATACTTAAATTTTCGTTGCTTTTGAGCGAGTAGAATAAGAAATTCCATTGCCTCGGAATATCCAAATTCCATTATCTCTATAAACTTGGTGAAATTGTTTCGAGCGTAGAAAAACATCTCCTAATTCTGTGAATTCAGTAAAAATCTGAATTTTACTGCAACTCTGCACTGAATGAAAGCATCGACTCGTTGATGCATTTATTATAGAAAATTTACTATTTGGTGAATTTCAATTGTCTTTGAAGATGGGAATCACAGTCGAACAATTTTTTAACTGAAACGATGACGCTAAAATGAGGCCCAAATTTCAACATATTTCCTCAAAACTTTCGGCATTTCATCAACATTTCGATCGCGAGATATCCGCACCACAAGTATGAAAGACCCCATAAACCGAATTCCCTTCTTTCGATAATTCTTAAAATGTCTGAAATCTGATAACAGTGATGCCCGTATTCTTACACTTGCAGACGACTGAAAAAATATTTATTCGTGAATCTTCATTCGGAAAGAAAGGTCCTGGTTTCAAAGGCTCAGGAAGGACGAACAGCGATCCGGGTCCCGTGTTTCATGTTTCCATAGTTTCAAAGTTTGTTTACCCTCATAAATGAGATGATAGACAATTTCGGTCCGACGTAGTTCCCCGAACTGAGTTATCTTCGATACCCAGTATTCCTCCAACCCAATTGTCCGCTCCATTGACCCACCAATCAGAGTCCTCTGCCATTCTTTTGTTTCCCCCTTCGCAGATTTTTGTCCATCGAAAGACACGCATCTTTACAATTTCCTCTCATCCATGCACAATATCTAAGGTAGTGGAAAACGACAAAATAGGTACAAGGCAAACTACAGGGAACATTAATACGCTACAAGCCGCCTTTCGGGGTTTAGCATCAGTATTAGTGATTTAAAGTATGTTAGTAAGTTATGAGTAATGGGGAATTTTCTACACCAGATAAGGAAAAGGGCATACCAACTATTGCCATGTATTCAAATGTTTTAGAGGCGCCTTTAGGGGTGTGCTTATTCCAACCTCCGAATTAGCAATTAATAATCTTTACTTTCGCGCATACACTAAAATATGTTGGTTGCTTTTGCGATTATTCCTGTAATACTTAAATCTTGTGTACTGTATTATTCAATACAGCAATAATAAAAAATGTAGAGCTATTAACGAATGTAACAAAATTAAATTACAGAACCAAGTGAATATTTGTCGCTCCATTGGGCGCACTTAATAATGTGGAGCGTTTGCGAGGAAGTGAAAGGAGGGTTTGCTTTCACATCTCAATGTTCATCATAACATGAAAATAGCAGTGATTTGCACCATGTGAAATAACTGCTGGGTTTCACTCTCACGCATTTCATTTGATTGGATTTGGATGATAATTTCTTCTCATTTTCGAAACGGCTCATCTTTATCATAAACTAATGTTTGCAGTCGAAACCGGAGTTGATAAACGGCGTGTCGCCGATTAAATTTCGGAGCAAAAGAATCCGTTAATCTGAATAGTGACAGCGGATCTGATGAGTGCCATTAATTAGAGAGGCTTCGTCCAATCGATTCGCTCCTCCGGTGTGAGCGTCTTATCTTCCCATTGCAGAAGCGGAAGAATGTATCGCACGCTATAAAAAATAATACTTTATCTATCTATCACAACTGACAGACTTTAGAATGTTTTTTTATTTATTCAATATACCCCACGAACATCAAATTGTCAGGAACCTTACAGTGGAAGGTAATTAACGATAACAATGAATAAACACACACGACTATTCCCTATACGGAAAGATCCGACTAGCCGAGATTCGAACCCGGGACCGTTGCAGCGATAACGTGCGAGCACGCCAACCACCTCGGCCACCACATTGCGCGATATTACAGCAAAAAGTGAAATTCTGTTATATCCTTCAAAATTTAATTTAAATTAAGACAATGAAGACTTTTTTGGATTTAAAATTCACCAAAAAAGTACTCAAAGACTCTGCTTACTTTTTTTGGATAAGTGTAAGGATATCTTGAGAGGAGTGAAATCAATTTTGTTAGAGTTCTCTACTTCGCTATGCTAAGCATTTCCCTCTCGACACTGTTTGCATTATCTTCTTTGCATTCTGCGCCTTAATTTTGGCTTAGTTCCCTATCTACTTTTCTTTGATCTCTTTATTATCACCTGAATGAAAAAAAAGGTTTCCCCGCCATTCAAGAGCATTTAAGTTTCCATTTCCATCAATATTCCCTGATGCAATTGAGGGAGAAAAGTGCGCCCCATAAAGACAGTCAGATACTTACTCCAAAAGGGGAGCACAAATACGTTAAAACTGCCAATAAAACACCAGAAAGAAAGGAAAGGTCATTTGAGTTCTCAGTACAGTTAGCAGTGAACTGGCGTTTACAAATTTTATGTATACGAAAAGATTACAGAATCGCAGTAACATTGTCCCTGTGCCATAGTTTGTGTCTATGTAAGAACCCTGCAAGCCGCCTTTCGGCGCGTGTGTTTGTGTACGTTGACATCTCAGCCTCATTTTCACAAATTCTCATAGAAGTCTCTACCGTTATGGACTTAAAATTCCAGTCCATTCTACAGTCTCTTCACTAAATGTTTGCGGGTTAGAGAGAGAGAGAGCGACAATAGCATTTTCTGTCTTTTCGTGGGAGCCAATAGGAAGAAAGGTGGAGTCCTGCCTCCCGAATCAAATCTTATAGAAAGCATTTGCTATGTTGCAACATAAGCATGAAAATGCGAAGTTTGTCAAAATCGTTTAAAACTTTTTCAATATGGAGTGGAAGTAATGCTGGACATGGCAGTACGAAGGGTTCCATCATCGCAGAAAAACAAAAATGTATTGCATCAAATTCGTTATCTTCACGCTCGTGTTTTTAATTCGACTGAAAAACGTTTTCGAGGTAAATATTCAATTGAAGTTAATGATGAGATCGAGAATTTTTGGTAAAATGCAGTGAAGAAAGTAGTCGCCAGCCATTTTTCGTCTTATTCGCTCTAGGGAAAACTTCCTGCGAGAAAGTTTCTAAGAAAATAGGGAATTTAATTTATTTGCAAATACGAAATATCCATTTTCATAAATAACATAAGATGACTAACCCGAAGATGGCAGTAGAAGGGGTTAGGAAAGGGCAAACTTTAAGAAAGCTTTTGACAGCCGTTTTAACTTTAAGACTTGCTAATTACTATAAGAATTCGAAATAACCACAATTAAAAATAAACTTGGATTTAATAATGTTTTAAGGGAATGTAAAAATTCCCCAAGACACTGTCTGCACTTGCCCCGGTTACGGGGTAGGTGTCACATAGGTGGCATCTCTAAAAAAAACAATCAGTTAAATATAAAAATATTATAATATATAACTTATAAAATACACCCAAATGTAACTGAAAGTTCAGCTAATGAACGGTTATGAAAAACGAGTAAATAATAACAACAATTAAAAGGAGAAAAATAATATTTGAAAAACTGTTTAATCCTGCCCCGGTCTCTCCTGCCTTCATGAGGAGTGAGTTTATATTGAAGGTAGGCTTTTATAGTTAAAGATATTATGGCTTTTACAATAAACTCTTTCACTTCTCTATTTCTAATTGACCGCCTCTTTTTTGTTTCATAAAATAGAGCCGAATACTAAGTAAGCGATGAAACAATTTTGAATTAATTATTAATCAGTTATTTCGAGTAAAAATTCAGTTTGCATCTTCAAAATGAGCTCCTTCGACTGAAAAGTTGAAGAACGGATTGCCGCAATCGGTGTTCTCCGCATCAGCAAACGACATTTGCGGGCGAATCGCATGGATTAGCTCTCACCTGATTCCCGCAGCATCAAAAGAAATACGGCTAATTAATGTTGGACGGATTTGAGAGGAAACCTTTGAAAGAGTTGACCCATTTGGGAGATTCTCGAAAGATACTCGAAGAAATCTCGGGAGAGTTTTTGTTTTCCAAAAGAGATGGTCGGAAGCGTCAAATTAATTCGAGGATGGCCTTCGAAGATCTTTGATTCAATCTCCCGTCTGAACGGTCATCACCAAAAGGAAACAGTTCAATCTTCCACTTCCAACCCTACAAAGGTTTGCTCTATTTCTTTTCAAATTCCAACAAAAACATTTCTTTAACAACTTTTTATTAGTTATAGTTATTATTTAATTTTCCGAGAATTCACGTATAAAAAAGAATTCTAATAAACTCACAAGCATTATCAATTTATTTTCGCAATAAATCCGGGTAGTTGGCCATAGTATATACATAACAGACAGATCTGTCGTGGAATGACTTGGAAGTTTAATAATACGTCTAATTTTCAAATACGTCTGTCTATCTTCGAATCCCTTGCTTCCTGAACCCCTTGATTCAAGTAGGTTGGGAACGCTCGGAGAATACTATTACTGCCAGATATAAAAGCAAATTCAATCGAAAGTATGGAAATGAATCCCACGACATTTACACTGCTCTCCGTCAGTTAAAGATGCGGTGAAAATATTAATCATATCCACAACTATAATGAATGGAATATATTTAGGATTTTATGTAAATAAAAATTACCGGCGTTGGCGGTAGCATTCCATCGCTCCCACCCCAAGGCAGGTTTCGTTTGGGAGGGAATTTGCTGAAGCACCTCCGGTGAACAGCAGCTAGGCATTAAAATACCAAATGTGAACCCTCTATTGGAAATCTTGAGTCTTCGCTTACACATTTTAGATCATTTTCTGTTCTTTTAAGTGGACCTCGCCAATAGGATTGAAGCCTTTCGAATGAAAGCCTTCTTTAATGGGATACCTGAGTGAAGGCTGCTACAATATTCCTCGAGACTAATTTCGTCGTTTACCTCCCGAATGTAAAAAGCTCTTTTATCAGAGGAAGCTCCCCTGCAAAGCAGCTCTCGGAGCTTCTTCCTTGTTTCCATGGATTCAGGCGGAAAGTTACGGGATTTTTCGCGAGAAGTTAAAGTTTATGGGCGCTTGCTCAGCATAAAGGACGAGATTAAAAATCCCATTTTTATCTTTTTTTTACCTGACGCACTTTGAAGATCGTCGTAAGAAGGAAATTGGCGAATGAATCAATCGCGCCTTTCATTCATCTTTACGTTCGGAAAAGCGATTGAACCGAAAGTGGTTTTTGCGTCATTTTGCAGACGGTTTATGGCATCTCCCGAAATGATTCTCTCGAGCAGGTGTCTCCTGCACAAACATTTCCTTCACTAAACACTTTGAAAGATCAACTCTTCAATTCCTATTATATTTGGTACTCCTTCATTATATTTTCTATTTTATACGTACGTTTTCTCCATGTATTTCTCAAGTTCTTGCAAATACATATCAATTTCGGAATATCGGTAATCATCAGAACTTTAACGTTCGTGGAAATGTTACGTCCCCACGATTGAATCAGAGCAAAGAATAGAAACTTCTACCTGGAATTGGTATTAATTATTTTTTATTAATCAAATAACTGCAAGAAATATCAAAACAGACTAGATCACACACCAACGAGTATTTCCACTCCTTCGGAACGGCTTGATTCCCACGAATACTTGAATTGTGGCTCTCCTTGAAGCAGCTTTCTCTCCGATCTTCTTCGTATTCGCGGACACGAAACTAATTTGCAAGAAGAATAAATTTTAATTTCTGTCCGTGTATTTTGCGAAACGCCGATCCTGCTCATCTTCATGATAATCACCGTGTTTTGCATTTCATTGTGTTCAGCATTTTTGTCGTCTTCGGCCGCTGCAAACATAAAGATAGTGCAAAACGAAAGCAAGTGTAAAATCGACATGATGGCTCTATCATTTCCTAACTTTACTTTTCTTGTGTCATTTGCCCTCATTTCAACTTAAAATATGAACTACCAAGTTCGCCTTTCGAAATACATTGTAGCAGAATAGAAAAGATATATCCTAAACTTTGTCCGTTAACTATTATAGCTCTTGAATTACTTTTTCACGTCTTATAGTAGTGTATCAGAAATTAGAATCAACTATCCACCGTTCAAATAAATACCGTTTCTTTTTAATGTGCTCAACTTACTGATAACAATATTATTAAACGAGCGGTTTAATTTTAGCTCATATTCGCTAAAAGAATTTAAACGTATCTTAAGTTGAAAGGAAAAATATTAACTTCTCCTTAATTCTATGTATACAGAGACGATTAATTGCGAAGGAGTGGATCCACGTGTAAGAAAAAACTGCCCATTTGGTGTTTCTGATTGAATAGTTGAGTGCTGCTCATTCCACGTACATTTCGAAGAAGTCAATTATGCCAAGAAGCCATCCTCTGGACTACAACTTTGTCGTGGTGGAAGGGCTTTCCTATGACCTAAAGAGCCAGACTGCTGGAACATAGTTCCTGGTTCCATGCCAGAAAGATCAATAAGTAGAAGGGTGGGAAGACTAAAGAATTTCAAGAGTCAGTCGGCAAGGATCTTGATCGTAAGGGAAGGGAACCAACCACTAACGAGGAATGGAAAAAGTTTATAAATTCTGCCGAGGCTAGTTCTCAAAACAATGTTGGGAGGGTAAAGAAAACCAAAATTAGGAAACCATGGGTAAGTACAGAAATGGTAAAATAAGTGCAGCAAAGAAGGAAATGTCAACACAGAGCACGGGCGTAGAATGTACAGAGCACCAAATAAAATAAGTAATAGGGTGACGACGATTAAAAACAACAGGGGAAATATCTTCAGAGATACCGCCACCAGAAGGGGACGATGGAAATAATACGTTGAGGAACTGTTTGGGAAAACATGAAGAATAGAAATCATGATACTTGATAGTGAAATAGAACGGGCATTGCGGGATACGAAAAGGAATGATGCAACGGGGGTTGACGAGATCCCAGTGGAGTTCCTTAAGAACCTGGAGGATAAGGCCAAGAAATGTTTCTATGATTTAATTAGGAAAATTTATGATGAATGGCAATTGCCAGAGGATTTTACCAAAACTATCTTGGTAAATTTACATATAAAGATCAAGGCTACAGAATGTCAGGTTAATCGTGCAGCCAATATCATAATTGCCAAATCGGCAAAATCACAATCAGAATCACTTATTTTATCTGATGGACGGATAGAGGGAAGAATCAAATATCAAATCAGAGAAGACCAGTTTGGTTTTAAGAGAGGGAAAGGAACGAGGGATGCAATTGGGGTGATGAGAGTACTCGCGGAACGAAGCCTGGAATTTAAGAGGGACTTGTGTTAGACTTGAAAGATAGGAGATTGGAGCAGAAATTGAATTTACATGTTAATTAACATTTAATTTCGATGCATATGAACTTACTAATAGGTAGATCACTCATATATGTATGCAAGCCTACTTGTTAGACTTGCTTAGATTGCTAATTATGAAGTTCCAAATAAAACGCTTAGTATGTCCATTCCATTTTAAGCCCTTTTTCTCTAGGTAAGAAGTTATCACAAAAGTGAATACTCGTATGTACTTGGATTAAAGGTAATGCATACAATCGCATTTTTTCCTAATTTATTTGAAGACACCATCTATTCGTCGCGGCTTTTCATTTCCCTATAGATAACGCAATCTTCCGAAAATAAACGAATTTCCAATTAAAATCCATCCGGTAGGTAATTTATGCATATTAAAAGAGACCCCATTGCGTTACCGAGGACTACGCCTTGTGTTCCTCAGTTGTCTTCTCCAATTTTCTTCTCTTTTCCCCCGAATTTAACGAACGACCGCGATTACATCTCTTCACTTCCGAAGGAATAAATCGGGATTTATTAAATCTTGAAAATTTATAAGCAGAGAGAGAGTTTTATAGAATTAGAAACTATGAAGTTATTAATATCTAATGAAACTGGTACACAATTGTATCGACATACCGATGATTGACTCGAAGATGAAAATTGTTTTAGCAATAAAATGATTTAAAATCAGAATGGTCGTTTCCTCTCTAATAGCAGGAAATCCGAAAATATCAACTTCGAAAAAGTATAAGAAAGTGTAGTCATAACAAACGAAAGACGATCAAGAACGAGTCGGTCGTATAAGAAGTCTTCAGATCCTGGAAATAGCCTCGTTCGATTAAATTATATTTACAATAACAAGATGGTGAAATAAAATCCCATATATTCACATTTAATCTATTTATACATTATATGTAACACTTAATTAATGAATAGCATCTTTTGTGTGTATATATTATACACAACAGACGCCTCGAATATAAATCAATAAATTCGAAGAAGAATTGTCATGAGATGATTGATTAAGGTGAACGGAAATGAAGTGTCATTTACGTCCGATAATGGTTTCTGACTGAGACAAGAGACACTCCGAATTATGATTTACTAGCGGCTTTCGAATATTATCCCGTATTGTGCGAGGGATTTATGTAACTGTCTCGGGAGACAAGAACAAATTATGGCATTAGTACTTCTTTCTATTATAAGTTCGGTGAAGTCTCTCATTTCAGAGAAAGTATTGTTTTTCTTTGCATTGGCCTACGTTCCTTCTATACTTAGGAATTTTCTCCGGATTCGAAATTTTGTTCTTGGACTTTGGTTTCGAGTTCTTTCTCTCGGAGTGCTGAGAAAATTATTTATGATTGCATTTACACAATGGAGTACATTGAAATGCACAACGAAAATCGTTGCTTAAGAAACGCAAACATAAATAAGCGGCTAAAACTCACAAATGATTCCCAGCCGTAACTCCTGCATTTTGTTGCTCGACTTTTGGTGTTGAGATTGAAGTTGTTGAGTTATGGTGAATCATAATGTTGCAGACTAATGGCGCACGAAAGTCGTGTACTCGATCAAGTGAGAATCCGGCTCAAATGAAAGATGTGATACGAAATGATATTTCTTTTACTTTGCTTTAAACTGTAGCACAAATCAGCAGAGTCCTAATCGCATCGCAGTTCGTCGTTCAGACACAATTAAACTAAGTCATTTGAACCGCAAAGACGTGAAGATCAAGTGGAACGCCTAATTGTTAACACATCCGCAGAGAAAACGTGCAGAGGCAGGAGGGAACTTAAGTACGCCCCTGGAGTTCTTCTTCGAAATTAACATTATTTGTTTTTATAGGAATGAATTTCTTCGATGAAAAAAGCATTCATCGTAAAAATCTTCCGATATTCAAGCATTATCTAAAATTCACAAACACTGCCTTCAATTTCCTAATATCATCCTACGGAATATCTAACCTTTTATAAGTCGACGGTAAAGAAAAGTTTTCGCACTTACATTTGTAGAGACATAACGCGTATAATAAGAAATTATAAATCGAAATGTCAATATTACGTTACTTTGGGGAGTCCAACGTAAGACAATTTAGTATCGATTTACGTGCGGACGCAAAGGCATTCATTCTGAATATCATCTCAATGTTATGCACAAATACTGCAGACACTAGACGTTTAATTTATTATAAAGTCCAAAGAACAATTTGCTCCCACCGAATAACTTATTTTTCCACAGAATACATTTTCAATTCTTATTTATTGATATCTGATGTCGAAGACTATAGCTCAAAATTAGAATTCGCTGGAAACCGAAAAATTATTAAAAAATAATAGCAACCAGAAATACTGGTTATGTTTTTTACCCGCGAGATAAATGATAATTAATATTCTAATTGTTTATTTGAAAAAATAACCGTATGCGAATCAAACTTTTAAAAAATATCCCTTTCTGGATTTGATCTAGCTTTATCTTTCATAGCTTCTCAACAAAATCATAAAAATACCGCAAAAAGTAATGGCGTTTATCTACTTGACATCAAACTAAAGTTATCGGAGGCAAACTTCATGAATCCGCTCTCCTCGGTTCATAAATCAAGAGAAAGGTAACTGTCGTATTTTCTTAGAATGAAAAATAGTTAACTCGATTGAAGACAATGTATTGTCAAAGCACAGCATACATTTTCCAGATACATTTACATTGAGACATGCAACAGTAATTTACTCACAGAATATTAGAGAAAGAGAAAATTCTTTGTATCTTTATTCTTTATCTAAGTTGGATGGAAGAAGAGACTTTAATTTCAATCTCGCCCGAATAAAGACGTTTTATCACCACTTTTACTTTCAAACATATATCTCGAGGATGGCAGTGAAATGAAATATTCATCGACGAAAGAAACAAATAAATACAGTTCCTTGTTTCCTTACAAAATGCGCAGTTTCGATATTCCGGTGGAAAGAAAAATAAACAAGACTGAGACGAAACATTCGGGAGAGAAAATGTGTGCTCTACAGCGATGGAGAAGGACAGAGAGACAAGTGAAAGCAAAGGAAAATAGAGAAGGAAGAATATTTGAAACACTTAGCGATCGAAGGATTCTTTCGATGGAATTTCGAAGCCGTAACTTTCGGTGTCCCAGAAAGAGACATCCGATGCGCATATTTACCAAACAGAAAGCAGTGATCTCGAAACGTAAACATCAGCAGGTGTATGACATATTCTAGGAAATCGATGCTCACCAGAAAAGAAAAAAGCTCCTTGCGATATCTATTATTCATGGTTATAAATGAAGTTACTTCTCCAGATATACATATATGTAAAGGATAAAAATGATGTTTCACAAGTCTTATCCTTAGTCCATTGCCTTAAAATTTTACGACGTACTGGCCGCAGCGTGTAACAGCTAGAAAAATTCAGAATGTGATCCTGCCTATCGTGGGTTCGATGCTAGAAGACTCCAAACACTCGATATTTTCCAAAGAATACATTTTGTGAATTTTCGAAAACTCTTTAAAGAAACTTTGAAAAGAAAGAAGCTATTCTCTGTTATTAATGTTCTCTTCTCTGTAAATAATCGAAGAGATGCCACCGAATGAGCGTGAGTTCGATGCCAAGAGAGAGCAAAATACTCCAATTTGAATTAAATTGCTGCGATGTTCCAGATTTTTTCAATCCATGGACATAACAACGGTCGAGTGACACGATAACGCTCCAATACCAAGGTCCGAATTCCGGCTAACCGTATATTTCCCGGTTAGTGAATGGTCGTATGTGTTCGTCTATTGTTGATTTTATACCTTCACGGTGAAACACGCTGCATGTGAAGAAAAAATAAATCCCTTCTCGATAACATGAAATCGTAAGCCCCGGCATGTGAACAAAGGTCACATATACATCTCGTATACGCAGTAAACCGTTTTCCTAAAACCTTTTCATTTTTTAAACCTAATGTAACGCAATTTTTTACCCGCAATACATTTAAATGGCAGAGCTGCCTGGTGTCGAACCCAGGATATTTTTGAAAGATGAAATAGCATAAAATTATCCGGTAGTAGGAACTCTGGCCTTTTTCTGAAAATGTCGGGAAAGTTCTCAAACTAAATACCGAATTCCCATTTTGTTAATTCGTTGAATGAAAATGGTGCCCCAGTGTCGAACCAAGGACCATAAGAGACATGAAATAGGTATACACACATGAGTGCTCTACCTTTCGGTATGTGCACTCAAAACTCCTCATCCAGCGTCTTCTCCTTCATCGCTTTGCAGCTTTCCGCACCCTTTAAACCGTTCAACATCTGCAGTCCGTCTTAATTCCACCCTGAATTACAAACCCCTCTCAATATTTGACCAACCCATTTCTGCCCAATCAGGTAAAAGCCCTCTCCTCCTCAACAATCTCCAGTACCTCCGTATTTGTTTTTCTATCAACCCAACTAACTTTTCCGTTCTAGGCCATGCCCGCATATAGAAAGACTTCTCCCTTCCCTAACGTCCGCGTTTCACACCCATTAAGCGTCGCACTCCAAACCGAGGATATCACCAACTTCTTCCTTTGTCAAGACCTTTGGTCATCAATTCCCCACGCTTCATGAATTCTTACTTGGCCAAGGATATTCATTTTCGTCTTTGCATCTCCCATCCCTTGAAAGGGTACTTCCCAAGTAGGAAAATTTATCCACCTGCTCTAGTTATATCCCATCAACCATTATCGTTAATTTAGATTGCATTCAAAACTAATTTGCTTTATCAATAACTAACTTAATTTACCCAAATTTGTACATCAATTCATATTTACACACTATAGCTTTATCCTCTGCATACCGCACAGACTTCCATACTTTCCCACCAAACTTTAATAGTTTATCTATTCTACCCAGCTTATTTCACGATTTCCTCTGCATATATATGTGTTGGTGACATAAGACACCCTAGTCTTACCCCTCAACTCAATTCGGCCCAATCCTATTCCCGATCGGCTATCCTTATTCGCGCTGTTCATTAAAATTAAAATGCTAATTCACTTTCTTTACCAATCTCCTATCTTTCCAGTCCAACCCAAATTTCTTAATATCAATATCAGTTTTGACCACCGAAATCTATCGAAACTTTTCAAAATCTACAAAACATACACACAAGTCCCTCTTAAATTCCAGTCTTCGTTCCGCAAGTACTCTCATCACCCCAATTGCATCCCTCGTCCCTTTCCCTCTCTGAAAACCGAATGGGTCTACTCTGATTCGATTCTTCCCTCCATCCGTCCATCAGATAAAATAAGTGATTCTGATTGTGATTTTGCCGATTTGGCAATTATGATATTGGCTGCACGATTAACCTGACATTCTGTAGCGTTGATCTTTATATGCAAATTTACCAAGATAGTTTTGGTAAAATCCTCTGGCAATTGCCCTTCATCATAAATTTTCCTAATTAAATCATAGAAACATTTCTTGGCCTTATCCTCCAGGTTCTTAAGGAACTCCACTGGGATCTCGTCAACCCCTGTTGCCTTATTTCCTTTCATATCCCGCATTGCCCGTTCTATTTCACTATCAAGCATCCCAGGTCCAACATCGTCTTCTTCAACTTCCTCCTCACTTTCTATTTCTATGCCGGTGGGTTTCATTTTTTCCCAAACAGTTCCTCAGCGTATTATTTCCACCGTCCTCTTCTGGTTGCAGGATCTCTCAAGATATTTCCCCTGTTGTTTTGAATCGTCGCCACTCTATTACCTATTTTATTCCCCGTTTTATGTACATTAAATTGGCTCTCTCGCATTTCACCATCTTTTCTATTTCATTTCACTGTCCATCACGTTTCCCTAACCTTATTTGTTTACCTTATTCGTCCGTTGTTCGGTGCTCTGTACATTCTACGCCTGTGCTTGGTGTTGAATCTTTTCCATTTATTTCTATCCTCCATTTTATTTAACTTTTCTATATTTACCCATGGTTTCCTAATTTCGTTTTTTTTACCCTCCCAACATTGTTTTGAGCACTATCCTTGGCAGATTTAGTGGCATAGTAGTAGATGAAGTGGTATATCAGTTTCTGCATACGGCCCAGTGGCGCCTCGATAGACTCGACCATTCCCATTTCTGGGGATTCGGTCGCTATTCGCCTTAAGTCGGTCGCTCATGGTCGCATTGGGATCAGTCATGCGTATACGAGCGACTACGCCCGACTTGTTAGTAGCTCGTTGTCGCTTCTAGTGGACGACCAGCCTCGCTAAGGTACAGACGCTGCGCGGACTACCTTTCGTCTGGCTCCTACGTATTGATCTTTCTGGCATGGGAGATCCTACCAGGAATTATGTAACAGACAGTCTAGCTTTTTAGGTTATAGGAACAAGCAAGCCCACGACAGCTTGCAGTCCAGAGAAGGGAAATTGCATGAAATTCATTTCTGACTTCTGTTCACATGCCGGTTTTTTGGTTTCCATGTTATAGGGCAGGAATTAAAAAAAACTCTTAAAAATCCTTATATTAAATGATTTAAATGAGAAAAAAGAAGCTGTCACGGAGTAAAAGACATGTATGGCAGGGCTGCTAACTCTGATTTTCAGTTCAAAATTTTGCATAAACAATGGCGTAGTAGCACCAAGTTTAAGGTTCGAATCTATTATTTTTGAGTGCACCTTTTGTTCCCCTTTTGCTTTTCAGCAGGACATTGGGGACGAAGTTGTGAGGTAGAAATCTTTTTTAGCGTATCCATTTGTATGTAAATAAACTAAAAACAATTAAAAGGATAGAAACTAAAACGAGAAGCTGCTAAAGTTGCTATTTCGCGCGTTCCAACGACCTCACAGTCACTGGAATGCTTCGGATATTTGGGTGATGCGGAAATGTATTGGCGGAGGGAATCCACGCATCCGCAAAATAATTAGAAACGGCTTTTGAGAGTCTCAACCGAAGAAAATGTTTCAGAAGAAAAATTCCCAAAAACATCGAGTCATCGAGTTAATTGTAAGAAACCCCAAGTTATGTGGTTGACACTAATTAATGCATTTCGAGATCCAACGGACATTTGTTTTAATCAAGACTGGATTATTCATTGGATGAATTGACATTGATGCGGGAGAAATGTCCTCCCTTCATTTTTAAAAACCGTCCGGTCAATGCAAAAAATATACCAAAGCGCGTAATTTCTCAAACAAAGTGAAAATCATCTTCTCAACGATGGCCGAAATCGTCAGCTATTGAAGTTGGAAATAAACGCACAAAAGCCTCCGTCGAAACAGTTCCAGAGATCAATGCTCAGACGAAGTCCGATGAAAAATCGCCACTTTGTCGTCGCCTACGGAAAACAAAAGAATATATCGACTGCAAACACAATGGGCAATTCAAAAGCCACTGTATTTTAAAACCTATATGGACTGAACAATTACCTATCGCCGCGAGCTCAGAAAAATGTGTTTAAAACTAGCGTGAGCCATGTTTGCCCTAAGATCATCAATCAGACATAATCTTCGCAAATGGACGAAGCAAATTGCAAACGGAAATCTTCTCAGAAGTTTTCGGTTTGAGGAATGTATTAAAGAGACTTAGGAGTTCGTAAAAATGTTGATTTACTTCAGATTTGAATAGAGTTATAATTAATTTAAATCCTATTAATGGATAACATTCTAATTGGGTAACTGAGTTCCCAAAGTGCCAAAAATGAGATGTTTAAAGATATGAAGGATAGTGCCGAAACACCGGTTGACCATAGATGTTAGTATATAGAATATTCCGTTGGAACGAATCCAAAACATCTTTGAGTTAATAGAAACAAAGAGTATTCATTTATCGATAAATACCAACGCATGGAACATCTACTCTTCCATAGAATCGTGAACGTTTTTATGCTAAAAATAAATTCTACGGAGGCGGACGTTATGCTGAGGAAATCCGCAATATCAAGTATACAAATTTATTTCATAACAAGCGGTTAACCCATCTTCGGGTTCATAGATGGTTTAGTGTTCTATGAACCTGAAGACGGCTAAGAATCCGAAACCGGTCTTTCTGAAATAAATTTGCGGAAAAGTATTCGTCATCTTTATATTTTTCTGTCCAAGGTCCTTTTTCAAGCAGTTCATCTATGCTTCGTGGTGCATATTGAAGTGCATATTCGTAATTCTGCTTACCTTAATTCTAAAATGATTAGTATTTATAAAAAGAATTAGGATATGAATAAGTTGCGTATTCATCCTCGAATAGATTCAAATTGAATTCAATGACGGGGGTCAATTACCAAACACGATGCTCTATTATTTGCTATCCGAAAAGAAAGTTAAAAAGCGGATTAGCGGTTAGAAGATGGAATTTGTCTTTTCCAAATACGTTCATAGATAAGGTTTAATAAATAAATAAATAAATAAATATATATATATATTTTCTTTAATAACCAAAGTTTTGTCTATAGCAGAGGATAGAATTAAAGATAGAAGAATGCTTCCAAATTATACTATATTATTCATCTTAGCTTCAATTCAATCAGTGGAACCAATCGTTAGTTGATTACGTCATATCCGCTAAACGAGATTGAAAATAAAAGGATTGCTCTGTTTGCAAAAAGCGAATCAAAGATTCCGCTCGAAACATTTTCGAATGAAGAACAGCGAAAAGAGGACTTCGATTCGATAGAAGGACTATTGTCAAACAAAATGTATGTATTCTTATTCTTTATGTATCCTTATTCAATGATGTCATTGTTGTTTGTATCAAATGCAACAATCAAACGAGTAAACAATATTATACTTTTATTCCTGTTGTTTGTATGGAGAAGCAAATGGCTTAAGAATGAATGGAAAGAATGAAAATCGTTGCAATGAAATAGTATCATAACATAATCAGACGGAGCTGCTAATATTATCACATCTTCATAAACATGTAAAAATGGGAATCCACCGTAACTTTTATTTTAAACAGCAGTTTATCTCGGTATTAATAATGACATCGACTTGGATAGAGTCTTCTGCTCAAACTGTGGTACCTTTCAGCAGACACACTTTTTGCATTTCAAAGTGAACAAGTAGAGTGCGAAATTTCGATATGAATCAGTGAGGAGGAAAGCGCCGGAGCGAAGAAACGACGGAACTTTATCTTGATAAGATATAAGCATTTACGTTAATGAAGAAAAGTACGGGGGAAAAACAAAAAAATGTGCCAGAAAGGGTTTTTCCAAGCGATTTGACTCAGATTTCGTTTAAAATAAGTTGCAAATGTAGATATCAGAAATCTGCCTGATAGATATACTGGTAAATACAAAAAATGTATTAAGTAAATACCTGGGAAATCTTTCTTTGACAATTGAAATTTCAGATCAGAATATTTTAAGCGAATCCAGCTTCAGGTATTTTTTGAACCTGAGAAAGGGAGAATAAAAATACGAAGTGGAGATATGACTTAGGATATGGACAACCGGAAAGGCGTACTTAAAAAAGAGATTCAAATTCTCTCACCGTCGACCCGTTTTAAAGGACTGTGGTGTCTTTCTGCGCCATCTTTTTCGAGTGCACGATTTTACCCCCGAATTAGCTATTTATCAATAAAATCTATGCAAAAGAGAATTCTAAGTCTGATGAATTCCTGTTTCAAAATCATTGTGAGCCTTACAACTCCTTAATTATCCCTCAAATAATATTTCACCTTTGACAACTTCTTCAAGTTGAGTTTTGCGGTTGAATAACCGTAGAAGGCACCATGTTGTTTAAAACACCAGCTTTCACAATGACCCTCCGTCCACGACGCTCCATACTACGAACACCAAACGCGGAACAAGAGGATCTCATTTAATACAAATACCGAATCACAAATGTGATGAATATAATAAATCTTTTCATGTCACCACCTGTAAAAACTGGAACGCACTATTTCCTTATGTTTGAAATTCACCATCCGCACCATCATTTAAGATGTAGTACCTTGCAAAACTATTATTCTCTGAACAGAATTGCACCGAAAGGAACACCCTTTAATTCGTAATTGTATTTATTCTATTTCCGCTTGTATTTTAATAGTTGTATAGGTAAAGCTTTTACTTTAATATATTTATATGTTAGAATTACGATACTTGCATATGATCGTATTTTAATTTTCTAAAAGATTTTATTTAATATTAGCATAGTTTTTGTATTATTTTATATAGACTTCTATTTTGTTTGTTATGTAATTGGTGTTTTTCATATTTGTGTGTAAATTTCTTGGATGGATGGGACTTAAAATTTTGCCTAATTAAGTCCCTTAATAATAATACTTGTGTTATAATATTAAATCTCCTACGCGAAATTGCATATGCATGCTTAGTGCCGATGGTATTTCTAGTATTGGATTGTAACTCCTCATGGTTGTACAGTTCAATTGGTCTTGATCCGTAGAGCTCATTATTAAAAACGGAGATTACATTGCATAAATATAGAGTAGAACTTACCCATGCGGACTTATGGTTGTGCGTAATACAAATAAATTACCATCTCAAGTTGTTGTAAGTTTATCAGAAAACGCGTCAAACATATTTTAAAACTAAATTGTCTTTGCACCCAGAAAATGTTTTAGCGCAGAGTTATTGCAAATAAATATGTATTTATCATCAGCACAGGAGACGGATATGCTCAAGAATTACTCGTGAGAATGCTGTAAAAAGTACCCCAAGAGGACCCACAGAATGGGATCCATTAAGAAGATTTGCCCGGGGATGTGTATTAAATAAGAGAATGCCTTTTATTAAAGAAATACTCTGCCTGCGTAATCCCCAAAACTGTTTCCATTCTAAGGTATGGAGATGGCGCAGGCGTAGATGTCATTTACGAATAAGGTTCGAAAAACTCAGTAAAAGAGAATATGAAATTAGTTTTAAGTGCCGAGGGAGTGCAAGTGCAACACGAAGGCACTCATAAACTCCAAGCGTTCTTTTAGCGAAGCAAAGGGTTTATATTCCTCAGGTTCCAACAGAATGAACACAACGTTCTCTGCGAATACAATTATCCTTAAATATTCAACACATATATTTCCTATTTCAAGTTTTGTCAATGCTAAAATGGATGTCTCGTATATACTATTAGTATAAATCACTTGTAATTAAGTGGACATTTTGCTTAGCTGTAAATCTGATGTCTTCAGTACAAGTTACAAAAATGTTGCCCATATAGTCCTTGACGTAAAATATACTTCAAAAAATATAGATTCGAAATCATATCTACTCAATGTTGAAGAGGAAATATCGACACTTCTAATACGAAACGAAGTAAACTAAAGAACGATGTATGAAAAGCTGCCATAACTTGCCTCCGTGTGCACTTTTCAAGAAGATCCGTTTAGTCTTTCAGGATATTTAAATATGTTTTCATCTCGAGTAAATATATGCATTCGGAAAAGTTCTGGCTAGATAATTTAACTCCGCAGTGACAATTTATTTATTCCTCAATGAGCTCCATACCGAATTAATTAAAGTGTAATGAACACAATCGTTTTCTTAAAGAATCGTCCGAAGAAGTTGTTTCTGAAATTTAAGCAGTTTATCGTGTTTCATATTTTTTTCCTCAAAACAGGAAATATCTTTCGAAGAAATTTAACGAAACTCCAAAAAACGTCCTCTAATAAATAGATGTATTCCAATTGGGAACCCTAATGAACCTCCTTACTCTTTGTTGATTGGTTTTCATAAGTGAATCTGCTCAGCATAATTCTCGCCATAATCGGCGATATTTGGAATAAGGAAAACTCAGATCCGTGAATGCGAAATGTAAATTAGTTACTTCGTATTTTTCTACGCAATTTGAGAAAGATTTGTCTGAATTTATTTTCGAATGTTCCCACGCAATATCAGCCGAGCACACCCTCTAAAAAGCAATCATCCAAAAGTGTGAGGATTGTCTGTTTTCTTTCTTTGGACACAATCCAGTCGAACCAATGTACCGACAAACGCATTACTGTTTCTTTCTTATCTCTCTGTTATCTGAATACAATTAAAGATAAAAATTCCCTTCCTGTAAATTTATATTAATTATTCTTCAGATTCGGTCATATCGCTAACACTGAGGAAAGGGTAAAATGTCGAAATGGCGTTCGGCCGAAATGCGTTCCAACATGTGCGAACCAAAAATGGGTGAAAAATCCATGCCATCCAATTCAGCAAATAGATGCCGAAATCCACTGTTTCGGCATCTATTTGCTCTTCGCGATGAATAAAATCACTTATATACGTCACGTGTGTGTTTTTATTCTTCTTTCAACCGCCTTCCTTTTGATAAATACTAATTGTACTATTTATTTACTTTTATGGAATGGATTTTTATAAGTCGATAGAATCAGCAGTAAATAACGAACAGTTTTCTTCTAAATGTCGTAATTTGTCGGCTTCACTCTTCATAACTACTCTTCCTTTTGCTTTATAAAACAATACAATTATGGTGACCTCGTATTTTCGCTTTAAAATATCAACTCATCATTGCAATTTCAAGGGCTTCAAAATCAACTCTTTTCTTACGTATATTTGCTGTTCTGACAAATTTAGGTTTTGCAATTCTTAATCTCTATATTTAAGTATAGTTATCTTAGCTTATTCGCCCACACTTACGATAGGCTTCTTCGAACAGCTTTGTATTTCAGATTGACTTCATTTTAAATATCTAAGTAACGTCAATGCGTTGATATTTCCTCAATGCCACGCATCAAGCCTTAGACTGAGCATGTTTCTTTATCATAATTGACCTCTAGATGAGAATCCGCCATATTAGCAAAACTTAAATATTTCTGAGGATAGATCCAAGTAACTTCCTCTCCCTTCTCAATTTATAACAACGCGTCGGCTCGGCCATTTTTCGCTCTGCAAACGAGGCGCGAGAAAACAAAAGAAGGCCTAACGGCGGTCGAGGGAATGGCTGTCGAGGGAGCAGGCAAAGTGGCGATTTGGGCGAAGAGAGGACTTGAAGAGGGAGCAAATGAGGGAAAATAAATCACCTAATGTTTAAGACGTTGGCGTTCCTATTGGATTAGGTTGCATCAGAGAGAACTCAGATGTATTACTGATATTCTTTGCCTTCTTTTAAATTATAAATCATGCGACTAGAGTAATAATTACAATTCTCGATCGTAGGACGAAGTTTCATCGATTACAAGTAATCTTATAGTCCGAACCAATCGAAAGATAGAAGATAATTTTTTCAATTATTTATGAAATTGATATCTTCATTGCGAATCTTCTGTGAAATATTCATTAGCTAGCGCTGAATATCCTTTGAATTACTAAATATGTTAGTGGAAATTAAATCGTAATCTTTGCGATTTTCATTAAATGCATATGAACTCGCTAAAAATTTAATCAGAATGTTATAGATAGATTAGATTAGAGATGATATAGATAGTGAAGATTGAAAAGATTGAGTGATTCATTGTAGTGATTCATGAAAGATGTTATAAGAGACATAAAACAAGCAAATATGTTGCGTTGTCTCTCAATCGCGCCAATTCCTCTCTTTGCCACCAAAAACGCCTTATACAGCAGTGTTTTTCAGTCGAGTTACCGCTGAAACACCAATAAATTCCGTCCTTAAAAACATCCCAACTTGTGCTACTTTTCGCTTCGTTTGATAAAAAAGGCTAAGAGTCTGCGAACGCCAAAGCCGTTGATATCCTTCTCAAGGTAATCCCTAAGAGAAGAGAAGCGAAAATCGGTGACCAATTCGCGAGTACGCCGTTTCTCTGATCATTGTATATCTGTATAAAACTGATAGAAAAAACAACGCCTTTAAGAAATTGATTTTATAATAACGATGAAAATTTTAAATTAGCGATGATTTAGATTGTAAAAGCCGAATAGAACCGTCAGAAAATTAAATGTGAAGGAATGAGTTTTTCCAAATAACGTTAACTCTGGACTAAATGAACATGAGTTGAACAGCTGATCAAACACAAGTATTAGATCCAATTAAAATGGACATTTGATGATCAATCGATTGAAAATGACGGGTTCTTATCTCATGACAGCTATTGCCCGCAATATTATTTATAATTAGCTGAAGCACCCGTCGATTCTCGAAGTGGAAAATGGGATTGCAAACGGACGTTCTACTTGTACATATTCAATACCTCTCATATTAGCTTATTTCAATGAGACCGGTTATTGAAAAGAGAAAATTATAATCTCACCGAAGTTCCATGTCGAAAGTGAACACTCACAAGCTGAAGTGTCTGTTGAGAATTAAAATACATTTACCCAATTTGTTCTGAATCTTTCATATCTGTATAGTTCGAGGAGACAGATCGTAAAGGAAACGTTTCCATGAAAAACGCAATATCTTACGCTATCATAATCCGATGTCGAAATGAGTCAATTTCATAATTCGAATAAGAGCCTTCATAGAAATGTTCTACCAAACTTAAGATAAAGAATATTTTCATTCTATATTTATCATATTTGCAAATATGTTTTTAATGAAACTATGGTAAACATAGAATCAGATAGGTCTACAGAGATTCTCTATTGTTAAAAAAATTCTAAATTCGATCATTCTTTTAGAGGAGTAGAGCAAATTATGTTTATTTGCTTACTCATTTATTAAGTTGATAGAAGCGTAACTAAGAGAAAAATCGGCAAACTCTGAAGCAGGACAAAATTATGGTCGTTTTGGAGTTTATTCGAAGAGAATTTTGAGTGAATTTCCGGTTGGATAAAAAATACAAAATCACGGAGGTCCTATAAGACTGTATTATTAACCATAAAACTGAGTTCGATGCCAGACGGGCGCCGGATTCTCCCAAAACGGGAGAAGAGTTATTTAAAATAGTTTGTAATTTAGGTTTAAAATTTGGTATTTTGAATTGAATTTTAAATGATTTACGTTTTAGTTCCCAAAACATTTTTGCCACCAGAATCAATCGAAAGGCTACATTTTATACAAATGCGATATTTTGCAACCAAATAAACAAATGCTTTATTATAACAGAAGCACTATTTGTGTCGAGGGAAAAAACATGTCAGTAAGGATCGATAGGTATCTACAACATTTTTAAGTAAAGTATTTATAAATTGAAAAAAAATAAGTAACGTTTGATTGTGTTAGTACATTAAAAAAAATCAAATAAGAACCGGAATTTACAGAATAAAGATATGACTTGATTTCGATTATACTAAACAGCGCTATCATTTTTGGTTTGCTAATATGCAATGGCTTTAATGATAAATTATTTTCTTTTATTACATTGTATTATATGTATATATGTTGTATATGTACTATTATTGTAGCATACAATATTTATCACAATTTTAAGGTTAAATATAATTTTATATGCGGTTACTACTTTTACATGTTCATATTATTATTGTTATTTTTATCATGAGAAGGCAAGAGAAATAGTTTATATATTCCCTATGTTTTTGATGAGGAGAGAACCGCTTGTAAACCATTTCAGAGAGGAGCAGATGATTTTGTATCCAGGTTATATACAGCAAGCCCAAATGATCAAATGATTTACTTTACACACAGACTGTCATTGAAACATGTGTTTGCCGGGTTCTCAAGGGGTCGTGTACACGACTACTTCAGTCATATTCTCGACCAACAGGCGTGCACGAGGTCGCGCCACGCTTTCACGACCAAGCGAGTATTGCTGATGCAAGAGCTAAATGTCGACTTATAAAATGAATTGCACTAAAAAGATGCAGTCAGTTAACATTTATCGCTAAAAGAAGTGCCTGTGAAATATGAAAATGAATAAACGAACCGAAATTAGCAAAAAATCGATGTTCCTTCTTTTATTACTTAATAAGACATACTTAATAAGACATATTTAAAATAAAATAGTGTGGAAAATTTACAGTGTTTCTTTTCATTTTAATAAGACATGCTATTGAGGCAGTTTCATGCGGACGACATGCATGACAACAGTCATTCTTATGCACGAGTCGAGTGGTCGGTCTTGCAATGCGACAACCAACTCTTACTATTAAATGAGCCTAATTTTCCAGTGTATTATTATGGGAAAACGCGAGGCACGGATTCAAAAAACGCATTTGTTGTCATGGGGATCACATGCTTACAGACTCTAGAACAATTTGATGTATTTCACGTAGATCACAAAATGCCGATTCACAAACAACAAATAATAATCCACTACCAAAATAAGAATCTTCATTAATTTTCCGTTCTTTCAATGTTTGTCTCGATTTCCTGAGACTGTTCTTTGCAATTTAATTTTGCAAAGAAATGAAGCCGAGAAAACCGAGTTGACATTTTATATGCTTTCCCTCGTCTGGATTCTAACAGTAAAGAAGAGAATAATCTGAGAAACCATCTTTAAATTTTGAAGTGGCATGCAAACACTTTCTCCTGTGAATATAGGATTAATTAGTTAGCTGAAAAGTGGATTCACGAAAGGAAGATTCCGCACAATGACAATAGAAGTGAATTCATTCTCTCGATCAATTGAAATCTGTTTATATTTGATCACATTTTTGGAAATATCAATGAAAATGAAATGTATGGATATTTAATTAACCAGTGTCTGTCTTAGCCCAGCATCTACCAAAGCCCACTAATCTTTAGAATAAAGAAACGAAATGCCATAATCCAATGAGCTTCAAAACGAGAGAAAAAATAAAAGTGGATTAAAGAAGGCAGAAAGAGAAAGGATCAAATTTATTTGAAACATAACTTTATTAAAATAGGAAAATGCTGCTTAGATCGTTACATAAAACATTAAGAATATTGCTCACTTTGCAAATTGAAATATACATCTACTAATGATTGTGGTACATGAAACTTCACAAGTGACGCTAAACACTAAATAATATGATGGGTTTTGCATCAATGCTCATAAGCAAATCTAGCTGACGTCAGCAGGTCAATGATGCAGAATTGTGGTTAAACCCGGATCGTCATTATCTCATTTAGTGGTTTGGTAGACTGTCATCATTGAGTGCTCCTTATTTGCTTATCGAAACTGATTCATCCTGACACAGCCTTTTATCATAGCGGCGTTTCGATGAAACGTAATTTCTGTTCCCTCAGACCATCCAATACATCAGTTAACACTTAATAATGACTTAACGAGAATGATTAGAGGTATGTCAATTCAAGGGTTTGTCATTACTTCTCTCTTTATCTCATGAGAACTTACTTTAGATTGGCAATTCAATGAGTTCAAATATTTTCGATCGGTATTTTCTTCTAATTCACAAAATAGTATTTTAAGTAGAAGAACTTTTGTTTTATCTTTCAAATATATCAATCCTTTATTCTAGTGATAGACACTATTGAACAAATGGTCGAAAAAAGACCAAACTATTGTAAGCACATATTTGTATTTATTGTTTTAAGTACACGATTAAATATGGTGTAATGTGTTTTGAAATGAAGCTGTAGGGTAGCGTTCAAATTTAAGCGGAATCTCCCCAATTAAATAGAATAATAATTATGACATTCAGTTATAGATTCCGAAGAAAGGCGATTTTATTTCGAGTTGGCGCTATGCGAAATCAGCGCGTCGAAGAAACACTGCTTCCATCTGCTGAATGATGTGCGCATCAAATTCATTTCGAATATTTTTGAAGTTGCTAAGGATCACGAAATACCTAACAGCTATATTGCCTTCATAATTCTAAACTCTGGAAATAACTTTTTATCGGAATCAGTTTTCACGCCGTATTCCCAAGAAGAGGAAGTCAAACTTTCAACGCATCTCCCTCTTGTATTTCACTCCAAAATAAATCTCTCGGATTATTCTGGCTTTTCACTTGTCTGCCTTCCTCTTTCTGGGTATCTCTTCCTCTTTATGAGAACTCTCATCCTCTGTGAAGTAACAAGGAAAGGCGTCAGTTGATGCTCGTCATACCTCGACGCGAACTTTCTTTCCATTCGTAGAGCATCGCACTCCAACAGCATTCCTGAAAGAATTCTTATTTCATAGGAATCTTACTCCAAATAGCTGATTTATACTTTGCTCTTTTTCCACTGAAATATCAAACTGCACGCATTGTTCCTCTATTCCATGCATTGCGGATTATTCACGATATCAATACGTGAACAGTGCGTGAGCGATACCGTCAAAATGGCCGCTCCCTAAGCAGATTATGAATGGATTACGCAGAGAGGACAATGGCATTAACGGCGATACGCTACGAGCGGGATCCTGCTCGAGGAAAAATTCCAATGTTTCAGAAGATTTTCTTTTTATGGTGATCTTATTAAATCCATCAATCTAAAGAAAGACATCTAAATTATCTATTAAAGAAAGAAGGACGCTAATTAAAAAAACAATAATTTCACCTGAAAATAATAGGTGGAAGAAATGGAGGCAATACGTTTTCAATTTAGTCTCTATCGATTAATCACGATTCAAAGGTCCTGAGGTTCGTATCCTCGAACAGTTGTCCATTAAATAATATTTGACGGAAATAATCGAAAAAGTATTTCGGCGCATAAAAATTGAAAAAGAAAACGAAACGCGGACTTGGAAACAAAGTAATACCAATCGTGAATTTTAATCGATAGTGAAAATAAACAAGGAATAGTATAATAATAACGATTAATTACCGAGTGTTGTAACTCTGTTATGATGCCTCAGCAAATTAATCACTAATAGGAGTGTCAACAACCAGTGTGAACATCGAATATTGCCCTCTTCACGCAAAACGTGAATTCCGGCAGTCGTCTGACAGCGGAGTTCTTGCGTCACGAATAATTTATGTAGAGCGTGCTTAGCAACAACTCGTTGTTGCTAAAATATAATTAAATAATTGAGGAAAAGTCACTCACGGAGCTAAGATAGCAGATACCCATAAATGAGTAGCTCATTTATGGGTATTTATGTATATTTATAGTATTGGTATTGGACATCTTTCAAAGTGACACGATTTGCTCGCGACGCAACAGCGGCTTCCGAATGCGAACAACTCGTCAAAGAAAACTCCGAAATTTTAATATTTTGGATTAAGAAGAAGTGAAAAATGGCGAGATCATCATTTTGGATCAAATAAATAACATCCTTCGGCTGTATTCCCGTTTGTGCTGGGGAAAGAACGTTATTCGCTCCGAATAGTAGAACACATTTAGCAATTATACATTGACCGTCGAATTTGAAACTTATTCAATGATTTTAAGAATCTTCCGATAAGTTGCTTACAAGTTCTGTGCTTCTTTACCTTCTTATTGAAAAATAATGATAAAATTTCTCTCATATAACGGGAATTCTTGCATTCGTGTGTAGAGCCGATCTGCGATGCAAAAATTTCTCACGAGGTGTTTCATCTAATCCGTCTGCATTCAATACGCGAGTTAATGAGCTAAGATTATCGAATTTCGATGGAAATGCGGTGATTGAGCCGATTGTGAATGAATCAAAACACGAACGCAGCTCAGCCAAAATTGAATCGACCTTTAAACTATATAACTTGCATCACGTCTTCGTCCCGTTACGCTTTAAAATTATTCCCAGAATACCATTCATTTTCAAAGATAAATATCATCGAGAATTATCTGACAGCTCTTTTATTCATTCCACGACGGGTAATATTAGCGTTGTAGAAAATACCGAATACGACGACTGTTATTTCACTCGTGTCCATCAAAATAAAGCCACTCAACTCCGTCCGACAACTCACAGGATTCGTGTATCTCACAAAATTCTCTTTGACGGTCTTCATCAGGTCTAATGATACGATTCGACGAGGCAATAAAATGATAAATCTCTTATATTCGATTTGTAAATAGTTTAGAAAGGTAAATATGCGCATAATTCGACTCGTTCCCTTACACTTAGAAGCATTTAGGAATCCAACACGCTTAGTTTATTTTCCTTTTAAAACGACACTCTGTTCTCATCGACGGATGATCACTATCAAGGGCCGGAAAAGCCCTCGCATTGAGTTCTGGAAGATTTGCAGCTATACACTTACAATGAGAGTTCTTGAAATATGCTTTTGAATTTCTGAAGCCATTATTACGCTTTGCATTAATTTCGTGGTTCTTCAAATGATCGATTCGTTGATTATTTATTCAATTAATTATTTATATAATGTCTGATTAACTTTCCAATAATAAATTGTTCTCGTAATTCACCGTTTTATTTTATTTCAGACATTTGGATTAATCCTCCGACATCTTGATGTCCAGAACTGAGAGAAGGGAAACTGAAAATGACTCTGTTGCTCAACATTTTTTGGACGAAGTCAAGTAAAAGTAAGGAAAACTAAATCAGACTTTCCCAACTCTGTAAGAAATAATATTTTCCAACCGATCCGTTGGCTTCAAAACGAAAGCAGCTGACATAAATGCCTTAACATATTCCAAACAATTCCGCGACGCATCCATGGGAACGAATAAACACGGAAAAGGCATTCGAACACTTGGAAACATTGAAATATCACTTCTGCATTGATACGAATATTCACGCGAACCACGGAAGAGACGGTACCATTACAGTTGATAGAAAATAGAACAGCAGGATTGAAAGCATAAACAGACGTTTCAGAATCCGAGATAAGCAAAGAGAATATAATTATGAAGACATTTCTTCCAAAACTAAGCAGAAATTGTTTCATTATCCATTTTCAGGACGAAGTTTTATCCCTGGAAAATGTGGATTCGTGTGTGGATTCGAAGATATGGATTTACGAGCGAGGCCATTTTACTTAAGGCCACTGCTGACAAAGAGTCAACGCCTCCAGGCACTGTGTTTCGTTGAAAATAAATGAAACACTTTGTAAAAATGTCCACTAAAAGATTTATTTTATTTTATTAAACATCTTATTTCTTCTTTGATTATATTCGGTCACGGCCGGCTAGATTTGAACAGCTCCAGTTATGGAATTCCGCAAAGTATCCATCGATTGATGACATTGCGTTGCGTTCGCCATTTTCCATCAATTACTAAAGCATTCCAAACAATTTGTATGGTTAACGAGTCAGGAAAAATGGACTTTAAAAAAGTCTGACGGGGAATCGAACCCAGTATCCGGAAGGCTGCCTTAAGTAGCTAGGCTACCCGGTCAGAACATGCGTTGTTCTGGCTGTTCGCCTTTACGTACAAAGAAACTTTAAGCCTTAACGAGTCAGGTTTAATATCGTACAGAGTATTCAATACATTTACGATGAGAATTTGAAAACCGTTTCTTTCTGTATCTAATCTGTAAACGTATAGAAGTAGATATACTTTAGCAGAAGGTAACAGAGCAATGCGATGAACACAATTCATGTTTTGAACACAAACGATGTTTTTGAACGAAAGCTGTTGCTCGAATTAACAAAATTACGCCGCTATATTTGGCAATCCGCTTAAACTAACGTTTCCAATTTAATCTTCCTTATTTTCAAACAAATTCATTAATGATTGAAAATGGAAATACTACGGACGTTATTTTTCAGAGGAATTCGCTAAAGTAATAGAAAATACTCGATCGCCATCAATGTGAACACCAATACAATGTTGATACCATTGATGTGAATATTAATTCCAATAATGTACCAAACGTCATATGTGAAATCTGTTGCAATCTCTGTTTTGAAAATACAATTTAAACTGTGTTGACATACTGTTCGCATAAATTTTTATCAGTTTATTTGAAACACTTTCGTGTGACTATGGGAAGTCTCTCGTTCGCAACAAATGCCGCAAATGAAGTCGTAGGCGTCCATTTACTTCAAAGAGAATCTCAAAAGACGACCTCATCTCTCTACGGAGACATTTCCTAAGCCCTTTGATTTTTACTATGAACTGTTTTTACTAATAAACTATGTATATAATACAATATTTAGCAAAATTTTTACTTATAAACCGTTTCCCGAAGGTCAGTTGAAATTAAAATATTTCTTGAGCTTCGATCAGATACAAATGCAATACGAATGTTTCCTTCTTCTTCAGCAAGGATAAAACTATTAAAAAAGTAACTTTCTTCAGCTGCTTCTTCATTTAAATGCTGCACTGATTTCATTGTGATCAAAGAATCACAGTTGAACAGGAAACTCTTGAAAAATGAATCTCAAATCTCCCCCAGGAATAGAGATTTCATGGAACGTAAGCTATAAGAACCAAAAGTGTTGGAGGAATCTTATAGCAGAAAACATTAATTCAGAATTTAAGACGAATTCTGATGTTTGAATATGAACTTTCTTGGACAATGTAACCGTATACATCAGGTGTATTTAAAGTTGTAGCTAAAAAATTTCAGAACGCTTTGAAAAAATAATTCACTAAACAATATCGCTAAGCTAAACAAATGACTAAATCGTAATAATATTAAATAAAAAAAATTGGAATTTTGCATGTTTAATTTTAATATGATCAAGATTGCAACGTTCCGCCAAGCTACTTCGATTGAATTCATTAGGAATGACTAAATAATTTAAATTTTACAGTCGGTTCCGATAACATAGAAGAAGCGCTTTGATATAAATGTATTATATGGTGTAACTACTTGCGTATGCTTACAAGCAATGTTATTGGTGTATGAGAGAGGTATTAACGATGAGTCCACGTCCATTCAATTTCACTTCGGTGAAAATTTACGCTAAATTTATGATTGCAACGATTTGAGCGATTAAATGGATAAGGAAGTTTGAAAAAAAGAAGTCGGAAGAGAGGATTGGTAAAATGTACAATTAATACCGGACAAGACGCACGCGTCATTCCAAAAATATCTAGAACGAGCGTTACAATTGACTATAAGCAAAAAACGATAAAAGTAATCACAAAGGAGAATTTAATTATTCAGATTAATTACTGATGGCTATTTCTCAATCATGAGGTAAACATATACATACAACTGACGCAGTGAGGCTTTGCAAGGCAAGCTGATCATGTTTTGCGTGATCAACCTAAAATGAATTAACCGTATGTAGAAAGTTATGCAGAGGTGAAAAACTGTGGCTTGGCTGGGACTCTAACCCAGGTCCCTTACTTTGCGGGCATTCTAACCACTGAGCCACGTCCTGCAATCCTGAGCAAGCTTGTGACGCCCAATGGCACCGACCACCACCAGAGATGCCCGGGACGGACGATCAGCCGGGTTGTGGGACGTACTCCCAGGTGTGTAGGATTCATTAGTATGACCAAAAGCAGATCTTTATACATTTGCAGCCGGAACAATAGTCTCCACCATTGCTTAAGGAATACCGAACCGCCATATTAGACATGGCAAATCATGATAGCAAAAGCAAGCCGAGAGTCCCAGCCAAGTCACTATTTTCCACCTCCGTATAACTATGGTTTAAGCAGCACACTTTCATGCACAAATTTGATTCTTTCCTTCCATCATTTGTGAACCGTATATAATTTAAAAATGAACTAAGATATTAGTTCTTTGGATTCCACTGTAAGATGTTTTTGCAGTCCCAAATATATTTGGACTATTTCCGATGCACAGCCGTAAGGGTCGAATTCAATATTTTTTGTCTTTCAAAAATTCGCTCTACAATCTTCCCTTAATAGCCAATAATTGATTGAAACAGAAGAGTGGTAAAGAGCAGACAGATTAGGGTTTGATGAAAGAAGTCCCGGGTTCGATCTCCCGAGGGTCCATAGTAGGGACCGATAACCTTTCGCAGACAGTGTGATTGTAAAGATGATAAATTTGCACGTAATTAGGAAGAGGCAGATTAAATCGATTCTTCCAAAGTATTTTTTGTTCCTCTTGCGCAGAAATTAATCTTTCTTACTTTCTATGATTTGTAGGGAAAACATTCCAAGTTTTGTCTTCACTCCACATGTTCATATGAATCCCGCAAACCTATTTTCAGGAACTTTGTTCTTCTTTGTATGCAAGTTAAATGAAGATATATTTTAAGTTTATTTTTGTACTAGTTTTATTATGCCTTTAATGAAGTTTAAAGTAAATGATGTTTGGAGCGATGCTAAATCACTACAACTCCTTTTTACGAATTCCATTGGGACATGAATTAAGAAGACTTCTTCTACTAAAATGTAAATTTTTGTCTGCTCACAAGTCTGCCTTTGTTGTATTGATTTAACTACTAGTTTTTCAATGAGATTTTTTCAAGTAGTTCGTGTCAAATTCTAATATCGTATCAAATTCATAATATCTTTCGGTTTTGTGTACGATTCATGCAATTGTTTACATTTATATCATGTGCAGAATGAAAACACTTCGTGCTTTTCCACAGAAAATTTATTTTGCGACTGGTTTCATAAGCAATTCAGGAAGAATGTAAGATGTAAGAGCCTGAAGATGTAAGCTCGCTTATGAAACCGGTCGCGAAATAAATTTTCTGTGGAAAAGTACGAAGTGTTTTCATTCTGCAAATGGATTTCCACGAAGTCACGCCTTCTCATGTCGATTATATTTATATCATGTATTGATTTATATTTCTAGATGTAAGTTAGTCCTATTCCATTGTTTTTTATTTAGCAAAATATTCATAAAATAACTGCAAAGTTCAAGTAGAAGATGTTCCGTAATAAGAATGATACAGGGAGAAAAGCAAGCGAACGCAATCAATCAATCCCTTTAAAATCAGAGAGTATCTCAGAATGACCGCTTTCGGATGACAGAGATTCCATTTCGGTTAAATCTTCGAAATCCAAACCGCGAGAGAGTGTTCGGAGGACCTCTTAAAATGGCGCCGTATATCTACTCCTGTTTAATTATGCACTTCCTCGAAGAAGCTTCCGGATGCTCTCAAGCGTCTGAGTATATTAACCAAAAGAGCTCACAAAATAAAGATTTCCGGCTTTTACGTGTATTCGAAGGAAACATCGTTTATTTCTCTTTGTTTGCCTCATTCAAGGAATTGTATGGATTTAGAGAGGAGGAAATCAATTAATAGTTTTCTTTAGTTCAACGGTAGCTATTGATTGATAAATGAAAAACAGGACAGGAAGGTCTAAACAATGGTCTAAGTAGAATGAAATCTATTTATGGCTCTAGGTTGAAAGGGTTCGACAATATGACGGGAGATTAGAAGTAGTAATGGAAAGAGTGCATTACGAGAAGATCAGCTATTACCTTAATTTGGCAATACATTTTTCACATTTCATTAATTTATAGAGAGAGATAAAACTTATGAAAATTAAATGCACAAATAACTGAAAAATATAAATAAATTAATGTATCATGCTTCGATGTAGAGGCGAGATTTATTGACTCTCAAAGGAAGGACCACGGAGGAAAAGATCGATTTTATAAAATAATCTAAAGTAAAGAAATCCATTCAATGGAATGTGTATAGTTCGGCAAAAGCGTTGAGTTTAATCACTTGTTTGTAAAATCCATTTCGAATCTTTTATTTTCCCAAACGAATTTCCACCGGACTGCATTCACAGGCATCATTCATTAGGAGCTTCTAAGAAAGCTAAAATAAGAGTGCGATACAAATCCAATCATTTTCTACTTTTTAGATAACAACATTGGGTGTACACTAAATTCAGGTGACAACTGTTTAATGGAGAAGAAGATGTTAAACCAAAATACTTGTGTCACATAAACTATAACTTTGTAACAACAAACGATTGGTTTCATTGGATACGATGACCAACATGTTTTAAAAATCACTGATAAAATAATGACTAAATATTATTTGGTAATATTATTAGCTTTTGGTAGGATTACTTTATAACATAATAATCGAAATTAATTATGATTCGATGCTTTATTATTGATTATAATAAATTATAATATTTCTAATTAATAAATAATCCATTGGGGATGCTGTTAGCTCTCTCGGCAATGCGTTTTTAATCTCTTTTATGCTGGTAAAACGATAGGTTCTCTTTATTTATGGGAACAGAAAGAGTCTTACCGAGTCATGCATGGCAAATATCGAAGTTGGGGCATCAAAACAGTCATGTTTTATGGCCAAAAAATCACGCAATGACGTGTGAACAGGTGCAATATCGTGGTGCAAAACCCATGATTTGTTTGACGCAAATCCGGGCGGTGTTTAGGATCGCTTCACGAAAACTGCATTAAACTTGTAAACCTTATACATTGATTATTAGGAAGCCTTATATATTGATTATCAATCGATGTTTTCACTTATTCCGTAAGTTTTCGTTGGTTGCGTAAACCAGAGATCTCTTCGGCCATCTTAGAGACGCTTATAGACTCCGTTGTACTCATGCTAGACTCCTTAAATTCAATATTTGACATTTATGAAACTTTGTTGCTTTTTAATCAATTTCTATTGCAATATTTAATACAGATTCCCTGAAACAATTTGGAAATCGCCCATCCTATCGAGTAGCCATTTTGACTCCTGAAAACAGACTAAGTTTCCAATACGGCAAATGCATAACGGCAACTTCACAGAAACATTTACCAACGCAACAACAAAAAAATCGCGTAAATTGGAAAAATAGAGCACGCGAATTCCAGTTATTCTTTAAACGTATATTATACTAAAGCATATATATACGAGTAAAATTCTGCTTGCATACTGTAAGCAAATGGTTAATTTTGAGTAAGAATAAATTTATCATCACCAAGAAAACCAATCATTTATGTATCCTATGATCTGTTTCTTTACTGCAAGCACATGTGTTAATTCGTTGAATTTGATATGGATCCATATAATTTAAAAAGGAAGTTCACAGACACAGACTCTGGATCATCATTCTTAGGAGGAAGTTATCGCAATCTCAAGCAGATTAGGGAAGTTGTGAATAGGGAACGGTTTTTTCTATGGCATAACATAAATATACATACACTTGCAAAGTGTCAACTGTCTGTCTTCACGGTAAAGACTCCGAAAAAATTATGAAAATTCAACCAGTATGTTTTAAATGGGAGATATATTTACCGTCCGGCATAGAACCCGGGTCTTTTTGGTGATACTTACTATGCAGCACAACAGAAGATCACCATCTCTAACTATGCGTGAAAATTAAAAGCAGGAATATTGGCTGCAACTGCCTCAAACGACGTCCTACTTTCCACATATATTCCTCATGTGAGAAATTTTAATGTGCTCTGACAACGAACCCAGGAGTAGTGTTGTCTTGTCTAATTTTTTTCTTAAACGGAGTCTTAATATACATCTTCTAGCAAAGCGAGAAATTCCTGTCATTTCGATAAGTGCATCAAAAAAATAATGAAAAACAACCCCAAATCCATTTTAAATGAGAGATTTTTGCATCGCCTTAGCATCGAACCCAGGACATTTTCTGTGATAATCATTAATGTTTTCGATAGATCATGACCATATAAATAGGCTACTAGAGTTTTGATTCTCTACCTATTCGGGAAGTATTAAAAAAAAATGCCCGAAAATCAAAGCAATGCTTTTAAATGGGAAAAATAGGGACTTAGGGGCCCTCTGGAATCGAACCCATGACACTGAGGTTCAAAATGCAATTTTTCTGGTGGTTACACCTTATGGCCAATACGTCGTAAAAGTAAGCATTTTTTAGAAATTCCCGAAAATCAATACAATGCATTTAAATGGGAAAAATCGGGATTTTGGGGCCTTCTGGGATCGAACCCATAGTCAGAATGATCGAGTTCCTACTTTTCCTGGGGGTTTCACGTTAGGGTCTATACGCTGTAAAAATTTTAAGTCAATGACGCTTGTGGTTTAGCCTGTGAATTTGTATCCTATCTATTTACCTATTTATATGAATATATGAATGAATACGGAGAAGGAATTATATATATTAGATATATATGTATATATGTTTATCCGTAGAAAGGTCTTTATATAATAGATATACTATACTATCAATTTATTCCCCATCGCTAAGATTTGTTATTCTAGTACTTCCACTGTTAATTTCAAGCAGGGAGTATAAATAACATTTGATTTGGAGTATAAATAAGATTTGATTTGGAGTTAAAATAAGATTTGATTCGGAGTATAAATAAGGTTTTCCAGGTTTCCGTTGAAGTCATTTCACTACTGAAATCGGCCATTCTGTTTCTGCACCTTCTGTACGTGTGACGGCGATTTGAAGCCGAAAAACAAAAGAACACAGCGAAGGATGGAAAAAGAGAGAGTTTCAGAGGAAGTATTAAGGTCTGAGTAAGACGTAAATCCAGTGTACGCACCATTAGCTGTGGCCGATGCAGCATTCGAAGACATGAATCTGCCCTTTTATGGCGGCCATCAAAGAGTGTGGGCGTGATGATGCTTGAAACCGCTGAGATGACTCAAGAAAATGGGTTGCAGTGGCGGTTTGCTGAGGGAATGTTTCGACTTTACCAACTTTGATCGATAAAATAAACTACATTATCGGAATTAAGTGCTTCAAAAATTCGATGTTGGCGCAGTATTTTTGACATTTCCTCGCATACGTTGAAACTCTTAGTTTCGATTTTTCACGCAATTGTAGTTTAAAATTGGAGACTTAAGAGTCAAAACTGCAACAAGAGGTTATGGAGAAGTTAAATCTTTTCTCTCCTTCCCCGCGATAAATTGTTAATTACATCAATTGTCGGGCTGTGCAACCAACTTCTGTCATGCCAATCTTTAATTGCTGGACATTTTCTTTTTTAAGGCGTCGCAAAGAACTCCAGGGATAAGAAAAAACAACGTGAAATACCTCAGGGGATTTTAAGGAGTGGCTTGAGATGACATCGACAAGAAAAGCTGAATTCTGGAAGTGTCCGAAATATGTTTGCCACCAAAATGTCTCGAATGTTCTCTAATCTAGGCCGTGCCTCCGCAAAAAGAACGGACACGAGACTAACACAATGCGATGCTCCTTCGATCCCCCAAAAAAAGGGGAATTTCTGTGAAAAAGTTCCCTTTTCGTCCTCAAAGTTTCAATTTCAAAAATGTCTGTCGAATTAAACAAACAGTTTAATTCGACAGACAGGCAGCCTCTTCGCACCGATCCACACTTTAGAACAGAGGCCTTCTATTTTTTAATATACTTCGTACGATATCCAGTTGAATTCTACATTGATGGACCTCATTGAGGACATTTCATGGAACTTATTCTCCCCAAATAACGTTCTTTAGGCTGACAGTGATTATTGCGTCCTGATTCATGGGATTTAAAACAATAACTCTCTTGTATCGACAAATCAATAACGATTGTATTATTTCCGATGAAAAAACACAATATTAATTTAACATAATAATTCTTTTGAATAAGTATTTCTGTCTCAAAAGTATGCTGCTCACAGTAGAGAATTCTTTCGATAATACACTCTCAAGAAAATCCTGCTTTCCTTTGGTTTCACTCTTCTTCTCAAATTCATTTGATGAATCCCTGAATTATCCGATTCCTGCAGAAGTACAGCATATAAGAAATGCTTATTTTATTATTTATTATTATCAAAACTACAAATAGGCACAAGGCCAGCTGGTACTCATATCATATCTCTACATAAAGTGATTCAATTCTAAAGGAATTTTACTCTGCATTTGGTTGATCGCCCTATAATGTTTTAGTGATTCTCTTTTTCTCTTGAAGCTAATTGGATAACCAATATTTCAACTGATCTAGCTGCAGAGGCAACTTTTGACCACTTTCAAGGCTTTCATGCCAATGGAAAATTTTCAATGACCTCGCCAAATCTCGGAGTATGTAATTTTGTGTGGGCACCACGACGCTACTTCCCTCATCGATTTCTTTCGTATTTCGCGGAAAACAGGAATTTTTGAATTATTCGTCAAAAAAGAATGTTCGCATTCATTTTAGCATCAATTTCCCTTTCTCGCAATGTCTGCTTATTGAAAGGTATACAATGGAAAGCATCCCTGACTTTTCATCTTGCTTTCTTACGTTGTCTTTTATAAGTCATACGCGGGGCAAATATTATGAAATAATCCTTCTTTAATCAGGCTATAGTTGATATGAAAAGAAGTTGAGAAAGTAATTCAAGAAATATTATCTAAAGATGACATCCGCTTCTTGAATTAAACGTCACTTAATGTCCTTCGGTAAAAGAATGCCCATAAATTCCCTCCTCGTACACTTTGGATGAAACCCAATTTGGTGTTCCTTAATTCTTGAAAGATTAATAAACAGCAAATGTGTCATGTAAAGGTCGCGTTGTCCTCAATCGAAATCAAAGCAACCGCCGCCGTCGAATCGCAGTCCTTATTTGCGCATTTGGCTGACAAAATAATCAGCTCTCAATTCGATGTCGACCTACTGTCGCCACTCAATCACTTAAGTCTATCGAAGTTGCGTCGCTTAGTGACTAATTCGAAAAGGTCAATCCTAAGAAGAAAAGAAGTCGTGAAATTGAGAAAGGAATCACATTTTTGTCAAAGAGAGAGATCTTCCTAAATTTATGTCAAAAAGCAGTGCAATCAATAAAGATGCAGATCTTGGACTGTCCATTTGCTGAATATCAATCCTTTAAAATAATACTTCATTATAGGTGTTAAGTTATGACAAAAAAGAAATAACAAAACACAAAATAACCTAAAATTCCACATCCATTGAAGTCTATTCGGGATCATAAAAATAACAATTTCTAAGACTGCGATAGCAAATCAGAATGCAAATAAATTGTAAAATGAATACATTTTGCAGAATATTGTTTGAATCCAACATTCTTCAAAAGAACATTAAAAAATTCGAAATGGCGGATATTTCTGGTGCTCCACAGTTAGAAGATCTGATTGTGCATCCAAGACTCGCATTCACACTGAACTCTCGTAAAGGTCATTCTTTAAGTTGGGAGTAAAATAAAATTCCGCCACGGCTAATTTCGCTAAAATTACAAAATTCAATCAAAGCAACTACTAAAAGCTTAGTTAATGGAAATCCATGAAATAAAAACGTCATGGTGGTAATTTCAAATGTCTTAAATAACGTTTGACTTTGGCTACGCATTTCAATATTAAACCTGCTTTTCAATCCTTATCGGAATGGTTTCGATGAGATATATAGCATTCTGAGGAAATCCACTACATTTAGACGAATTCGACGAAACACGTTTTTGAACGGATATTAATTAAATATCGGAATCTTCTCATCACATTTTATGACGTCTTTCGAGCTTCGACTTTGAAACTCAATAAATCCAGTATTAATGAATTGATATTTTAATCTAAAACATTATAATTGGTGCGAATAGCACTAAGATTACAAGTATATCGTAATAATGATTATCAAGTAACGACAATTTCATTAAATTATGAATATTTCAGACTTTTTAGTATAAAATATTTTTGGTGCAGAAAAACTTATTTTTCCATCGTAACTAATTGAAAATCTCATAGTTGACAAAAAAGTGACTGTAATTTCTGCATGGATTCCAGTGATAGCTAATACTAATCAACTAATAATTCCTCAGGCGCATAATGCATTTAGAAACTAATTAGAGAAAATTCCCGAAAATACTAATTCCTATAGACTTGGATTAAAGACGAATCAAAAGTGTTCCAAAGGATATTTTCAACCTATCAATTAGCAAATTGTTACAATTCTGACCGAAATGTAATATTAGGCGAATTGCTTAATTGCAAAGTTCTCAATGAATACTACATTTGATCCATTTGAAAATCGCATACGCACATATAGAATTGAAAAACTTTTCATTGGATTGATTATCAGTCAATTAGCCGTGGAACAGCTTTTACTTGTAACCTGTTGGGGTTTTGATTGAATTCACATGGATGCAGGCTGTGTTTTATTGCATGTAAAAACCCAAAGCGAATCCTAATTGCAAAATGGAATAGCTCACCGATGCTGTGAGTTGTACACCATTTTCGGCAAAACATCTTAATTTCGTATTCTGTCTTTCCATCGATTGAATCGATTTCTTCATTTGAAGGGACATTTTGTACAAACGGATTCATCGAATCCCTCAGGAAACAAGTCCAAATCCTAAACCGTTCTCCCGCAAAAAACACCTCAAGGGAATAACAGTCTCCATAATTGACTCTTCAAACACACCTTTGAACTGTTTCCGCTGGAGACGATTCTGTTGATAAAACTTGGACGAGAAGTGAAATACAGTTTGAGTCACGTCTCATAATTGCAATAAATAATTTATAACGCAATGGAACCTTGACTGCATATGATCCTATCTTAGCCTTTTTCTATGAGAACCCTTATTAAACTGAACGAATTTTCTGACGTCCGTTAAAATATCATAAATTGGCAAATTAAGGCGATCAATTTATGCTTGAGATGATCACGTGTGCAAAAGATAAGCGAGAAAATATTTCATCTTTAATGAAAAAACAGGCGTCCTTCCCGGCTTAAACACAGAAAACATACATGTACACATTTGTCGCCTTTAAAATTCCATGGATTTTATTTGTTAGACGCAATGATTTAGGAACGGATGCAATTAAATATCTTATTTTAGATTCGTCTTAATTTTGTAAAATGAAAATAAGAAAAGGCCGAATCGAATATCCTGTCAACATTAGTTGCTATTGCACATAACATAGGAAGCGTTTACTTTCGATGACCGCAATGTAATGTTTTTAAATAATTCTCAACGAAGAAATGTTCTCATCTTCAAAAGAAATACAATTATTTCAATTAAAACGTATAGGGCAAAACTTATTGCAATTATCCAATATGTCTTCTAAAATTGTTTAAAGAAAAGTTTGGAATTAAACTCTTTAGAGCTCTAAAATGCATTTAAAACGAAACAGATAAGACAAATAATGTAATTTTGCAACTTATAATGGAGTTTATTTACACAAGAGTAATTTAATTTTCTCTATTATCCGTGAACCTCTGTTCAATTAAATTTTCACAATTAACATTTTTTCATCTCGAGGATGTAAATCTCGCCTCAAAACTCAACGAAGAGGAAAGAATTGCAATGAAGAGGAAAAAACGAAGAGGAAAGAATTGCAATGAAGAGGAAAAAATGAATAGGAAAGAATTGAAATGAAGAGGAAAAAACGAAGAGGAAAGAGCGAAGAGGAAAAAACGAAGAGAACATTGAAATCGAAAGCGGAATCGAACCGTTATTAGATTTCACTCCGGAGATTGGAACTATAACCGAAAAAGTTTTTAAATTTCTATTAACGCAAAACTTCGTTTGTTCTGAGTTTCCGGAATATGGCTCTGAAGAAATCAAGAAGCTTTCCCTAACCGGAAATTTTCTGGTAGAATATGAAATTCCCTTTTCTTAATTAGAAGAACTTTTTCAGCGAGATTAACTTCCTGTAATGTATATTTAGTTATGATCGAGAAACCTTATTGGAGCGACGAATCCCGCTAAGATTGGGAGAAAGACTTCGCATTTTCTCGAATTTTTTCAGTCGATAATTTCGATAAAACCTTCGATTTGTCAAATTTGGAGGAGCGTTTGCATAGCGGAAGGAAAATAAGCGAAACAAATAGTTATGCTTACCTCGTGAGCGGAGAGAGGACGCGTACGTGGAGAGATCGGCAGCGGACACTGAGGCTGGCGCACGCCCTTTTATAGCGATGCTTCCCCTACAAGCGGCGCCCTTCCCCTGCGACGCCCCTCTGCGCCAAATTATCGCAAATGGTTCACACTTACGGAATGGGTCATTTTAAACCCTCGCTGATGAGTTTTCACAATTTATAGAGAGACAAATCGGGATATACCTTTTTGGCGTAAAGGTAATTATGATGACGTCTATTGCGGATGAAAATAGAGCATCTTGGTGTGACCGAATAGTTGCGTAACCCTGGATCCTCGTGCAAATTTGTAAAGTAACCTAATTCGTCCAAGTATCGGTTAAAGAGGATAAACAAGGGTTTCCTAAAGATCGTGGTTTCATAGAAGATGGCCCGATTACCACATTCCATTTGCCTTCCTTTGCAATGCGAAGAAACATAATTCTACAGTAAATATTGCCTTCGAATAGTTAACTCCGCTTATAAACTTTTCGATTAACTATTAATTTGTCTTTAGAAACAAAAATTATGTTATGGTTAAAAACTAACCGGGATAACTCGTACGCATCTGCGGATTTAGAAGTAATTGGGTTCGATGGATCCGAGAATTGTCCTCGTTTAAGAAATGTAATTACTCGATTAAGTAAATAAAATAGCGCATGTAATCATAATGGAGAATGTACTTTACTTATATTTAAAAGAATTATTAGAATTGATTTGATAAATAACTAAACTGAACAAATTAAGAATCTGTATCGTAATTTATAATCTTGGACCACGTGATTAAAAGGCTGATGATAAATTTGAGCATGTTCAGTTTTCAGGAAGATTTGCCTTCGATGGAACCAATCGCTGAATAATCAGAAGAAGGAACTTCTCTCTGTTAACGGGGAATATCCATCGAGTTCAGTCGTGCGATGAATAAATGTGTACGCATCCCAAGCTAATCTTTTAATATAGAGGAAAATGCATCCGTTCAACAACCGCAGTGATCGTCCGGAGGACTGGTTATTCACAACCCAAGACATTTTGGAGAATTTACGCCTATTTTGTCGAAATTCCTAAATTTCGATTCGGAAACAATATTCCACGATCAAAATAAGAATCTTCATTCAATTTCGTTCGGTGCTTGTCTCAACTCTGCTTTTCCAGTCTAATCCCATGGCGTAAATTAAAGAATAAAGATACAGAGTTTGTTTGTTCTTTAGAATACTTGTTTCAACTCAAAAATGTTTTTTCTCTCAACTGCTTCCATTCAGTCAGAGTAAAACTAAAAATTTCAAAACTGTGACGTCATGAATTTAATCAAAAATTTTCAGGCCAATTAAAAAAAACATTCCAGTAAAAATATTTTTGGTGACTATTCTAAAAACTTGTCCAAGTCATTAACGATTTACCTCGAAAATTTCACTGAGCTATCTGTACGGCAACATACTTAAAATTGGATTTTAAACATAGTTAGTCGAAAATTCTCTGTTTTAACGGACGAGTCAACACCTCACTGTAACTCAAATTGCTGTGTTTAATCATCCAAACTACGTAACGTTTTTCTAATTAGCATCGCTTTGGCACTCTTATCGCGGTAAGAAACAATACAAATCCCCTCGTTACTAGGCAAAGTCGACAACAATATTCCTCGCGAGTGTTACAAAGTACAGTAGTACTCCAATTATCCGAATCGCTGATTATCCGAATCGCTTTAGGACACCATCTCATATAGCAGTTCTAAATTCGCTGACGTGATAAGCATAACGGTAGAGACCGAATAGACCTACAAGAAAAAAAAACACACACACGGCATTAATTAGTATGTATTTAAAATTGTTTTATAAATGTTTTATAAAAATTAATGATGTAAATACTACATTAGTTTCATTTAGTTAAAGTATTTTCATTAGTATTTAGAAGTGATGTACGCTTAACGTGCCAAAGTGCAACCATTTTTTAAATTAATTAATACGTAGCTCTTTTTTATACTATATATGTAGTTTTTTTCTCCCGTTTTCAATGTACATACAGAAGTTAATTAATTATCCGAATTTTCGATTATCCGAATAGGGTCCGGTCCCAATTGATTCGGATAATTGGAGTTCTACTGTAGAGACCGTTGTTGAGAGCCGCGGCGTAACTTAGCTTTCCCAAGCTTCTTATTTTTAGCTTACAATGCATTCCGCAAAACACACCCACAGAATTTCGATTTTTATCTTTATACATAATTTACGAAGAGTCCGTCCGTCCCACCCTTTATTTTAGAAACAGTTTGACTTAGAGATTCGAAACAAACTGCATTGTGTTTCTACGAGTTAGAAACCCCTAGGAAAACTAATCCTGTTACTGCGAAGGCTCGGGTTTGAACCCAGGAGTCTATAATACGGTTCCATAAGGAATACACGAAAACTTCACTTCCATCGGTTGCAGAGTTTGTTTCGTTCGAAAAATTGAATTAGTAACTCAAGTCGTACAAAGTCGAGACAAGCACCAAAAGAAAGAAAATTGAGTATAGATTTTTATTCTGGTAGCGGAATATACTTTTCGATTCATGATTGCGAACATTTTGATCAAATACACCAATATTTCATCGAAATGTTGATGTTGTAAACAACCCATCTCCCTGACGACCAATTGTTCATTTTGAGCCCATGAGTTAATCCATAAGAAGACATTGAGAATAAATGATCAGTTAAAAATAATGCTGAAAATAAGATATAGACTGTATGAGATAGTACGAATTATATTAATAAATTTATATAATTAAAAATTGTATTATAAAAATTTAATTTTGAAGAATCTCGCGAAAAAAAATACACGAAATTTTTAAAAATTCAAATTTTGTTTAATCGTCTGTAGCAACCAAGCTTTATTTATATCAACGTAATTGTTAAAGTGAAATGAAACGGTTTGATAGGTATTATGATACTATAAATTGCTTTCTCTCGATCAATTCAACGGAATACGTTAAAATAAATCGGTAAGTTGCGGATGATTTTAATATTATCTTCTGAATTAAGTACAAATTAAATCTTATACATTTGCATCCATGCGTATTTGGCCATTGACAAAAAGGTAGTCAGTGGAGATCGTAATGCTTTCCCTTGATTCGGTGTTCGTATACTTCAAGGAGTTTAACGGAGAGTGGTCAAAATGTAGCGCATCGCATATCTGTCCTAAAAGGTAAAGCAATTTTATGTTTCTTTGTATACATAATACAAAAAGTGATTCATTTGTGTTTTTTTCGTGCTTCCAAATATACATTTACCATGTTTTTGTCGTTGGTGTTTAATTTTCGTTTCTGTTTTGGCATTTTTACTTTGTTTGTGTTATTTGTGTTCCGTGTTTATGTTACGAATTTAAGTATTGAGATACAAGCTCCATAATGCAGTTAATATCCGCAGAGAATCTTTGGTTTTCAGAGTGATCTGTTTAATGATCTGTTTAATGATCGTTATACCTTTGTGCCTCTCTGAAAATGTCTCCTTATGCTAATGAGATCTTAGTATTTATTTACATATTTTAAAGAATGTGTTCTCAATTGAAGAAAATGTTCATTCAAATGCATATCTTGAATATTGAGTTAATATTGCCTTTTACACATAATTATAACTTTCATTTCTTGGTTTGTTGATTTATAAAGAATTATAGGTTGATATTTGCATTCTACCGCAAATTATGAAGCATGTGTAAGTATAATCATCAACTATAATCAATGTATATATCAGTATATATAATAACAATGCTATTTATCAGTATTAATATCCTCGTTGAGAATTAACAGGTACCTCTCTTGTTACTATTGTCCATTTTTTGTAAATAGTATAAGATATAATGTATAGTATAAGATACAACATAATCTGGGATGGCTATACCCTGAAATTGAAGATGATTGATATATTTAATGGCAGATAGATACGTTTCTTAAAGTATAAAATGATCACATTTGTGTAAGTTTTTTCAAGCATTAAATATACCGAGCGAGCAAAATATTTTCGCGGGCTCAGCTAGTTATATATAGTATATAAAGCAAAATACGTCCGTCCCCTCTCTGTATCTCAGAAACTACTTGCCGTAGATCTATGAGACAAATTGCATTGTATTTCTAAGTAAGCTGAAAGCCCCCACGAAAACTATTCTCATCTCGATCACCACGTTTACCGAGCGATCTCAGCTCGATCTGGTGGCGGCTCGAACCGATCTCAACAGACCGACGAATTTATCAACACGAGCTTAACATATCGATATTTGCGATATTCACATATCGACTGCAAATCATCGAGATGTAATTATGTCATTATCTTCTCATCCCTAATGAGGTTTATCAGCGTTTCCTTAACCGACCAAATATTCCTCTTCTTATCTCTGGACATTTCTAGGATATTTCGTTCTGCTACAACAGCTCTCGCCAATTACAACTTCACTTATGACTAAGACTTTTCGCCGTAGTAAACAACCAGTCCCCCTGACGACCAAGGTGGAATGCGATACATTCATTTTCCCACGAGAATACACGGGGATTTTAAGTTCATACCGAATTAACGGTAGGAACTTATGTCAGAATTTATGAGAGGATGCAATTTACCCAGATGTCAGCGAATGTAAACTATGAAATTTAAATAGCAGGAATAAATTGCAGGAACAATTTTGAAGTTTTTCTTTATGAAACCGATTTACAAAAGGACATTTATAAGTTCGTTTGTGGTGATCAAGATGACGAAGAAATATTACGTCGAGAAAGGGGAAGATATCTGTGAGACAGAATTTTGAAACGCAAACTTGATTTAATACCAGAGATTTTAAAGCAGTGCGTTTCTGTGATTCTCACGATCTGCATCGTGTTCAATCGAATGCAATTTTTAATTTTTTGGAATTTTGTTAATATTCTCAGCTTAAAATTCTATGCTGGTTAGTATTTATCAAAACAATTAGGGTATTGATAAGTTATCTATTACGTCATCTATATTTAAATGTAGTATATTTATTAAAAAATTGAACTAAAGCCTGCATTACGGGGAAGTTTACTAGTAACTATTATATATAATTCCTATTCCGGCTTCATTCATGGATATAGATAGATAGAGAGGATACTAATCCACAGGCTAAACCACAAGCGTCATTGACTTGAAAATTTCACAGCGTATAGACCATAACGTGAAACCCCCAGAAAAAAATCTAATGTGGCCAGCACATGACTTTCTCCATATATAAGATGTAAATATTTATCTACGACAGTAATTTCGATCTCTACATTCCATCTAAACTTGGAAGATTAGTGATTAATTTATATATTATTATCTTTTACGTCACAAAAGTTATAAATAATGTTTTTCGGGACATGATCGATGAAAAACGATGAATTTGGCCTTTCGCCCACAGCGCCCACTAAAGTACATAGTTAGCAACTTCCGGTTTATCAGTATTTCATGAATAAATCCTAAAAACTCAGTGATACAAAAATATGTTTCATACAAAAGTTATAGTAAATTGTTTTTTATAAAACATTTATGAATAATAGTATATACCTAAATATCATATTTATGGAGATATTTTGAAAACCGGAAATGAGCTTTGAAGAATGTAGCTCAACTTCTGGTTATCCGATTTACTCCAAAAACTAATCAACTCTAACGACACCAACCAAAGTACTATATATGAAATTTGGTGTTGATCCGACAAACAGTTTTCATGTTAGAGCGCCCACAAAGTACATAATCATCTTCTTCCGGTTTATCAGTATTTCACGAATAACTCCTAATCAACTGGTGATACTAAAATATGTTAAATACAAAAGTTATAGTAAATTACATTATCTAAAACTTTTATGCGTAAGTCAATATACCTATATATCATATTTATGGAGATATTTTGAAAACTGGAAATGCGCTTTAATGAATAAAGCTCGACTTCCGGTTGACCGATTTACTCCAAAAACTAATCAACTCTGACAGCACACACCACAGTACTATATATGAAGTTTGGTATTGATACGACTAATAGTTTTTACGTTAGAGCGCCCACTATCACACACACACACATACACACACACACACACACACATACACACACACACACACACACACACACACATACACACAGACATCATTCCGAAAATGGTCAAAACGTGTTCTAGGGGCCCCAAAACGTGTATTTCCGTTGAAATCTCGAAGTCGAATTTTTTCATGAAAACAATACTTTCTCTATACTTCGTATATGGAGAAAGTAAAAATGCGACATTGAATCTCTGTGTCATGGGTTCAATTCCAGAAGGCCCCAAAGTCCCGATTTTTCCCATTTAAAAGCATTGCTTTGATTTTCGGGAATTAAAACAAAATACTTCCCAGATAGGTAAGGGAATCAAAACTCAAGGAGCCTATAGATATGGTCATGATCTATCGAAAACACTTATGACTTTACGGAAAAATTCCTGGGTTCGATGCTAGGACGAAGCAAAAATCCCCTTTTTAAAATACATTGAGGTAGTTCTTCATTACTTTTTGATGCATTAATCAAAACGATAAGAAGTTCTTGCTTAGACAGAAGATGAATATTAAAACAAGGTTTAAGAAAAAAATAGATAAGACCATACTGTTCCAGGGTTCGATACCAAAGCACATTAAAATTTCTCGCATAAGGAATATAAGGGAAAAGTAGGACGTCGTTTGAGGCAGTTGCAGCAAATATTTCTGCTTGAATTTTCACACATAGTTAGAGATGGTGCTCTTCTGTTGTACTGCATGGTAAGTATGACCAGGAAGACCCGAGTTCGATGCCGGACGGATAAAATGCAGCGAATTTTAAGAATATTTTCAATCCTCTTTTTCTTTTGAGGACCCTCTCGATATGATGTCGACTAGAAATTAGTGTTATCGATATGCTTGCAGTATGCAAGCTACATTTTACTCGTATAAATATTCGGTAGAGATATGAAAAATTGTTTTGAGTGATCATGGGACGGCTTATTCGAGGTTAACATCCCCCGAAAAACAACACTCAACTCTGAGAATGTTTTGGTTCGAACCAAAGACCATAATATGTTTCACATGCAATTTTTCAGCTTGTAAATTCATCAAAATACGTAAATGTGAGCGAATTTCCATCACATTCGCTTCATTTGACGACTTAAACTGCAACGATTTTCATTAACGTTTTGCGGACGATTTATCGACAAATTTGACGGTGGATTCCCCAATGATCCCCGTTTAACACCTTTTTAATTAATGTCGCTGTTTTTTCAGTGTCATTGCAAACCAAATTAAAAATATTCCATGATGAATTTTTACTATATTTGAAGTATTTTTACTTTCTCCATATACGAAGTATAGAGAAGGCTCAGTCGACACGGAGAGAGAATTCACTCTAACCCATGTGATCTTATTATTAAATACTGAGGAACTTGCGCACAATGTGAAATGTTTGCAGTAATACTGCTTTCTGTGCTGCATCGATGGTATATTCCTCTTATCCAATTTTCTCCATATTCTTACCAAAATTGTTGGTCATCAATCCTTCAACAGATATTGCAAATGGGACAACCTGGACCTCTACTAATTTCCAGATATCCTTTAATTGCCACGCAAGCTCTTCGTATTTGTCCCTCTTTTCCATCTCCGTTCTTCGTATGTTATGAGACAGTGGCACAGCTATATCAATTATAATTGCGGTTTTGTTCGCATTATTAATTAGCAAAATATCTGGTCTGTTGTAATTAATCATTTTATCAGTTAAAACTGGTCTATCCCAATAAAGGATGATCTTGTTCCTCTCTAAAACAGGAGCAGGCTGATATTTTTGTAATATGGAACGATATCCTCATCAAGGAGTTCATATTTCATACCCAGTTGTTGATGTATGAGCTTCGCCACCTGGTTGTGCCTTCCTAGGTATGCTGTGTCTGCTAGATTTGGACAACCAGCCATTATGTGTTCGATGGACTCCCCTGTTTTTCCACATTTTCGGCATCTATCTTCCACATTCAGCTTCAGGATATGTTTTTGGTAATTTAACGTTTTCATTACTCTGTCTTGGATTGCAAAAAGGAATCCCTCGGTTTCAGGATACAAGTATCCTTTGTGTATCCATTGTAATGTGGCCTTTTTGTCGATATAAGGTTCGTCTAGTAATCTTGGAAACTTTCCATGTATATCCATACTTTCCCATACTTTTTTATCCTCTTGAGTGTTTAGTTCTTTACTGGTTCCTTCCTGTTGGAGATTGAGGGGAGTGTATCCCTCATCAGCTTCTACCGCCATCTTCATAAGTTCGTCAGAAGATGTTCTTAGTTTCTCTTTCATTTGAGAAACCTGGACATTACACATATTCTTGATGTTCAGCAGGCCTCTTCCACCTTCCTTGCGAGGTAAATATAATCTCTTGACAGATGAGTTTGGATGAAGGAATCTAAACTTCGTCAGGAGAGTTCTTGTTTTCCTGTCTATTTCATCTAAGTCACTCTCATACCATTTTACTACCCCAAAGGAGTAAATAAGGATTGGAACTGCCCAGCTGTTGATTCCTTCAACTATCCTCTTCCCTGATAGCTTTGTATTACATAATTTTGCAATTCTCCTTATGTATTTTTCCTTGAACTCCCTTTTCAGTTGGGTGTGGTCTATTCTACCGTTTTGGAGAGATCCTAGATATTTATAGATCTCATCCTGTCTTAATTTTTTTATTCCGAGGAAATCTTCTTCGTGTTTTTTAATAGTTCCTCTTTTAATGCTGACAGTCGCACATTTTTCCAATCCAAAGGACATGCAGATGTCTCTGCTAAACAGCGCTACAGTTTTTATTAATGATTTTAGTTTTTCAGGTGTTTCTGCATAGAGCTTTACGTTGTCCATGAACAGCAGATGGTTTAGTCTTCTCTTTCCATTTCTGATTAGTTTATAGCCGATGTTAGTGTCCTTCAAAACAGTAGATAGGGGATTGATGGCAAGACAAAACCATAAGGGTGACAGCGAGTCCCCTTGGAAAATGCCCCTTTTTATATTAATTTCACCTATGGAATAATTACCTCTCATCAGTCTGGTCTTCCACATTGACATGATACTACTTAGAGTATTATATATATTATATATATATTATTATTATTATTATTATTATGCCTCCAATTAGGGGAGTAGTCTGAATTCCAATTTAGTAACTGGCGTAGGTCTCGGGGGTCTGAGCCTGAGGCCCACCACCCTCATTCGTCTCCTAACCTCCGAAGGTGAAGGTCGCACGTCGTTAACGCTCCCTTCCTCCCTATACCCTCACGAAGTCTCTCTATTCACCTTCTCCGCCATGGCCGGTACTCGCCCCACTGTGACATCGCTACAGACTTCGATTGATGAACTTCTGAAGAAGGTTGAAATGTTCGACTCACGACTCACTGAGGCCAAGTCCAGATCCACCGTTGATTCCATTGACGACGAATTTTCACTATTTAAATCCGAAGTAATGAGCCATGTCGATGCTGTGAGGAACGAAATCCAGAAGATGGAATCCCGGATCTGTCACCTCGAAGATGCTGCCACGAAGACGGATGTACGACTGGACGAATTGGAGCAATATAGCCGCCGCAACTGTTTGTTAATTCATGGTCTCCGAGAGGCGAAGAATGAAGACTGTATTGCTCTAGCTAGTAACTTCCTGTCTTCCCAACTACGCGTCGAAGTGCATCCCCTTATGCTAGACAGAGCCCATCGCATCGGCCAACACCGCGACTCCAAGCATCGTCCTGTGATAGTTAAATTTATTAATTATCAGGACCGTTCGAGAGTATGGCGTTCGAAAAAATCCCTGAAAGGCAGCGGCTTCGTCATCACCGAGTCTCTAACAAACCACCGAATGAAACTTCTGACGGAGGCTAGAGATATATTTGGCAGATCAAAGGTATGGACATTCGACGGCAAAATTGTCATTATCAAAGACGATGGCCAACGCACCTTCATCACCACATCTTCTGAACTGTTCGGCATTAAACCTTCCCCATAAACGGCCGACGGAAATAGTTCGATAACTCTTCTTACCATGTCATAATTACTGGTACTCTTTTGGGAGGAAAGTTTTCTTTTGTTGTATTGTATTATTTCTTCTGTGTTTTATCTTCGCCTTAGCTATACTTACGGAACTCTCCTATTGTTTTATTCCTGACTGTGTCACCTTATTCAGTGATTAGTGCAAAAACTTAGATTATTTTACCTCATTCCGTAGTACGTGTTTTTAGTGATTACTGTGTGAAGATATAGTGCATAAACCTAGTTTATTCTACTTCATTTCCTTTCCGTGTGCTTACAGTGATTGCCATATTACAGTGTTTAGATACAGTGCATAAACTTAGGTTATCTACCTTATCCCGTAGTGTGTGTTTTTCAGTGATCATTCTATTACCTTATTGGTAAATTCGTTACTTGTGTGGAATTTGCTTCCCGTATAACCCTATTTAGTCATCTTAGTGTTGATATTGTGAATCAAGTTAGAATAGTCAATATTAGACAGTGTGACTCAGGCTATTGTTCAGTGTATTCCCTTTTTTTCCATTTTTTCAGTGCATAATTACTTGTGATTCCTTTTTATTTTCTTTACTTATCTCACGTATCTCAATGACACTCGCAGCCAGTGGAATGCAGCATACTATCCCTTTGTCTCTTACCTCGCAGGCACACCAGCATGATTCCCAGAACAGGACTCGCCAAAATATTTTTCCTCATAGCTTCAATAGCATTCTTAACCCTGAGGCTCCCATCTACACTGCAGGTACTTCCTACATCTTACCCTCTCAAAACCCTTGCTCAACCTTTTCCGGGTCATTCCTTTCAGGCTCTCTTCATTCTTCTCTCAGTCCTCACGACAACCAATCCATAGCTTGCGCCCCCGCTGATCCTGTTGTTTCCTCGCTCAATCCGTTTGCTAATGAGTTCTTTCCTCAGCAAACACTTTCTCCTCCTTCCGCGAACTGTTTTTCCAACAACTCTAAGAACTCGAATTTCTCTCTTTCAACTAAATTGTCCCTCCACCCTCGGTGCTTTCAGGTTATCTATCTTAATGCCCAAAGCATCCACGCGCACCTCGATGAGATCCGCTCTCTTGTCCTAAGTACAAATGTACATGCCATTGCTATAAGTGAAACATGGCTACAACCTAACGTGCCGTCAACTGCAGTTGAAATAGCTGGTTACAAACTCGTTCGTAATGATCGCATTGGGAAACGTGGTGGCGGCGTTGGATTATACATTAAAAATGACCTTTCTTCTAAAACTATTGCCCACAGCATACCGAAATACAGTAGAAAGCCAGAATATCTTCTGGTCGAGGTTACTTTAAAAACACAGAAAATCCTACTTGGCATAATCTATAGACCCCCTAAAGTCGGCAATTTGAACGACATAGAAATCACACTATCGACTCACTTACATAACTATCAGCATGTCATCTTAACTGGCGATTTCAATGCTAATTTTTCCTCTATGAATCGTGACGCTTTATTTCTCAAAAGCACTTTTCATACTCTTGGACTCAGTATCCTTCCTCTAAATCCCACGCATCATACCCTTAACTCCTCAACATGGATCGATGCTTTACTAACAACCAACAGCGAAAAAGTAGTGACTTATGGCCAACTATCTGCTTCAGGAATATCAGCGCACGACTTACTATATGTGGCTTATTCTATTAAATGCCCAAAACACTCTCCTAAATTCTTAACTCACCGTAATTTGAAGGCAATCTGCAATGATCATCTTTTAGCAGATGCCGCTATCATTCCATGGGATTCAATAGAGTGTATCAGTGACATCAACGAGAAAGTACAAATTTTCAATGATTTTATTATCCATCTACTAGACATTCATGCTCCTCTCAAAACCATTCGCATTTCAAAACCCAAATCTCCGTGGATGAATGACGAAATCAAGGACGCGATGGCGATACGAGACGCTGCCTTCAGACATTTCAAAAAATTCAAAAACTCTGACACATTCAACCGCTACAAAAATCTACGAAATCGAACAAAACAACTCATTAGAAACTCTAAGATCAGATACATGCACCGAATATCAACAGGAGGTTGCTCTCAGTCTTCTCTCTGGCATAATCTTAAAAACTTAGGGATCGGCAAGCCTAGAAAATCGTTTTTACCACCCGGTATCTCCCTGAATAAGGTTAACCAAGAATTCATAGTCCCCGAGTCAAGTTGTAACAAATCCGCTAAAAAGCTCTATATTGATAGTCTTAGTCACTTAGCCATTTCTACCTCTAAAAATACTCGCCATTACTTCAATTTTACTCCTGTCACACAACTACAGGTCCTCCGGTCTCTCCGCAAAATAAAATCTCAGTCCCAAGGAGCCGATGGCATTCCTATCTCCATAATACTAAAATTAGCCATTTATACACTCCCTGTCATCACTCACATATTTAACTTTTCTCTTCTTCAAGGGATTTTCCCATCCCAATGGAAATTGGCAATAATTCGTCCTATAATAAAGAGATCCTCCTCCTCAGACGACTCCCCCCAATTTAGACCAATCAGCCTTCTCCCGGCCATTTCTAAATCCTTTGAGAAAATTATTCACGAACAAATTACTACCTATTTATCAGCTAATAACTTGTACGATTCCTTCCAGTCTGGATTCCGGAAATCACATAATACAAGCACTGCTTTATTAAAGATTACCGACGATATACGTCACGCAATGGACCACACCGAAGTCACAATTATGACTCTCCTCGATTTCAGCAAGGCATTCGATTCCATTGACAGAGATATATTGATAAGTAAACTCCGGTTGCTAAATTTCTCGCCGATGTCCCTACAATGGTTCTCCTCCTACCTAGAAGACCGCTATCAGAAGGTAACTTACAATAACATGTCATCTGATTGGGCTCAAACATACAAAGGCATCCCTCAAGGCTCTACCCTTGGCCCTCTATTATTTACCATATACATCAACGACATCTCCTCTACCATATCCTATTGCAAATACCACTTGTATGCCGACGATCTTCAGCTATATTACCACTCATCAATTCCGACTCTAAATAATGCTATCTTTAAGATGAACTCTGATATTGCTCAGCTCTTCAACTGGAGCAACATTAACCAATTAAAGATCAATCCAACCAAAAGTAACTCCATCATAATAGGACATAAAAATCTCCTTCATGGCCTAAACAATAAAAACCTACTTCCGATAAAAATAGGTGACCAACTTGTCCCTCTCGTCAAATCACTCATTAATCTCGGAGTGGTTATCAACGAAAATCTCTCTTGGGCAGATCAAGTTAATAAGATCTGCAAAACAGTCTATGGATCTCTGTATTCACTCGTGCGACTGAAAACATTTCTTTCCTTTCAACTCAGAAAGCAGCTGATCTCCTCTCTTATTTTTCCTCACTTCGATTATTGTGATGCTGTATTCAACGACCTCTCTGAAGAACTTGCACACAAACTACAATTAGCACAGAATTCCTGTATTAGATTCATCTGTGATCTCAGAAAAAAAGATCATGTTTCTAAATACTACTACCAACTTGGATGGCTCAAGCTCCAGTCAAGACGAAATCTTCACCTTCTCACTCAGCTCTTCTCCATAAGAATTAATAACCTGCCTCAGTATCTATCTGGTCTTTTTCAAACAATGCACAGCATACATTGTCTTCCGACTAGAAATAACCAGCTTCTTCAGATACCAAAACACCGAACCGAAATTTACCATAATTCCTTTCATGTCTCCGCATGCAGGCTCTGGAACTCTCTCCCCACACATATTCAAAACTCTCCTTCGCTATTGGCATTCAAGAATCGCTACTACCAATTCCTTTTTCTTAATCAAACCTCCACTGACTCAGATAAACTTTAGCAGATTAACTTTTTCCTTCACTGAACATCTTTTTTTTTCTCCTTTTCTTTTTTTTCCTTTTATTCCACATATCCTTATCGTTCTCGCACACTCTCACCCCTACTCTTCTTCAAACGTTATATTCCTTTTTATATCGACTGTATTTACCTGTATCGATATATGTATATATATATATATATGCACATACTTGTATATATTTTCTTTTCTCTTTATGCTCATTTGAACTTCTTTAACAAATTTGTTTTTTGTTTTGACTCGCCAAATGTTTATTTTTTTAATTTCTTTTTTATTATTATGATTATCATTGTCTTTTTATTTCATTATTTATCCACTTTTTTGCAACGGGTTAAATGTAAGATGGGACTAATCAGTCTCAATTTCGCCCGACAATAAAGACCTTTATCTATCTATCTATCTATCTATGGCTATCCTCTGGATACGTGTATGCGTGTGTGTGATAGTGGGCGCTCTAACGTGAAAACTATTAACCGTATCAATACCAAACTTCATATATTTTACTGTGGTGTGTGCTGTCAGAGTTGATTAGTTTTTGGAGTAATTCGGTTTACCGAAAGTCGAGCTTCATTCATCAAAGCTCATTTCCGGTTTTCAAAATATCTCCATAAATATGATATTTAAGTATATTTTTTAAAAAGTAAAAGTTTTAGATAATGTAATTTACTATAACTTTTGCATTTAACATATTTTTGTATCACCGGTTGATTAGGAGTTATTCGTGAAATACCGATAAACCGGAAGTAGCTGTTATGTACTTTGTGGGCGCTCTAACATAAAAATCATTCGTTGTGTCAACACCAAATTTCATATATAGTACTTTGATTGGTATCGTTATAGTTGATTAGTTTTTGGAGTAAATCGGTTCACCAGAAGTTGAGCTTCATTCATCAAAGCTCATTTCCGGTTTTCAAAATATCTCCATAAATATGATACTTAGGTATATAATATTATAAAAAAATGTTTTAGAAAATGTTACTTACTATAAGTTTTGTTTGAAACATATTTTTTTATCACTGATTGTTTAGGAGTTATTCATGAAATACTGATAAACCGGAAGTTGCTGATTATGTACTTTGTGGGCGCTATGGGCGAAAGACCAATTTCATCGTTTTTCATCGATAATGTCCCGAAAAACATTATTTATAATATTTGTGACGTCAAAGATAATAATATATAAATTAATTACTCATCTTCCAAGTTTAGATGGAATATAGAGTTCGAAATTACTGTCGTAGATAAATATTTACATCTTATATATGGTGAAAGTCATGTGCTGGCCACATCAGATTTTTTCCTATGGCATAATCCCACAATAATTCTTATAAATTTAAATATCGAAAAGAAAAAGAGAATTGATGAATTGTGTGAAATATACATGCATTTCTAATAAAATTCTCCGAATCGTTCCAAGTATTTGTTTGAAGGACACCGTCGATAAGACCTTCTATTGGACAATCAGGTAATAGAGGACAGTAGCGATCACGATTCTGTGGCATATCTTTGTAAGTAGGGAAATCATGGAGAAAGAAATGATATGCATATTTAGTGAAGCTAACATTCCTGGATTCCTTTCGAGAGAACTTCAAAGAATGGGCAAATAAGTGCAGCTTCATAGAATCACGAAAATGGAGGAAAGAAGGAAATGGAAAAGAGTCAACAGAATGTACAGAGCACCAAACAACGAACTAAGAAGGGAAATAAATAAAGCTAGGGAACATTGGTGAAAGTGGCAGTGTAATGAAATAGAAAAGTTGGTGGAAAGCGGGAGGGCCGACTTAGTGTATAGTAAAGTAAAGCAACTGACGGGGAATAAAATTAGTAATAGAATGGTGACGCTTGTTAAAGACAATGAAGAAACACAAAGAAGAAAACAATGTTGGACCTGTGATACTTGATAGTGAAATAGAACGGGCATTGCGGGATATAAAAGGGAATAAATCAACTGGGGTTGACGAGATCCCGGATGTTTCTATGATTTAATTAGGAAAATTATGATGAAGGGAAATGGCTGAGGATTTTACCAAAACTATCTTGATTCCTTTACAGAAAAAGAACAAGGCTACAGCATGTCGGGATTATTGTACAATTAGCCTAATTTCTCACGCGGCAAAAGTACTTCTAAGAGTTCTGAATAGACGGATCGAGGGAAAAATTCAAGGGCAAATCGGAGATGACCAGTTTGGTTTTCAGAGAGGAAAAGGATGCGATTGGGGCGATGAGAGTACTTGCGGAACGAAGCCTGGAATTTAAGAGGGACTTATGCTTATGTTTTGAAGATTTTGAAAAGGCTTTCGATAGAGTCCATTGGCCAAAACTGATGGGGATATTAAAGAAATATGGTTTAGACTGGAAAGATAGACGTTTAATTCAAAATTTGTATCTGAATCAAACAGCCTGCGTAAGGATAGCTGATGGGGAATCGGATTGGGCTGAATTGGGTAGGGGGGTAAGACAAGGATTTTCTATATCACCAACGCTTTTTAATATATTTGCAGAGGTAATGGTGAAAGAAGCCTGGGAAGAAATAGACGAGGGAGTAAAGGTTGGTGGGGAAGTAGTGAAGTTTGTAAGGTATGCAGACGATAAAGCGTTTGATGTGATTGCTAAGTCACTCATTTCATCATTTTCATTTTCATCATTTAAATTTTCACACTTTCCATCTTGTTCGTGAAGAAAATCTATAATTTGAGGTAATAAATCACGAAATTGTTGCAGAAATTGACCTCTGCTTAGCCATCTGACATCGGTATGTAGTAATAATTCAGGTTGGCCTTCTTCGAGCTGCTGCTGGAAGAGACGCCGTTTGAGGGAACTTCCTCGAATTGAATCAACAATTTTGAATGCTATGTCAATTACCTCTTTTGTGTTTAATCTCTTTTTAGCTAACACTTGCTGGTGAATTATGCAGTGATAGCTCAAAAAGGCTGGGAATTCATCTTCATTTTGACATAGAGCTATTAATCCATTTTTGCAACCTATCATTGCAGCTGCACCATCCGTTGTCATTGAGACTAATTTAAAAAGTGGTACTTTCAAATCATTTAGCAATTTTTAAAGGCTTTGAATATGTCTACACCTCTAGTCCTTTCCTTCAAACAAATCATACCCAACAATTTTTCTTTAGATGTAAAACCCTTAAAAACCATACGAACGAAAACAAGTAATTGCGCTGTATCACTTATATCTGTCGATTCATCACTTAGAAGGGAAACACAACAACATCTATTAATATCATTATATAACTGCTCTTTTACATTCCCACTCATCACTTCAATTCGTCGCATCACTGTGTTTCGAGACAATTATAGATCTTGAATTTCAGCAACAATGTCACTCCTGTTCTTAAAATCGTTGAAAAGTGAGATTGACATTTCAAAAACAATTTGCTTTATAAATTCCCCGTAGCAAAATGGCTTAGATTTTTTTGCTAAGAGATAGCCTACGTTGAATGATGCTGCTTGTGACTTCAACCTTGGCTTTTAAAAAACACTTTATTGATTTGTTAATTGAGGTTTGAGATCCCTAACTTTATGTTTTCTCATTTCAGAATTTGGTGGATAATCTGTTTCATACTTTTTATGTAAAGCTAAAAAATGTCTCTCCAGATTACCCTTTGTAGAATTGGCTGCCGAGGTAAGGCATATTAAACTACAACATTTATCATTAACCATTTTAAAAAAGTTCGAGTTCCCATTCTTCATTGAAGTGATAAGTTTTCGATTTATTCCGACGATCGACCAAAATTGGCCTCGTGATTGATCGGACGATCGACTTGTTGGCCACCCCTGCTCTAAACAATAATAGAAGCGAATATGGAATGAAAATTAACCTTAAGTTAAACTTAAGCTTTGAGGTTCACTAAGGGAAAGAAAGCTAAGTTAAATATAAGGGTGGATGGGGAAAAGCTAGAGCAGTCTAGAGCTAGAGCTAGAGGTGGAAAAATTTTCTTACTTGGGAAGTACTCTCTCTTGGGATGGGAGATGTAAAGATGAGGTTCGTAAAAGAATAGCCTTGGCGAAGGAAGCCTTTGTGAAGCGAAGGGAACTGATGACAAAAAGTCTTGACAAAGGAATCAGGAAAAGGTTGGTGTGTTGCTCTATGGGTGCGAAACGTGGACTTTAAGAAAGGAAGAAGGAAAATTATTTGTAATTGAATTTTCTAGAAATTTACTCTCGGCGTCTTTTTTATTTCTGTTGAACAGTTTAATCACCTCTCCGTATTTTATTTATGCTTTTTGCTAATCTTTCTCATTTCGTGCAAATCCAGCCGGTCTAGCTCTTTAGCTCAACACGCAAGCAATTCCACCACGACAAGGTCCAGAAAAGGGCGTTCTACAATTCACAGTTTCATTGTCTCAACAACAGATTAAAATCTGAATGTTGTCGTGTTCAGAAGAACTTACTCCATCCGTAAGAGAGAAATCTAGAAAGATTGTCTATTGGTCGCTCCACCAGGAGATTACTGCCCAACGTGCTGCAATTGACTGATTTTTGGCCTTTCTTTACTAATCTACAACTTATGTTTGGGAATCAAATCGTGAGATTAGCGCATGTAGCTAAGCTCCAAGAACAGAGAATCAGCAACCGAATAGATTACTGAACACTTACAAATTTGGGATAGACCACCGAGGTTCCTCTAAAACCACTTAACTTCGTGTAACATCGCCTTCTCAATTGCTTTGCGGGATTATGAGATAGAATAGTATGCGCAAATGAATTTTTTATATTGGTTTCTTAATATAATCTTCCTACGTAAGTGCGTTTCCGATGGCTGCTTGCGTCGGTAAATGATTTATGAACAAGAACCTCTACACCCCAAAATTTTAAGTTCAGGTCTTTATTTTTCTCAAAGTCTACGTGACTTCCTTCTGTAAGCAAATACTTAATTATGGACTCGTCCGCCGCAATCTCGCATACACCGCTCTTCTAATCACACCGCTCTCTCTCTCTCTCTTCATCCATTCTCTCTCTCTTCATCCATTCTCTCTCTCTATTCATTCTCCCGACACTCTCTCATCTGTCGACCAATTTGCACACAATAAAAAGCACCTTTTTAATTATTGTCTTTTCCTCGTGATTTTCTCATCAGCAGCTCTTCTCCGGTCTGTCATTAATTACGCGGCGGCTGAAGCTAAGTGGAAACCTTATCAATCTTTCCATAAAGTTCTATTCTATTAAAGCAACGTTATTTGCAACCAACATTATCCCATTAAAGTGCTCTCAATGGTGCGATGATAGCTAAATGGATCCCCAAAATGATACTCTCTCATCGATTCCACGATTGTGTGTTTCGAATCACTCGCATTGTGCGAAGAGGTTAATAAATTAAAACCAAACTTAAAATTCATTTTTACAGATATCGCGTACATCCTTTTAAGCCAAGTGCGGAGAGTAGATGCCCAAAGGTGTACGCTGATATTAAAAAATCGTCAAAAAGAGAGAATAAAAGAGGATATATTCTACTCTAGTGATGATCTTTTAAAGAAAATTTTAAATCATTCTTCCGAGCTAGAACTTTTATAAATTAAATAATAGTTCAAAATAAATGTTGTCACTGGTCGATCACAGAGTTCCAAAGGCGTTCTAGATTTCGAAATATCTCTAAGTGAATTCAGCTAGTTTGACACTTAAATCCTTATTTTCGGGCAAACTTCTTAGATTAGTTTCCTAGAGACTAGCTCCTCTTTCTAGTACAAAAGGGACGGTATGAAAACATTCCAAACTTAAATGCATCAACTCCACAACCAGGTCAGGGGTAGAATGAATTTTTTTGCTGTAACTTCAGAAAAATTAAACTTATAAAACTTTAAGGCAGAGGACGATGAGCGCGTACTCTAAATTGCCTCTAAACCAAATGAGGTGATGACGCCATTTTACACGCGTTATTTTCCTGGATTTTGGAAAAGGGATACCAAAAACCCTTTCGATGTGCCAAAGAAATCAGTTTTAACGAAAGAATATTGCGATGAATTTACTCAATAAGTCAAATTCAAGTTTATTTGCTTCATTGTTAACTTTGCAAAGCATTAATACTCTTAAGCTAAGCTTCGTTTTTACGCAATTTCGATAATATTCGAGGGCGAATCCGCTCCATCGGAACATAAAAAAATCACTTTTCCAGAGAGAAAAATTTAAATTCTCAAAAGCCGTTCTTTTGCCGTCTCTCAAAAAAATGAGAAACATAATATTTAACTGGTTTGACCGAATTTGACGATTGGTTTGTTAAGTGTATGATCTTTGATAGTGAGAAGACGTTGGATAAAGAAATCGAGAGTTTTATCTCGGGGAATAATACCAGGTGTAGAAATATGAAACCAGAATTTTTTTGTAATAATTACACGTCTTTTATTTGAAAATTATAAAAAACATTTTATTCAAAATAATCTCCATTGGAATTTATACATTTTCCCCCCCTCTCCGCCAGGTAATGAATGCCACGCCAAAAACAATTCTTCCCTTTAAGCGAACCATTTGTTGAGCCATTCTTGTACATTTTCGTACGAATGGAAGTGTTGTTCGGCGAGTGCGTGTCCCAATGATGCGAACAGATGGTATTCGGAAGGAGCCAAGTCTGGAGAATAAGCCGCATGTACTAGCATTTCCCAATTGAACGCCTTGATCGTATTCGTGACCCGTTTTGCTGTGTGTGCAGTATCATGAAGCAAAGTGGCTTTATGTTGCCTTTTTGCATATTCCGGTCGTTTTTCACATATTGCTCGATTCAAATCGAACATTTGTTGTTGGTAGCGATCAGTGTAAACGCTTCTACCAGTTTTAGTAGTTCATAATATTTTTGGATGCCATTTTTTTGGATTGGTTTTTCCAATCCGACTCCAATTGGATGTCGATGTATCCCCTGGATTCATCCATGACTTACGACGCTTAGGATACTGAAAATATATCCAATTTTCATTACCTGTCATTATTCGATGGAGAAATGATTTTATTTCATGTCTGACGAGCAGCATTTGACAAGTGGTTTTTCAATTTTCTTGCTGTCTTTCATTCAGTTTATGTGGGACCCATTTTCCCACTTTATGAATCTTTCCCATAGCTTTCAGACGAAGAGATTTCTGTGTCACATTTAATTGTTCTCGAGTTCTTGTTGAGTCTGAGTATCGTCTTCATCCAATAAGACTTGCAAGTCCTTGTCTTCAAACTTTTTCGGTGGTTTCCCACGGTCCTCGTTTCTCAAAATCACCACTTTTAATTTCTTTAAACCACTCCAAGCACTGAGTTTTGCCAAGAGCATGTTCACCGTATGCTTCGACAAGCATTCTAAGTGATTCTGTAGCAGTTTTCTTCAAATGATAGCAGAAAACCAATGATATCGGCAAATCATAGCTCATGCATAGGGAAATTCCGGTTTCATACTTCTACACCTACATCAGTAATATTTTATTAAGAATTTAAATTAACAAAATTTACCCAAAATTCAGTTTTCATACAACAAACATCTGCGGTTAACCTTGTAACAACTAAAAGTCGTAAAAAGTTATCAATCTACTTGTCTGTATAAGAGTTAAAAAAAGGCTCCAAATAGCCATGTTTGCGAACAACCAGTCTTGCAGAAGTACCCAAAGCGCCCACACCATAGCCGGTTTTTAATCCGGGTCACAAGGGTAGTAAGCAATGGAAGTGAATGGAGCCTTTCACACTAGCCGAGAAGGGATTATAGACCTCGTGGTCGCCGGGTAACAGCCGGCCCAACGACTGAAGAGGACGGCACCTGGTTTGAACCTTTACGACCATTAACGACCGGGTGTGGGTAGTAATGCACGTCGGTCAAATGAGCGCTTTCACATTGAACGGTTGTTGCCGGGTGCCTTCCCCCATCCCTTGCTGCTTATTTTGGCCTTTTAAAGCCACCAGTATTAATTATTTTTTCATCGGCAACTGTTGAATGTAAACATACATCACTTATCATTCACCGAGAAGTAAGGTTCATTCTTTTTTTTGACATGCGGCCGCTGCCGGGTAAAAACAATGTTGCTATATGAATGTTTATAAGATGTTGTTGGTGGAGAGGGAGAGTTTCATTATACGCCTCCACTTTTACAAATTCTTATTTAAGCGTACTTCCAATTATATATTTTTTAACTACCGGCAATGCACCAATTACTCACTGATATATCGTTTTATCATATCAAACAATATTTAAGAATTAATTATACTAATATATTTATTAAGAATTTCATATCCGAAAATAACTTGGTGTTAACTAGGGCATGTAAGGAACAGTGTGTAGTGATATGTGATAAACAACAATATGTGGACAAGTGCCGTGATTGTATTGATAACAATAAAATTCAAATCCTTAAAAAAGATCCAACAAAGCCCCATCAAATGTGTTTGAGTGAAGAAAACGAATTTACTCTCGGATAGAGGAAATGACGTCTGATAATGTGTATGAAATTTGGTAGAAAATATCCTTAAGAAGGAAGTGAAAAAAAAGAATGCCGAATGACGTAGTGAATGTAGACGAAATTAGCAAGTAATTTTTAAAAAATCCAAAGAGAATTGATTTTTCACCAACGCCGGAGAAGGAACCGGGCCTGTTTATGGCTGGACCGGTTCTTGTGTGTGAAAGCATCCCTACCCCGGATTCACGACCATTTTATGTCCGACCGGACGAGCGAAACCGGTGAATGTGTAACTAGCCTTGAGTTAAGGTTAACCGTGATAGAGGTATGCGTGTTATTCTCGGAAGCATTCTATCTTTGGGAGAAGAATAGTTCTCAGTTGAAAGTGAAGAAACTGAACTGAATGGTTTTGTACGTTGATTACAGCAGGAGGAATAAAATCATTATCATTCTTCTTAGAACAAATGAATACAGACAACAGGAGCTGTGCCTTCATCACGAATTCGGACTTGTTTGAATCGTGCGGCAGCAATTGACTGGTTCTCTGCGCATGCGCGTGCCAGTGCGAGACATGTAATTCGCTAGGAATGCCTGATATCACTCGGAAGCGAAGAATCCTCAAAGAAATTAGGAAAATGGAAGTCACGAAAGATAAATGGAGGCCATTTGCGGTGTAAAGGGCGTGAGAATTAGCAGAGCAATGAGGGGACGCTCTCTCTACAGAAGGGAGTTACGCTTTTCGTCACAGATCAATGAAAAGCATTGAGACCTGAGAGAGAGAGAGAGCAAATTTACTTTATCAGAAAAAAATACGGGCAAATTCTTCGAATGACAAATTCATTCGTCTTAACCGAGATATCGCTGAACCTTCTTTCTTCGGAGCGCGTTTTATAAGAACATATTTCATTATTTATACGTAATTTATTTTTCAAACGAGCATCTCTTCCACTGGTAGATTGTACATAAATTAACGAAATTAAGTAGAAGGGATGCATACTAAATATTTCGCTTACACAAAATTCAATAAAACAAATATCCAATACCATAAATATAATACAGTTAAAATGCTTAAAAACAGTTAATTTAGAACTAAAGTACGCTCAACTTCAGATTTACGTCAATCCTTGAACTACGAAAGAAACGCTGGTTTTAATGGATCTCATTGAAAGAGCGTGTCTCAGGAGCGAAGTGCTATTGACGATTCCTCTCTGAACACTATCTTCACACCTATGAAAATGTTTTCACCACATTTTGAATGCATACGCCAGTGAATATAACAAATTTAACTGAAATTCTCAATTAAAAAATCAGCGGTGAAGTGTTCTTGCGATTTCAGCAACTCCTGCTCGATCTCAATGCTCTTTCGTTTTCACATTTTATAATGTATAATGTATTTTTTCTACAGCTTCATCACCAGGAATTCCTTTCCTCTCAAAAGAGATGCAGTTCGTATTTTCCTCATCCACTCATCTTCTTTCCACTCTTCCATTCCGAGGCACAACTCCTATTTTAAAACAAAATAATCACAATAAGCACAAATTACAATTATGTTTACCTTAATTCAGGGTTTCCCAAACTTTTTCTGCAATGGAACACTTCGCAATCCTTGGAAGTTTAACGGAACACATAGCTTATTTTTAGATTATGTCATTTTACTTGTAAAATTTTAAAAAAACATTTAATTAAAACAAATTATATATTTAGTAGTTATTTTAAATATAAAATCACAATATTATAATATTAACATAAAAATATGAATAGATAAATTATTTACACGACACCGTTTCCGCTTAACACGCCCACAACACATACATAAAGGCAGGAAATTAAAAATATTGCTTGAAGCAGATAGTAGAAGATCTTTAAATGTATTTCAGTGTATAACACATTTCCAAATTGTCGTGGAACACCTATTCAGTTCAGCGGAGCACCGGTGTTTCGCGTGGGTTTGGGAAGCCATGCTTCAATGCTTTCCACAAAATGAAGGATTAGATTAGACATTTTTCTCTCGTATACATTCTTAGTGTTTCGTTTCCTCAAAATGCTCAGGTTCGATTGTACCGTAATACTGATTTTTCGATATAGAGCATGGTGTCGCAATATCATTGACAAAACATAAACGAAGCAAAATTAGTCATTTATCCTTGAGTGGATCGCTCACAAAAGAATTCTGCAATTTTTCTTATCTCGACCTCCTTTTCACTGCGGATTGATGTCCAATTTCCTTCGTTTCACACATTTTACCCACGTGCAGCTTAAGTCGTAAAAAAGCAGGAATGAATATGAACAACACTTTTCTTCTGAATGGAAAAGTAGTTACAGAATGTTTTCGTAAGCATTATATTTCAAGGAGTTCACAATTATGAATGTGGAGCAGATTTTGTTTTGGGAAAAATATTTCGTAAATGGCTGAAGAAATATCTACAGAATGTAATAATATGTAATATAATATTGTAATAATATGAGGCGTACGCTGCGGGCCGAGCGAGTCCGTAGCAAACACATTCACATGGGAGTAATCAAATCCGAAAGGGGCCGATTGGTTCCGGCCGGTGCCGAGCTGGTTGTATGTTTGGCCTTTTTGGCGGCCGAATGCACAAATAGAAGGAAAGTTGTGGAATTCTCAAGCAAAAGTGAACACACACTCGCTCGAGCGCGGACTCGCTTTGTGAAAGGCGCCTGAAAATAACTTTCTTGAATTTATACATAAAATGTTAAAACTCTTTGGTGGGATACACTAAAATAAATCGTTTATCTACAATATTAATGCAGGTCATGGTGGATTGAAAACTCAATTGGGAGACCGGAATTTCTAGGTCACTAGTATAACATGGACGGCAAACAACGGATATGGAAAAGTATTCTTTTCTTAATAAGGGTATTTCTGAATTAAGTAAATTACGTGTATCACTCTTAAAGCCCTAAACATACCTTATAAAATGAAACGTTTTTAGTGTTGTAGTAATCTTTGATTTATTGAAAATATTTTTAAGTTCATGAAATAAAAACTTTTAAATAATCGATTAATTCATCCGTTGTATGAGATCCCACCGACAGAAGCATTTTAGCGGAAGAGGGCCCCCCGCAGTGAAATGATTTCAAATAGAAATTAACGTATAAAGACATAAATATGAAATACTGGGGATTTTTATTGTAGTATTGGATGTATTTAGGGATGTACACGGGTAGCCGAGAAAGCCTGTCATGAAATCGGAAAACCAGAAAAAGCAGATTGCATACAACGTAATCCAATCCATAGATGCGGCCGTGATGTTGTGGAAATTAATCGTAAATATAATATTAATGATTAAATACGCATGTACTTCTTTAGTGTCCAGTACACTTAGCTTATATAAGTATTTAATAATATTCCAAGAAGAATTCGAGGAATGTTTTTGAAGAAAATTTAATTCCATATATTAAGGTTCTTCGGAATGCGTTTCAGCAGATGCGATTGGTTGATTGGGCAGCGGTGAAATATAGCGGCGGTGGCGTAATTGGTGAAGATGAACGGCGGAAGGGGAGAGAGGAAGCAGATGGGTGCCCAGTCGGATGACCATTCGTCTAGGAGACCAAGTGATCATCAATCACAAGAGGTTTCGCTTGCTAAATAAACCTACGTATCGTAAGTAATTTGGTTACACTTGGTGAGTAATTACACTTCATAAATACGCCGTCCCAAATTCACATCTTAAGAAGCACATATTCAAATACCAAAGCACATCGTCATCTGCGTATTCTCATATTTCGTCTCGATCTCGGCTTTTAAATTGAACAATACGCTCTTGCGTGACTTTATGGAAATTTTATATGAACATAATGCTGCTTTCAACATTATTTCGATTGATATCACTTGTTTATCGATAACTATTCCTCGATTAACACCGAAAGCATGTTTCTTCTATTTATCTTTTGCCCGTGATCGCCATCGACTTCTCTCTTCGTCCAGCTGTAACGATCTCTACTTCACTCTACTTCCTCTCAGCTGAAGCCTCTCCTCCTTTCTCGAATATCTCCTATCCAAAGAAATTGATAAAGTAAGAAACTAGTAAGAGTGGTGGAAATCTTCCTTTGTGATTCCTCGTATCCGAACAGCCTTAAGCCTAACCTCGTGGTGGTTGTTTACACTAAACACCTTCATGAAAGATACCAAAAGAAAGAATGCCCATGGTTTTCTAGTAAGTTCTTTGAGTCAATCCGGAGCATTGTGACAATCCATTCACCGGATATTTGCCCATTAATTCCTTACTTTCTTTAGACAATAACTCACACAAAACATTTTAAAATATTTCCTTTCGATGCTTTTTATTCGGTGGCATCAAAATGTTCAAAAAAGGTGAATAACCACCAAAAAGAGTTGCACGTTTTCATTTTCATTGGTAATTTGAGATTTCCGATTACAAATTATGAGCCATTGTTGAGAAAGCTTAGTTACGCCGCGTCTCTCAACAATGCTTTCCGCGAACGTTTCAATTAACGCGGTCGTTGTGGATTTTCAAGACGATTTAGGCATTTTTTTACGGATTTAGTTGGATATCGTTCTTCATATGTCTACTCAATTGTGATTCTGGTTTTTTATATTTATTACGACTTCCGTTTTTTCTGTGGTTTTCTGTCTAAACACAGTACTGGATTTATTCCACACTCCTGTTTACGTAATTTTGGTCCAGGTTCGTGATGTTTATGGCAACTTTGGCTCTCTCTACGGATTCTTGACAGGATATTTCTCCGTATTTGTCACAAAACTTGTCTCTTTACGTGATATTGGCTTTCTTTACAGACTTTTGGCTCACATTTAATTTAATTCGCTTGAATTTTCTTAATTAAGAAGGAACTTAACGAAAAATACAGGAAGATGGATGGGCCAAATCCAGTGACTGCCAAGGTCCCTCGACTTAATCCCATAGACTCATTCCTGTGGTGTTACTTTAGAGAGTTAGTTTACTCCAAAAAAATATAAAAACTTAACAGTATTGCAAGGAAAATTGCAGGGAGGAGTAAAAAACGATTAAAAAACAAGATGGAGTTCGCTTAACTTAAGAATAATGTATTTACAAGATGAAAAATTTACATTGTGTGTGAAAGTCGTCATTTCGAAAACTTTCTTTAATTTCGACAAGTAAACAAGTAGTTAAAACTATTTATCGTATTATTTGACTTTTGACTCATCCTCAATTAAATCAACGTACATACTACGTTTTTGATAAAATTGTCAACATGACACTGGAAAAAACTTCATCCTCAATACACTTTACATGGTCAATTGACGCTAAATTGAGTACAGTTTTTAGGTGAATTAAAGAGTATTCATCTAAAATGACTGTGTTAATTGAAGCGTTCGCGGAATGCATTGTTGGGAAAGCTTAGTTACACCGCGTCTCCCAACAATGGCCTATACTTTGTAATACTCGCGAGGGATATTGTTGTTGACTTAGTAACGAGGGGGAAGTGGTATTTTTTCTTACCACAGGAGAGTTCCAAAGCGATGCCAATTGGAAAAACGTTTTTTATTTTGGATAATTGAACACATTAAAAATACACCAATTTGAGTTATAATGAGGCTTTCACTCGTCTGTTAAAAAAACTGAGAATCTTCGACTCACTCTGTTTTAAATCTTATTTTAATTATGTTGCCGTAAAGACAGCTCAATAAAACTTTCGTGATAAATAGCTAATGACTTGGACAAGGTTTTAGAGTAGTTACGAAAAATATATTTACATGAAGTTTAATTTTAAATTGGCTTCAAAGATTTTGATCAAATTCATGACGTCACAGGTTTTTTTAATTTGAAGTTTTATTCTGATTGAATGGAAGCAGTTGTGAGGAAAAGCATTCGTGAGTCAGTTGAAATGACTATTCAGTTATTCTAGAGAAAACATTGACTCTCTATATTTATACGGAGCGTTCCAATCCCGCGTAAAAGAGCGTACGTGTGAACGCCGCTATTCTTTACGTTGCCATGGCGAAATATGTCTTGAAAGTCACGGTATTTTTAAATGCGAAATAAAATACGAGTTACGGATTTTTTAAATTCGAAAAAAAATCGTAACTCGAAAACGAATTAAGGGCTGAAACCCAAAGTGGGGTGATTCGGAAAGCCCAAGAGGAGCTCTTCCGATTATCACTGCTTCATGATACACCCTGTATTTAAGTACACGCACCAGTTACTTTGATCCTGAATCTGTTTTTCAGGCCCTTTTGTGAGGACCTCAGTGGCCTCTCATTGAGATATTGTCTAAAAACCCCTCCGGGACTACAAAATTGCAGTCATGATAACGTAACGAGAGATCATTTAATGGAATCATACAATGATTCTGATCAATCTCCGATGTATGAGAAGTATTGAAATATATGAAAGAAATACGGGTACTCGAATTTAATTGGCGATGTCCTCTGAATTAAAGAGATAAACCTGATAAAATGAGTATAGAAATAACGACATTCAAGTGAAGCCTCCAAATATAAACACGGTTATGGTTATGTACTTGCCCCCTAGTGATTGCAGCGATGATGATGGTTCATGAACAAACAGAGGAAATTATGGGAAGGGTTAAGGGCAATAAGATTCTCGTTGTTATGGGAGACTGGAACGCGGTAATCCAACAAGGCAATGATGGGGAAGATGTGGGAGAACTCGGTTTAGGGAAAAGGAACGACAGAGGACAGAAACTGATAGACTTTTGCAAGAGAAGTAATCATCACAAACACACTCTTTCAGCAACACAACAGATGGAGGCACACAAGGAAAAAGCCCGGGGATACAGATAGGTACCAAATTGATTACATTTTGGTAAGAAAGAGGTTTAGAAATAGTGTTAAGAACTCAAGAAGTTATTCTGGTGCTGATGTCGATTCGGATCATAAGCTGTTCATGATGAAAACCGAGCTTAAGTTTAAAAAGATCACTCAACCAAAACGTACACCCAAATGGAATTTAGAAGCTCTGAGGGGTGGGAAGTCTATAGAATTTCAAGAGTCAGTCAGCAAGGCTCTGGATAGTAAGGGGAGGGAACTAACCACTAACGAGGAATGGGAAAAGTTTAAAAATCGTGTCAAGGATTGTGCTCGAAATCTGTTGGGAGGATTAAACACACCAAAATTAGAAAACCATGGGTAACTGTAGAAATTTTAAATAATATGGAGGAAAGAAAGAAATGGAAAAGAGACAACACTGACCATGAATGCATGCAAAAGAGCATTAAATATTTTATTAATGGCTAGACTTCTATGTTTACGGGTCAACAGTTTGTCGATGAGAGAAGTGGGATAACCGTTGTTAGAAGCGATCAATTTAATTGTTTGGAGTTTCTTGTTGAAATTTTCTTTAGAAAGTGGGATGGTGACTAAACGATTGGCGAGGGAATGGAACGAGGATAATTTCTGTGATGGATGGTGATTTGAATTGAACGGGATGTCGTGGTCTGCGTAGGAAAGCTTGCGAATGATAAAGAAATCTAACTTCTGATTTTGGATAGAGATAGTAAGATCCAGAAAGTTTATAGTGTGGTTTTTTCCAATTCAAGGGTGAAATTGATTGAGGGAATTAATGAGAGATAAAAATTGGTCAAGTTGTTGAACTGTTCCACACCAGATACACAAAATGTCGTCCACATATCTATGCCAACTCTTTACAAATTTGAGAATATGCCAGGAAGAACTAAATGATTTACATTCAATATGATTCATAAAAATATCCGCTAAAATAGGTGACAATTTATTAAACAGTGCTGGACTTGATCCCCTACTAAAAAGTGACATTTCTTCCCTTACAAAATTGTGTACTGACCAGAATTATTTCTTGTTTAACGGTGAAGTTTACCAACAAAACGAAGGTCTTTTTATGGGTTCTCCACTGTCACCTATTTTAGCGGATCGGTTACAAACCCCAATTAATCCACACCTTAATTAAAAGTCATAAATTCAAATGATTCATTAATCGTCATACCACCTTATCTTCTAATTCTACGTCCTCAAAAAAATATCTAAAATTGAACTTCTGTCCTAAACTCACCAACGGCCCTACTAAAATATTCAAAGATAAAGGCATCAATATCGTCTTCCATAATCCTTACACAATTAAAAACGTTTTGGGCAACACCAAAGACAGCATTGAAGCATTTGACAAATCAGGCATTTACAACATTAAATGTCCTGAATGCAATTTAATATACATTGGCCAAACAAGACGAAATTTGATTACACGTTTTAAAGAACACATTGCGCATTTCAGATTTGGGAGATTTCAAGTGTGGCTAAAACGACACTGGTCATCAAATATCTTTTAATGATTAAATCTCTCACATTCTTCTCATACTCGTTTAAAGGCCTTGGAAAATTTGTACATTTATAAAAATAAAGATATATTAATGAACCAGGATTTAGAAATTAACCAAACCCTCTTCAAATTAACGGACACATAGCCTTTCTACGATCTCAATTCTGTTCCTTGCCGTCTCTTCTCCCGACTTCCTTGCATTTCTTTGCCGACCTTAACCTGGCGATGACTTCTTGGAAGTCAAAATACGTATCGCCGCTTTGCAAGGTTCTTGATGGTTTTTGGAATTTATTCTTTATATTAAACTTATAGAAAGTAATTTTTTTTTAATATCACATAAATGCAGAAATTTTGCAAAAACGGAAGCGAGTTCGGAAAACAAAGCTCGACTTCCGGTGAACCGATTTACTCCAATCAACTCTGACAGCACCTACCAAAGTGCTGAATATGACGTTTGGTATTGATAAGACAAATGGTTTTCACCTTAGAGCGCCCACAAGCACACACACACACACATACACACACACACACACACACACACACATACACACAGACATCATTCCGAAAATGGTCAAAACGTGTTCTAGGAACCCCAAAACATGTATTTCCGTTGAAATCTCGCATTCGATTTTTTTCATGAAAACAATAATTTCTCTATACTACATATATGGAGAAAGTAAAAACAGATAACCAGAAATATTGTCTTCTAAATATACCCCTTGAGGAACGGAACAGTGTACCTGCGTAAGTCTTCGAACCTTTCCCAAAATATATCAAATGTTTTAGTAAGGGTATGAGCAAAATTCAAAATTTGACGAATGAGTCTGCCGAAATGTTAAACAAGTAGGTGATGTACGTTGGGGACTCCGTGGCTGCCGTGGAGGAGGCCTATCAGGAACCCCGAAAGATCATAAGTACAAGTAGCGTATATGCTGTTTAAGGTTATTTAAAATTCATATCAACTTATAGGTAATTCATAGCGGTGTTTTTTTATAATTCATATATTTACTACATTTTTTGTATTAATTAATGTTTTGTTACTTTTTATTTATACATGCTTATTTTGTATTTAGTTGACTTTACTGTATGTATACAAATAGTTTTAATTAATTGTTATGTTTTTTAGTTTCTTGCTTGTGTTCTTGCGATTAATTGCAGCAGTTTTGTACAATAAATAAATAAAAAAACATATTTATTCGACATGACTTAATATTAACTTTATCTTGGTTCATATAACCATTTTCTATTAAATTATGAGGCATACGTTACGACCAAGACGAAGCGTTTTGATTTCCCCAACGGGCACTTCAGCCAGATATAGTGGAGGCATTTTAGGCAAGAAAATGCTCAACTTATCCTTTTTGGTTTATCAAGCTGAAAATTGGTGGAGATGTTCTTTAAACAGCCAAAAGCAAAATCCCAAAAATCTCAAAAAATCCCAATTGGACAACATGCCGAAATATTTAAACAAAAGTCGCCATCTTGGATTTTCGACCTTGCATCATATTGAACGGTATATCTCCGTATCTAATGGTGATAAAGACACACGGTTTGCTTTAAACTACTTACTAAAGTGTAAGCTAGGCCCATGGTACTTTATATTGAAATAAAAATGAGCAAATATAAAGCTAAACACGAAAAACAACTCGTCTTAGGGTAGCTTTAACGGGAAAATCAGCGTAAAATGTCGATTTTCGACCTTTTATTGTCATTAAATCCAAAAATATACTGAAATAGAAGTTGTAGAACACATCAAAAGGCTTCATAATGTTTTATTATCATCTCCGTAGTCCAAACATTGTAGCTTCTACGAAGCGCCAAACACGCTCGCTCACTCAGTAGACGACCTCTAACGCGGAGCGCTTATGTGCAGGTTTCCAGCAAAACACCGATTAGGGGAGACCGGGGCTGGTTGGCCCGGTTTTTTTGTTTATTTTATATTACTTTTTTGTACATATTTAAACTTATGAAATTATTGCTAAATTTTAGATGCATTCTTACTGAATCTGGATGGCAATTATTAAACTTGAAAATATGAGTTAAACATTAAAAAATATAATAATTACTGGATGTATGTCGAGTGGGCCAATCAGCCCCTACATCGGGGTAGGTTGGCCCAGAGGCTGCAGCACGTTGACCCATATAATCTTTTGATAAGTTAAACTAGTATAACTTTAGGAAATCAAAGTAAAACTAATGGTTATCAGTAAAGACCTTAAAAGGCTGCACGATTAGGCAAGCAAAAGTGGAAGCAAACAATAAATACATTGCCACATCTATTAATGAATCAAAAGCTTTATGGAAAGAAATCAAGGCTGAGACTCAACTTAAGTCTGAAAGCTGCTTAAGAAATATGTCACCTGATGTCTTTAATGATTACTTCACCAATGTTATTGAAAAGTAAATTGAAGGCTCTAACTTAAAACAGCACAATGTATTATAGTATAATATATCTAATAGTTGAATTACTCCAACTCAAAGTCATTTCACTTAGCACCTGTAACTGAAAAAGAAATATTCAATATAATTGCCTCGTTAAAAACCAGTAACTGCTGTGATATACATGGCATGAATTCAAAGCTGTTAAAAGGCATAGCACATGCTATAGCATATCCTCTAACCAAAGTTATTAATCAGATATTTGAATCTGGTAATTATCCAGAACAATTAAATATCACAAAAGTTATCCCAATACACAAAAAAGGTGAGAAAACTGACCCTTCAAGCTACATGCCCATATCAATAATTCCTGTCTTCTCTAAAATAATAGAGAAAGCATTATTTTCAAGTATATGTAATTAATTTGAAAAGAAGAATCTAATAAGTCCTACACAATTTGGTTTCCTGAAAGGCAAGGTGCCATAGAATGTGTCATGTCAATGATCAGTGATATTGATTGTTCCTTTGAAAGCAATGAAACTACTCTATTTTCCTTCAGTGACTTGTGTAAGGCAATCGACAGTGCTTCCCATAAAAAACTTCTTTCAAAATTATACTCCTATGGCATAAGGACTACTCCTTTGAGACTCTTAGAAAGTTAATTAAGAGGTGTGTGTCTATAAACAACAAGCTATGTAGTAAAAAACTAGTAAAATATGGAAATTAATATAATGCGTCAGCAGGGAAGGATCTAGAAAAAATTTTTGGGGGGTTTGAGGGGATGGAAAAATTTAAAAATAAAAGATATCACAGCTTTCAATAAACATGACGTTAGAATTGTGTTAGACAAACTAGAATTAGCTAGTGATTGCTTACTAAATTGTGTTTTTATTTTCGTTATTTGAGTTTCATTTTCGAAAAATAGGCACAAGTGAAATTTCGGGGAGGGGGGGGGGTCCGAACCCCCAGGAACACCCTCCTGGATCCCTCCCTGTGCGTCAGCAGAAAGGAAATAATTCAACAATGACTCAAAGCAACTAACCGTGGAAGACTGCCCTTCGTTGATGGTTGGCAGTTTAGGTCGATTGTCGATCGATTATGACTTTGGCGCAACCTCGACCTATCGAAAACGGTTAAGAACAATTTTTTTGCTGTATCATTACTCTAATGTGTGTTATAATGTAAAGTTTGACTGTGTTGTGTTGATCTGATTGATTGCATATTATTGACATGTCTTATACATGCATATGTATGTCGTTGGATAAATAAAAATTATTATTATTATTTAAGATTATAACAATCTTTACAGGTTCGTGTTTTCTTTTTAAATTCTTTTTATCTCGTGATTACGACGATCTTTTGACCTCTGTAACGTATAAAAATATGTTTAACTTCGAAATTTATATTAATAATTGAATAAACTGGACGAATTATGCATATTATTATCATTAAAATTAACCTTTCATCGAGTTTAAAAAAATATAGAGGACGGGGCAGGTTGGCCCGGGTGGCCATCATGCCCCGTCGTTTCTGGGCCAACCTGCCCCATCGCTATGTTTACAATAAATTCTATTAGTGACATAAACCACTGAAGATATTTCGAATGCATGCCATACATAAATAATCCTTAAACTATGACCTTTAATTATACTATTCACCTGTTGCGCCTAAAGTAAGCAAAAGTTAAATAAAACACATTTAACCGACGAGAAGAATTTTACTGAAGCACGCACAAAAACAATTAATCATTACAACTTGTCCAAAACTGCTCCGCCGGCAATATTGGTCCTATAGATTGAGGGGGACAGCACTAACAACCTACTGATTGATTCCTAGCACGATCTAGCGTTTATTGTATTAAATAACTCGACTGGGCCAACCAGCCCCTATGGCCAACCAGCCCCGGTCCCCCCTATAATGCAGGAAAGTATATTCTTATTCCTACATGTAAATAATTTTATTAATAAAATATTTAAGCGTTTAATAATTATAACTTTTTAAGATAAAATTTAATAAAAGGAAAGATACCCCATTAATTTGGACGAATTTTTTTCTTGATGTTTGCATCCTCGGGTGAGTTTTCAATTTGGCGAGAATGAGGTAAGATATCGAAATGCGGAGTAATGTCGTCTTCTTCTTCCTCATTTATTTCATCTAAATCGTTCGGATCCGAACAATACCAAAATCAAAGACCGGATCGTTACCACAGCCGTTTCTTCATTGTCCAAAACCACGCTTATGCAAATAGAACACACAACCTCCACTGAAGTAACCATGCTTATACGTGAATGGCACCCACACCACAAAGAAACATACAGCACTTACAAGTCACAAACCCAAGCCTACACTAGGCATTCAAAACTTAAAGGAACGCTGAGAACTACGCCCAAACTCATTCTAGGAACTTAAAAAAAAAAACGAATAAATGCCAAATAATGAAACTAAAAGCTGCGCAGCAGTCATTTTCCGGTCTGAACGAGTTCTAGATTCAAAAAATGGAATCATCCTGCGTAGAATTCCTTTGGAATCCGTTTATCCCATTGAATGGGCTTGCTTTGATGATAAGGTGAGAATATTTGCCAGGGAGATCTGTTTTAAGAAGTTAAATACCCTCCGCGATAAACTCACCAGATTATCCCAGAAGTAATTACGCAGGATGATTCCACCTGCCGCCGATTTTCCTCAAAACTCCCTCCCACAGAGCATGTATTTTACCCGCGAGTGAAAAACCTATCCTACGTTAACTTTTCTGATAACGAAGTCAACCTCCTACTAAAAGGCCTGAATTTTAATTCTAGCCATTATAACGGTAATGATTTTAAGAATCTGATAGCTGATTGTGAATATATTTTCAACCATCAAGGGAATGATTGTTCCTTAAAACGTAACTTCACCCATACCATCACTTCAAATCTGAAAAATCTAGTGTAGCCTTCTTACTTCCCCGTAAACTTACTTCCCAGGAAACCTTACTTAGCATCATGAATACTGCGGAACATGAAAATCTCGTTATTTCCAAAGCCGACAAAGGAAAGTGCATTGTCATAATAGACAAAAGTAATTACACTCAAAAAGTACAAACCTTCTTAAAAGACAACCATATATTGAAAATCAACGACCCTACCTACGAAGTAAATAAAAAAGTGAAAGAAATAGTGAAAAAGTGTACAACTGTGCTAAAACCCTTGGATTATTATAAAATAATTAATCCAAATCCTCTTCCTCCACGATTATACGCTCTCTTAAAGTTACATAAACTTGATATTCCCATCCAACCAGTTATTTCATGTGTTTCCTCCTCAACCCACAAACTGGCCTCTATAGTGAATGAACTTATTTAAAACTTAACCCTGTTTTCACCTAGATATGGCATCCGAAACTCCATCGACCTTGCTAATAGACTAAAAATTTGAAATTATATACAAACTCAAAAATTGTGTTTTTGATGTTAATAACATATTTACAAACATCGCTAGGAAAGAGGTGTTGTTGCTGTTGGAAAAATTACTGTACGACAAAAACTTGGACAGAAATGTTGTTCACGATATTTTACTGTTGACAGATTTATGTATTTCGCAGAATTAGTTTTTGTTTGAAAAATATTTTTTTAATCAACCCGATGGTCTAGCGATGGGGTCTTCCATCTTGCCAATTTTAGCCGAAATATGTTTAGATAATTTTGAGAATAATTTATTTACAAATTCCCAGAATGTGACGAAACACATTTTCTTGTGGTTGAGATTATTGAGATATGTTGACGATGTCCTTTGTATTTGGAATTGATCCAACAGACAGTTGAACAGCTGTCACACCTAAACCAACAACACAGTAAAATCAGATTTTCTTTAGAAATAGAGAATAACAGCAATTGGAATTTCTTATACTTAACCCTCTCAAAGAATGCAGATTCAATTGAATTTTCTATCTATCGAAAACCGACTTATACGAACCACACAATTCATGCAACCTCTAATCATCCAGTCACACATAAACACGATGCTTTTCATAGTTTTATTCATCGCCTCTTAAATATCCCCCTCTCTCCATCAAACGTTTCTCGGGAACTAAAAACCATAAAATGCATGGCTCTCTCCAATGGTTATTCCGAAAAACTTATAGATACCATACTTTCACATAGACAAAGAAAACAAAAAATTTTCAGGATATATCCCGATTGCTCCATTTCCGCGGAAGTACAACGTTGGGGGAAATTATCTTTTCTCGGCCACATCAGTTATCATCTTGCCAATTTTCTTAAATGCTCTAACATCAGACCAGCTTTCTATAGAACATAGGAAAAACTATTTTAAACAATAAAGATAAATTCGATAAAACATGCAAATCTGGTATATATAAATTAAATTGTAAAGACTGTAATGCAATAAACATAGGCCAAACCAGTAGAAATTTACACATTCGAACAAAAGAACATAAAAATTCTTTCCTCAATGGTTCCAGTGCCTCACATTTCGCTAAACATTTACTCGACAATAAACATCATTCAGACTTAACCAACACCCTCCTCCATAGCCATTCTCAAGGAAATAAGCGAAACTACCTGGAGCAATTAGAAATTTTACACCATAGTTATACGCTAACTAACATTCACCTCTTTCCTAACCACTCCCTACTTTTATCAACTGTTTGCCTCCTCCTCACCTAATATTCCTAACCCTTCCTCCCCTCTCTGACCTTGCTTCCTCATTGGCCATTGTTTTTTATATATTCACTGCAGTTGTGGTCTCTTAAACCTGATGATGGACAGAATTGTCTGAAACTGATGGTGTATTAAAACTGAAGTGGAATTTTCGACATAGTGTTTTTTATTTCTATTCTTATGTTGGTTTATAGTTGTTAGTGTTTAGAAAGGTTTTATATTCTTTTCCTTCGATAGTATTAATTCTTTCGGTTATATTTCCACTTTATAGACGTTAGCTTGTAATTTTTTATCCTTTTATATTATTGCCTTATTTTTATAAATCATTTTCGTTAGTTTTCCATTTGGGAAAATATTTGGTTAATTCTTTGAATAGTTATATTATAGTCATAGCAATTCAATAGCATATAATGAAACATGAGGAATATAGGAATAAGAATATTCGGCATTATAATCAGTGTTTTGATGGATACTCGCACATAGGCGCTCCGCGTTAGAGGTCGTCTACTGAGTGTGCGAGCGTGTTTGGCGCTTCGTAGAAGCTACAATTTATTTCGGTTATATTTTTGTATATATTTTCTATTTCGGTACATTTTTGGATTTAATGACAATAAAAGGTCGAAAATCGACATTTAACGCTGATTTTCCCGTTAAAGCTACCCTAAGACGAGTTGTTTTTCGTGTTTAGCTTTATATTTGCTCATTTTTATTTCAATATAAAGTACCATGGGCCTAGCTTACACTTTAGTAAGTAGTTTAAAGCAAACCGTGTGTCTTTATCACCATTAGATACGGAGATATACCGTTCAATATGATGCAAGGTCGAAAATCCAAGATGGCGACTTTTGTTTAAATATTTCGGCATGTTTCCCAATTGGGATTTTTTGGGATTTTTGGGATTTTGCTTTTGGCTGTTCAAAGAACATCTCCACCAATTTTCAGCTTGATAAACCAAAAAGGATAAGTTGAACCTATTCTGCCTCCACTAATAATATATTCTTCAAGTGCACCCACCCGGCCTAATGGCTACCGAAAGCGAAGCGGCGCTGAGCTGAGCGGTACAGAGTGAGGCGGAGCGAAGTGAAGCTAAGTAAAGTCTCCGAGGGTCGGCAACAGGAAGAGCAGCTGAGCTGAGCGAAGCGATCATAATTCGCTTGTAAATAAACAAGATGGCGTAAGATAGTAGCCGCCTGAGAATTTAATTCTCTGATATTGTGGCTAAATCACGGAATAAGAGACATAAACGCACAATTTACTCAAAATTAACCCATTAAATAGCTATTATATATGATCCGTAATTTTATCACTCGGTGATTTTGAACAGATAGGTCTTTAATTATGTGGATCATAAAATAACTTGGACTTTCCAATATTAAGTAGATCAACGAAGAATTTCAAGATTGATTTTTAAAGAATTAGATGTTCGGTTTTTCGTTACAGATTCAGTTACTGTTTTTCTGCAGTTATCCTCAATTCTGTTGATTGACAAAGTCGTGTTTCCTTAATTCCTAGATATCCACATGTGCTTCAGGTTTGAGCACTCACAATAATGTATTCGAAAGGGTTAATGCAAATATTTCAGAGTGCACTGCTCTTGATAAATGGCATATCATGAATAGGATAATTGAATTTTTAGTGATTCCAGAGCTTGCTGTTTAAAATGATCAAAGGTCTATGATTAAGCCTTCAAATTTCAATTCTTCGATGACATATATCATTGCATTCAAGTACATAATAACGCAAATTTACTCCTTTTCGACATGTGATCTTAAAAAAGGGCTACTCTACACTGTTGTATTAACTGAGAGAATTTTTTATAGTACAGCTAATACTTTGAGCCCAAAATAATTTTTGAATCTCACTCACCCTTTCGTTACACAGATTATTAAGATATTAGCAAAGAAGCCCTTTTAAGCAATTAGGTAATTTCGTAAATCGAAGAACACTTCTCTTTTGTTTCGATTCGGTTTCCTTCCTCGTACAACTCAGCTAAATGTAGAAAATTAAAATTAAGTTTCATTTCCTCCAAAATTTGCACTGTTTTAGTTATTCAACAAAGATAAAACATTAACAAACTGTGGAATTTTATGCAAACATGTAAATTTAATATCCGACTGGAAGCTTTTTGGAGCTTTAAAGGCATCCTATTGTTACATAAATCCTCAGCATCGGAGAACCGAGCATATATCGGAACAATGTTTTTATTAAATTTAATTCTGTATTAAATTTTAGAAAAATAGGTATTTGGAACTTTTGAAACAAATATTAGTGATGGTAGGACACGGATGTGATAGGGTCATAGGGATAGTGGTGATTAGGTTTAGGTCTTAAATGTAAGGAATATTGAATTGATTAAAAAGGGGAATACGGAGTGCAGTTGACAAAATGAGCCATAGAAAATAGGGTAAGGTTGGAAGAATAGGTTACGAGTACCAAAAATACTCCAATGCAGCAAAGCGAGAAAGGATAAGAAGTAGAAGTGGTATTGTTTAAAGTGCTTCGACAGGCATTGATTCCCACCGAGAATCGAACCCGGGACCGCTTTCGCCAAAGGCAAAGAGCTGATAAGAAATCAGAATGGGCAGAGTTCTTAGGAGAAGTAAGAAACGTTAGTCCTTCATCTTATCCTTTTCTAAATACATAAGCTAAGATGATTAGAGAAAATCATGGGGAGGTCCATCTGAATGATGGAAAGGGCAGCGAGTCAATGAAACGACAGTGCTTTTGTCTACGATTGCCAAAATGCACTAAGACACTAATTACGTATTAAATCATAAATTAAACGAGTTTAAAAGTAAATATGAAACGCTAAATTATTGGTATTCATAACATGAAATGAGGTTGACAATCGTAGAAGAAGAGGAAGGCTTCCTTGGCCACTGCCTTCATGAAGCGGAGGGAATTGATGACGTCCTTATGAAGGAAAAGATTGTTCTTGATTCTTGCTGTGAAATGTAAGGGTGTGAAACATGGACCATATGAAAGGAGGAGGTCCTCGAGATGTAGAACCAGTAAGTTGAGTTAAACAAGTGTTTGCGATGGTTGGGGACATTTGTTGAGAGAGACTGCTTACAAAGGAAGACATAGAGAACAATATATTTAAGAAAAAAATGGCATAAAATAGGGAATACTGATCCTAGCGAAGTATGAATGTGTTTTACATTAAGGTGTTCGAAAAAAATCAGTCATTTATTTTGAACGCATATCCTCTCTTTGTTTTTCTATTTGGCCTTACAAACTTACTTCATAAATATTATTGCGATTGGATTATGGCAGCCGACTTGATACCAAACAATTTCGAGAAATTAAAATTTGCACCGACAAGGTTACCCATTTACCAGGTTAATGGGTAATTAACCAACGGATTCTCACGAATCTTTCAGGACAGGTTTTTTGCTTAAAAATAGTGGACACATCTCTGACCGTTTAACTCAATGGGCTTTTGTTTATAAAAAAAAATAGCAACAGAATATCGGAGTTAGGTAAACACGCCATACACCTATATTGCTATATAGATCTCGAATTAATAGGGATTTACTATCTTCCGTTTCTTTCTCTGATAACTTATCTTTTTGCAATTACATATCAACTTGATACCTTCCAAGCATTTTTAATTTTAGAGTTTATTTATTCTAATATGTATAACTTCGTACAGAGGGCTAGAATCGATAAAAGCTGGCCAAAAATAAGAAGTTGATTTTGTTTGTGCGAACTTTGATACTTCGCTTAGTTAATGCGGAATAAATTCCATATACAGCCAATACTATTATTATTAAGTAAATTACTTTAATTCCTGCACATTAAATTTATCCGGGGGGTTGAAGTCGACCTGATTTTCCGAAAAATGCCAATTTAATGAAGAATATTACCATAGCTTTCTTTTAAATTTCAAAGTTCAACTGTGTTCTTCCCTAACACACGAATATGTGTATTAGGGTGTCCCAAATAAATCGAAGTTTCTATTTTTTAACGCATTCCCTCTTATTTGTTGGTACCATGTTAAAACAATTGCAAATAAAATTTCATATACTTAGAGCGTCGGCAACCCGACTTGTCTTGAAACATTTCAGTACTTGCTAAGGTGTAAGTGAAAACCTATATTTTAATGCGAATTTAGGATACAGGAATTATTAATTTAAATTAGGAAATTTATATGTACATATATTGTACATACAGTAATTCCAATCGGCGTCAAATTGCGTCGTTTGTTTTGCCTTGGAGAAAATAAATGTTATTTTCTTTATTTTCAGCATTTTGCTTGGTTACTTCTAAATCATCTTTGCCCCTTTTACTGCGCGGATGAATCCGGAAGATTTACTCTCCAATCCGGAAATTCTCGATCAAAAACGAAACATTAATCAATTTGATGAAATTCGTTGGTGAGGGACCATTTCAAACGACTAAAAATAAATGAGTTCTTCTTTATGACTCTAAAGAGGGAAGGACTGTTTTGAAAGTGAAAGTCTTAGAATAATGAATACGTCAAACTTTCTTCAAACTCATTCAAAATAAAACGTAATTAATCACACTTTCTCAGCATAAATAGAAGCAATATTTCTTTAGCAACGAGTTCTAACTCAATCCCTTAGGATCCGATGATCACATTGAAGAAGAACAGACGAAACTTCCCACGATTTCTTAAAAGCTTCGACCGAAAGAAATGCATGTGCGTTTGTGTCGTCCCTGAATCCCTAATACAATACTAAAACAAAAGCTGCTTCGACTATATTCTCAAAATCGGACACAAAAAGTATGTACAACAAATCTATTGTCCTTTCTACAAAGACAAAAATTCTCCATCCTTATATAAAAGGAAGCGATAAAACGGTTCAATTTTTCAGAAGAATCTTTTTTATTTAAAGCATCAATGCAAAATTACCCAAAAGGTACTCCTGTTACTCTATAACTACATGTATCTGACCCAACAGCCCCGAGAATGTATTGCCTCCCCAAGATCCATAAAGTAAATGTCCCCCTTAGACTCATCGTGATTTCTGTAAACTTTGCCGCTATAAATAAAAATATTTAGAAGACGAGTAAAAGTTGCATTCTGCAAGCATATTGATAATGCAGATTTCAAGTCGACATCATATCGAGAAGGTCCTAAAAAAAGGATAGAAAATATTCTTAAAAATAAATGCAATTTATTTTAGATAGGAGAAATTTGCATCCGCCTGTCGAAAAACTCACGCACATTTGGTTTCATTAACAGTTATAATGAAAGAAAAGCGCGTTTCCCGGGACCCCGATGATTTTGTATTTCCCATCCTACTGGGATGTAGCTTAAAATATTTTCGAAACAGAATCATCAATAATTTGAAATTCCCGCCAAACGTTTCAAATAGTAGAGCTGTCGAACCCACGACCTTTTGGAATATGCGAATACATATAACTCTCTGGTAGTCATTAAATTTATTTTAAAGACAATATCTTAGCGGCATGGATCTAAAGTAAGACTCCTTTATCCCTATATGAAATGCATAGGGTGATGTAATCGGGATCGAACCAAGGACAGTCAGGGAAACTCAAAAAGGGTATATAAAATGCATTTATGATCTCTATATGTATGCCGAGTTTTAAATTTCTATGTTATCGGGAAACGGTTCCAAAAAAATCTTAAAAAACGTAGCAATTCCTAATTTTGGAGACCCCTGGTGTCGAACCCAGGACCTTTTGGCAGCTGAAAATACACATTATAACATATTTGGACTTGATCTTATTTAAAGTTTTAAATCCATGTCATACCCGGAAGGACCTAACATACGATTCCGTTATCCAAATTCATTGTGAAACGTAAATAACTCACTGGGATCGAACGAAGGACCATCAGCGGAACGTTAAAGAGCGTACATAGAATATATTTAAGATGTCCATCTACATGCCAAGTTTCAAGTTTCCATCACATTGGGAAGGGATTTTTTAAAAATCGCCACAATGCATTTTAAATGGGAGGGTATTTGCCCTGACCTATCGTCGAACTAAGGACAGTCTTTGAAAACGTAACTTTAATTTTCGTCGGATATGCACGGTTTCCAGCGATCCCTCGAATTTCAACCCTCTTATTTGCCGATATTAGAGTTTTTACATTGCTGTAAAGTGTTTTTGGTCTATCATTTGATGTTCTTAGGTTAGTAAATTTCGTCTTCAAACATTTCGTCGATTTTTGTTTTTTTTTTAGCCTTTGTTGGCTTTAAGGTAGAAACAATTTTAACCATTGAGTGACTTGACTAAGTTGTAATCTGTGTTCATTTGCTTTCTGATGGTGGAAATGTTTTCCATGAATTTCATAGAAGAACGGGGAATCATACGAGGAGCATTTCTGTCATCGAGGCAAAGGAATACGGTGTTCATTTGAAGGGAATTCGGATGTCTAATGCAGCGACTTTTATTATCTCATGCTTTTCTGAAATAACCTTAGAGAGGCAAATACAGAACGACAATGCAAGTTTAAGAATCCTTACTTAAGGAAGACATAAGGCATGCTAACCTTCTTAAAAGCAATTTATTATCAAGAAGCTCAAAAATTCATATTCATAAAATATCGATACGCCCAGCAGTTACATTTGCTGCAGAAAAATGGTCCTTAACCTTAAAAGCAGAGTATACTGTGAGAAAATTTGACAGAAAAATACTGAGGAAGATATGCGAACCTGTCATAGAAAATGAGGAGTATAGAATTTGTTGTAATGATGAATTAAATAAACTTATTAGAGGTGAAGTAATAGTAAGGTCCATAAAGGCCCAGAGTGTTGAAAGAATGAATGCCAAAGAGGAAAAATAAATGCACCCAGGCAGACATCTCGGCAAGATGAACAACAGAGAGGAGTGGATGAGCGCTCACACTTAACGATAGTCAAATTTTAAACAATATGTTTTCACTTAATTCGACAGAGGTGAACTTTACTAATTTTTATTTTAAATAAAATAAAATTTTGTTTGAACCAAATATTTCATACGCTTCTTCCTGTTTTCACGGAGCTCTCCATTGCCATTGACCGATCAGCAAATGGAGTAAGAGTACGGAAGAGACTTAAAAGTCTCACCCAAATAAAACACGTTTATTTTTATTATTCATTTCGTTTTACCTTTTCTTAGCTGATCTCCATATACAACTTATTCTCACTTCGGTGCATTTGCACTCATCATTCGTATTCTTTCATTGATTCATACCCAAATTGTCCCGCAATGAAGGAGTCAATTATAAAATAAAAAGTGAACGATCGCTGAAATACTCCATCTTCGGAGATACATTTTTGGACTCGAGCAGTTTGTTTTCACTCGATCTTTATTCAGTGATTGAGCCAACAGAATTTGACTGAATCATATGAACCAGAGAATGAGATGATTGCAAAAGAAGACTTCATGGCGACTCTTCAAATTCTATGAAATGAATGTATCAGCGAAACGCTTGTTGTGGAAACTCCAGGAACAAGACGGCAAACAACCGACGTCGCATTTTTGCAAAACACTGGTCCGTGTTACAAAGAGCTCAACGATGAATTTCCTAGGAGTCAATTAGTGAATGTTAGCACAGTTTCCGTGATGTTATGTAGTGTGAGTCTCAGCCATTTTCCTCAATGACGTAGCAGCTGATCAGGAGAGCATTCGACGAGCAAAAGGCGCAAACGATCTAATGAATGTGATCAGAACATGGCTCTTTGAACGGAATTTTATCCGAAGAAGTTTGCTTTACATCCGGCGTTCTTAAGGGATTTTGTTTCTAACTTAATTTTCATGTGATGGTTGTGATAACAGCAAACTAACTACTTGCATTATGGCTTAAACAATATGCATTTCCTTATAAATGTTAGAGAACTTTGTTCTAGTTCACCGCATAAACATATCCTTTAGAGTCAGAGCTTTCATCTAGATTGATGTATTAGAAAATATAGAAGCATTCCGTTAAGCATCAGATAAATTTCTAAACGAAATCCCGTTTTCATGCTGAAAATCCGCAAGTACGGAGCTTCCTCTCTAGAGCAAGGGTCGCGCACTTCTGCGCCGTTTATTTGAAAGGACACACCGGGCGTTAGCTAACCAATCACCGTCCCAGAAATGAAGCCCCTTTTCAGGGCTTTCAGCTGATTTCCATCTGCCTGCCTTGTAATCTCCATCAAATGGGAGTGCTCAACTGATTTAATACGGGAAGATGGTCTTCCTTTTGTCCGTCTAATGGAGTCGCCCAGGAGATGCAGAAGATGTCCCAAAGGGCAGAGGTCAACCGGGCGCATCGAAGAAAGATCTAAAAATAGAACGTTCGTCAAAGAAGGACAAGAAAAAATAGACGAAATAAATTCGTATACGTCGCATCTGTTGGCATCAGAATCATAAAGAAAAGTAAGCGATTCGAGAGACACATCCGTTCGCCATGATCTACGCTTCAACCATATTCTTAATTAAAGAGGAAGTTATGGCAAATATTTCTGGATTTCACTTACATCGCTGAATTCTAGAATTATTTCAGTACCGCCTTTAAGTAACAAGTCGGCTAAAATTACAATAGAATCACATACGCGTGCCCAAGGCTCGATTAAAAACGGACCTTTAAAAGAAGTTTCCGATAATAAAGATAATTATCACTAGGTATGACGAATTTTAGTTGTGTGAAGTTTTTAAAATTGTCGTGAAAAGATTTTTTAAGGGCCGTTTTTTACTCTCTCTCTATACGTAGTATAGAGAAAGTATTGTATTCGCAAAAAAATTCGACCTCCAGATTTCGACGGAAATTGATGTTTTGGGACCCATAGAGCATGTTTTAGCTATTTTCCCGAACATGTCTGTCTGTGTGTCTGTCTGTCTGTGGTTAAAACGTTTGTGGGCGCTCTATCTTAAAAAGTATTTATTCGATCATTTTCAAAATTCATATTAAGAATTTTCCTAACAATGCCAAGAGTTGATTCGTTTTTGGAGAATATCGCTTAACCGGAAGTTACGGTTTATCCGGAGCAAAATTTTGTTTCTTAAATATCTCTGTCAGAAAGCAATATAGGTATATACATTCACACACAAAAGTTGTAGATAATGTATTTCACTACAACCTTGATAGAAAACATTTTTCGTAACACTGATTGTTTAGGAGTTATTTCCCAATAAAGGTTAACCGGAAGTTGTTGTTAATCAAAATTTAGTAAAATTCATGGCGTCAAAGTTTTTGCGTAGGTTAAAACTATTCACTTATTCTAGAGAAAAAATAAACTCTGCATATTAATTATTTATGTTTCCCTGACGAAAAATGCCATGAGAGCCCATTTACTTTTCCTAAACCGAAGTCTCCCTCCTCTCTCCATCTATACCTTGCGCAACTACCGCGTTCCAGTCTCCCATAACAACGAGATTCTTATTGCGATAAAACCTCCTCTATTTTTTCATAGATCATGTCTACATTATCTTCTCTGTAATCACAAGCGGGCAAGTATACCTGTACTATAACCCTGTTTACTGGTTCAGACTTTACTTCTACCGACATAACCCGATCGTATTAGCTCGGTGGCTATTACGGATTCTCCCGCTTTCTTATCCAACACTACAGCTACTCCCCTCTGGCTAGTATTTCCCCCACTGAAAATGACTCTAAGATCATCGCTCTAGAAGTCTCCCTAGTCTTTCCACCGCACTTCGCATAACCCTAGCACATTAATGTTGGACCTTTTTCATTTCTAACTTAACATTTTCCAACTTCTCTTTTCTGAGCACTGTCCTAACATTCCATGTCCCCACTCTAGTTTCCATCTTCTCTCTTCTTTTGTTCTGTAAGGGTTTCGTGGAATGACGACCGAGATGGCCTTACTCCCATCACTGCCGGGCATGACACTCATCCCTTTACCAGTTCCAATATTATTATGGTTGTGCATCATGACATGGGATAAGTAGTCGAGGTGGTCTCCCATTGCCTTCCTCAACGGTGTTTTTTACGGTGACACCAACACTCATTATGGCCGCCCCACTGGGGAACAGACGCCTTTGCAGCCGCCTCACTGAGGTACAGACGCTGCGCGGACTACCTTTCGTCTGGCCCCTACCTATTGATCTTTCTGGCATGGGTGACCCTACCAGGAACTATGTTGCAGCCAGTCTAGCTCTTTAAGTCATAGGAAAGCCCTTCCACCACGACAAGTCCAGGGGAGGGAAACAGTGTGGTACACAAATTTATAAACTGTTTCACTTTTATCTGTAAATCTCGTATTGGGTCAGAAATAGGCACTATGTTGCTATCAAGAAAGAAATTCTCACACTTATTAATGTAATCCACTGAATTCATGATCACCACACACTTTCCTTTGTCAGCTTTGGTCAGGGTTTTTTTTGCATTAGTTCTTAGGTTTCTTTATACTGGGTGCTAGCTTGGCTTTCCTTTAATTGTCTATAAAATAGTTTCTTACTGTTTTTAAAGAGTACGTGTTTGGTTTTTCTCTCCAATGTCTTCTTATATCGTTTGAGCCTGCTTGTTGCAACTGCTAATGTTTGCTTTAAAGTGTACAGGTATTCCTTTATGGTAACATTATGACCTGCATGTCTTGTATGTCCTTTCATATTATTAACGATGGGCCGATCATTTTTTTTTTAAGTTTCGATAAATCAGTATTTCGTTCATATTGTGCAAGTGTTCCTATATCAACCCTTAATTTTTGTATTTTCATTTATAACTTTCCAAGGTAACTCCTTGTTTCTGTATGCCTTGTTAATTATAGTGTTCATTCTGCTCCCCAAATGAGTACAGACTGTTTCAGCACCAGCATATATCAAAGTATGCAAGTCATATATGTTATTTACAGATGTTAAAAATTTTGGAAGTTCCTTTTCGTTCATTACACTTAGAGTGCAAGATAATTGTTTTGACATATTGATCTTTGGTATTCTTGGGCGTTTAGTCGGATCAGTTCCCTCATATTATATTAATGCCGTCTGCAGTAAGTCGAATAACTTTCTCGTTTCTTCTTCTTTGTCTTTAGGTAGCTCCCTAAGATGCATATTGTCAACATTATTATCCTCCATACTTGTGTCTGGATTATGCTCTTGTGACCTTATTTGTGGCTCAGACTGTACTTCTTCATGCCGAACTTCATGTTGATCTTCCTTGCTGATTTCATCGGCAGGTTTTTTTTAATCTTTCAATTACAGAATCCGGGAGTAATATATTAACTCTTGTGCTGCGACATTGGTCTGCAAGTCTTTGCCCAATTATTACAATATTTGGGAAGACTGCTTAAAATTCATCATACATTTCAGATCGGTAATGTGTCTTTTATGTTTCCAGTTTTGTTGCTGAAAAGTACGAATGAATGACCATCATGTCTGCTTCGGTGGTCTCAAGTGCAGCAGCGGCTTGGGAAATATCCAGAGCGGGTTCTCTAGCTATTGCTTCTTCGGGTTCCCAGAGATTGGTGAACAAGACAAGTACCCCTTCTACTTCAACTAGTTTTTTTTCTATTCAACGACGACTATCAATCGACTGTATGTTTTAAGTTAATTTTATAAGAAATCTTTCCTAATCAGAAATGCGAGGCCCACTTTGATCTGCCCGGCACGGCGAGAACCTACAAACTAATTTCAAACTTACTTGAAAGTCACCACTAATTTCTGGATAGGCAAAGGAATAATTTCACAGAGCATATTCTACTGGAACTTACTGTACTGCATACTAAATAAGAGTGACAATAGGGCATATATACAGATCCAAACATCGTATAAAAATTTTACAACACCTATACTTTTATGTATTGAAAATAAAAATTACTGATAAGTAAGTGGATGTATCTAAAAAAGTAGAGTTGATAAAAAAACTGATTAGATATTTAGATTCAGCTCCCCAAATTTAGAAAAAATTGTGAGCGCCAAATAATTCCTTTTTCCTTGAATAGACCTACGTAATCCCCCCCTACCGTGGTACATACGCCCTTGCAGCCGCCTCACTTGGGTACAGACGCCATGTGGACTACCTCTCGTTCGTCCCCTGCCTATTGATCTTTTTAGCAACCCTACCAGGAACTAATAAGCTCCAGCCAATCTTCCTCTTTAGTCTACTTCGGATGAACGATAAATTACTTTCCAATTAAAATCGATATTTCCTGTTTTCGTTCCTCATCATGTAAATAGTATTTATCTCTGCCGTGATAGAGAGTCACCTCATTGCTGGCGGATAATTTCTTCCTTGTGATACCGTCATAATAAACAACAAATAAATTATCGAAAAGAACAATTATCATTATTAAATAAATTTACCTTATTTACCCTCCGCTACACCACCCAGTTGATAACCCGAGAAGAGTTCCTATATTGATATTGATTGGGTAGTTATTAAAATTGCTTTGACAGCTTAGGTCTTTTTGCTCATTAGCTCGCTCCGGATATCGAACCCGGGACCGTTTTTACTAAATGCAAACGAACTGTCCCATGATCGCCCATCAAGTTGTAGTACACCGTCAGCCAAAAAAACTGCAACTTCCTCAATTTTGGGAATATTTACAGTAGACAAAGTGCAGTCAATAAGTTTTCAAAGCAAAAATATTCGATAATTTTAAAGTGTAAGAGTAGTCAACCCACTTAATAGAATTTTGCAAACAGAATCTTAATCTCTTTGAGATAGTATTAAATTTTAAGATTTCGTTTCCATAAAATGTATCTGATTTAATAAGAATAAAAACTAAAAGGTTACTGAAAGAAAAGATTTTTCCAACTCCCTTGCAAGTGAGAAATAACAAGCCTCCATTATAAATAATTCTCGCAGTTATATTAAATAATTTAGATCTTTTAGAAATACATATTTTACACTGCAATACAAATCACATTCGTTTTCGCAGCAAAGATACATAGAAAATAAGATTAGGTAATAATTCATGCGAACCGAATGTCATTTGCAGACTTCGTTTGAAATACGATAACTGGTTATCGCCAGTCAAAGTTAGAATTTCTTTGCTTTTAATCTTGCATAATTACATTGCATTTTCGTTTTTCATTCCCTCTAATGTAATATCGGCATCATACTGGGACGGTCCTCAAAAGAAAAAAAAATGATTGCAAATATTCTTATAATTTGCTGCAACTTAATCGTCTGGCATCGAACCCGGTGTTACAGGTCATACTTACTATGCAGCAAAACAGAACATCACCATCTGTAACTATGTGTGAAAATTCAAGCAAAAATATTGGTTGCAGCTGCCTTAAACGACATCCTACTTTTCACATACATTCCTTATGTGAGAAATTGTAATGTGCTCTGGAATCGACCCAGGATTATCTTATCTACATTTTTTTCTTAAACCGAGTCTTAATATATATCTTCTATCTAAGCAAGAACCTTCTATTATTTCGATAAGCGCATCAAAATAAAAAATCTGATGTGGCCAGCACATGACTTTCTCCATTTATAAGATCTAAATATTTATCTACGAAAGTAATTTCGAACTCTATATTCCATCTAAACTTGGAAGATGAGTGATTAATTTATATATTATTATCTTTTACGTCACAAACATTATAAATAATGTTTTTCGGGACATGATCGATGAAAAACGATGAAATTGGCCATTCGCCCATAGAGCCCAGAGCACCCACAAAGTACACAATCAGGAACTTCCGGTTTATCGGTATTTCACGAATAACTCCTAATCAACCGGTGATACAAAAATATGTTAAATAGAAACGTTATTGTAAATTACATTATCTAAAACTTTTATAAATAATACAATATACGTATATATCATATTTATGGAGATATTCTGAAAACCGGAAATGAGCTTTGATGAATGAAGCTCGACTTCTGGTAAACCGATTTACTTCAAAAACTAATCAACTCTGACAGCACACACCACAGTACTATAAATAAAGTTTGGTATTGATACGACTACTATTTTTCACGTTAGAGCGCCCACTAGCACACACACACATACAGACACACACACACACACACACACATACACACAGACATCATTCCGAAAATGGTCAAAACGTGTTCCAGGGACCCCAAAACATGTAATTCCGTTGAAATCTCGAAGTCGAATTTTTTCATGAAAACAATACTTTCTCTATACTTCGTATATGGAGAAAGTAATAATGAAAACTACCACAATGTATTTCAAATGGAGGATATATTTACCTCCTGGGTTCGAGCCCGGGTCTTCCTGGCAAACATACTATGCAGCACAACGGAAAATCACCATTTGTAACTATGTGTGAAAATTCAAACATAAATATTGGCAACGACTGCCTCAGACGACGTCCTAATTTTCCCTTATATTCCTTATGAGAGAAAGATTATTATGCCTTGGCATCTAACCCAGGAATAGTTCGGTCTTATCTAAATTTTTTTCTTAAACCAATTCCTACGATGCATGTTCTATCCAAGCACAAACTTCCTATCATTTCGAAAAGTGGATCAAAAAAAATATTGAAAACTAACTCAATGTATTTTAAAAGGGGGATATATTTACCACCTGTCTTCGAACCAGGGTATTTCTGGTAATAATTTCTATGCAGCACAATCGATGATCTTCACCTCTAACTATGTGTGAAATATCAAGAAGAAATATTGGGTTCAACTGCTTCAAATGACGTACTTTTCCCTTATATTCCTTATGAGAGAAATTTTAATGTGCTCCAGCATCGAAACCAGAAGCATTACGGTCTTACCTTAATTTTTATCTTAAAGGAATCCTTACCATACATCTTCCAGCCAAGCACGAAGTTCCTAGCATTTCGATAAGTGCATCAAAATAAATAATGAAAAACTACCTCAATGTATTTTAAACGGCGGATTTTGCATCGTCCTAGCATCAAACCCAGGACATTTTCTGTGAAATTCATTAATACTATTGATAGATCCTAACCTTATATATAGGCTCCTAGAGTTTCAATTCTCTACCTATATGGGAAGTATTTTTAAAAATTCCGGAAAATCAAAGCAATGCATTTAAATGGAAAAAATCGGGACTTTGGGGCCCTCTGGAATCGAACCCATGACACTGAGGTTCAAAACCGCAATTTTTCTGGAGGTTATACGTTATGGCCAATATGTCGTAAAAATTTCAAGCCATTGACGCTAGTGGTTTAGCCTGTGAATTAGTATCCTATCTATATACCTATATCCCTATATCTATTAAATATAGATGCTTCTCCGGATTCATTCAAGGATATAGATAGATAGATAGATAGATAGATAGGATACTAATTCACAGCCTAAACTAGAAGCGTCATCGACTTGAAATTTTTACGACGTATTGGCCATAACGTATAACCACCAGAAAAATTGCGATTTTGAACCTCAGTGTCATGGGTTCGATTCTAGAGGGCCCCAAAGTCGCGATTTTCCCCATAAGAATACATGGCGGGGATTTTCGAAAATTGTTTTGAGGCACTTCCCGGAAAAGGAGAGAGTTGAAATTCGAGGGATCGCTAGAAGCCGTGGATATCCAACGTAAATCGGAAAAACATCTTCGAATATTGTCCATGGTTCGATGCTAGGTCGGGGCAAAAATCGGCCGTTTAAAATGCATTGAGGCGATTTTGAATATTTTTTTTGGATCCTTTCCCGATAACATGGATACTTGAAACTCGGAATGTGGATAGATATCATGAATATATTTCATAATCAAATTTTACATGTTCCCTGATAGTCCTTGGTTCGATCCCAGAGGGCCATTTCCACTTCTGAATGCATTTCTTACGGAGATATCGGAAACAAATTTTAGGTACTTCCCGGGACGATATCGACTTCAAACTTTGCATATAGAAAGATCAAGTCCATACAAATCAAACAATTCTTTCACAGCTATCAATGTGTCCTGGGTTCGACACCAGGTGTCTCTGCAATCAGAAGTTGATCCGATTTTTAGGAATTATTTTTAAACCTTTGCCAATAATATAGAAACTTCAAATTCGGCTTATAGATGGAGATCATGAATAACGTTCAGAAACATTTTTTAGATTTCCAAGATCGTCCTTGGTTCGAATCCAGAGTGCCATTTAAATTCGTGAAAATTAGAACGTCTTTTGAGGCAGTTGTAGCCCATATTTCTGCTTGAATTTTCACACATAGTTAGAAATGGTGATGTTCTATTGTGCTGCATAGTAAGTTCTCAGTAAAGACCCGGGTTCGATGCCAGACGATGGAATTTCAGCGAATTTTAAGAAAAATTTCAATCCATTTTTTTCTTTTGATGGCCGTCCCGATATGATGCCCACATGATAATAGTGTTGTCGATCTGCTTGCAGTATGCAAGCTACATTTTACTCGTATATATATACGAGTAAAATGTAGCTTGCATACTGCAAGCAGATCGGCAATGCTTATTTCATATCGGCATCATATCGGGACGGTCCTCAAAAGAAAAAAAAAGGATTGAAATATTTCTTACAATTCGCTGAACTTTTATCGTTTGGCATCGAACCCGGGTCTTTCCGGTGATACTTACTATGCAGCACAATAGAAGATCACCATCTCTAACTATGTGTGAAAATTCAAGCAGAAATATTGGCTACAACTGCTTCAAAAGACGTTCTACTTTTCACGAATGTAAGTGGCTCTCTGGATTCGAACCAAGGATGATCTTGGAAATCTAAAACATGTTTCTGAAAGTTATTTATGATTTCTATCTATATGCCGAATTTCAAGTTTCTATATTATTGGGAAAGGTTTCAAAATAATTCCAAAAAATCGGATCAACTTCTGATTGCAGAGACACCTGGTGTCGAACCCAGGAAATATTGTAAGCTGTGAATGCACAGTTTGATTTGTAAAGACATGTTCTTCTATCATGCAACGTTTGAAGTCGATAGCATGCCGGGAAGTACCTAAATTTTGTTTCCGTTATCTCCGTAAGAAATGCATTGAGAAGTGCAAATGACCCTCTGGGATCGAACCAAGGGCCATCAGCGAACACATAAAATTTGATTATGAAATATATTCATGATATCTATCTACGTGCCGAGTTTCAAGTATCCATGCCATCGGGAAAGGATCCAAAAAAATCTTCAAAATCGCCGCAATGCATTTTCTGCAAACTGCAAATTCGGCATATAGATAGAGATCATAAATAACTTTCAGAAACATGTTTTAGATTTCCAAGATCGTCCTTGGTTCGAATCCAGAGAGCCATTTAAATTCGTGAAAATTAGAACGTCTTTTGAGGCAGTTGTAGCCCATATTTCTGCTTGAATTTTCACACATAGTTAGAGATGGTGATGTTATATTGTACTGCATAGTAAGTTCACAGTAAAGACCCGGGTTCGATGCCAGACGATGGAATTTCAGCGAACTTAAAGAAAAATTTCAATCCATTTTTTTCTTTTGATGGCCGTCCCGATATGATGCCGACATGAAAATAGTGTTGTCGATCTGCTTGCAGTATGCAAGCTACATTTTACTCGTATAGCTATATAGCTATATAGCTATATAGATGGGATACAAATTCACAGCCTAAACCACAAGCGTCATTGACTTGAAATTTTTATGACATATTGGCCATAACGTGAAACCCCCAGAAAAAAGCGACTTTCATCCTCAGTGTCATAGGTTCTATTCCAGAGGCCCCAAAGTCCCGATTTTTCCCGTTTGAATGCATTGCCGTGATTTTCGGTAATAAAAAAAAAATACTTTCCGGATAGGTAGAGAAGTTAAACTCAAGGTTCCTATATTTATGGTCTTGGACTTTTGAAAACATCAATGACTTTTACAAAAATTATCCTGGGTTCGATGCTAGGACGATGCAAAGATCTGCCCTTTAAAATACATGGGAGCCGTTTTTCATTATTTTTTTAGATGCACTTATCGAAATGATAGGATGTTCGTGCTTTGCTGGAAGATGTATGGTACGAATTTGTTTTAGAAAATAATTTTCATAAGACCGTACTATTCCTGGGTTCGAAGCCAGAATACAATAACGTTTCTCTCATAAGGAATATAAAGGAAAAGTAGGACGTCATTTGAGGCAGTTGTAACCAATATTTCTGCTTGAATTTGCATACGCGGTTAGAGATGGTGTTTTTCTGTTGTGCTGCATAGAAAGTATTTCCTGAAAGACCCGGGTTCGATTCCGGGCGGGAAATATATCCCCCATATATAATACTATGGGGTAGCTTTTCATAATTTTTTAATGCATTTATCGATATGTAAGGGAGCTCTTGCTTACATGGAAGATGTATATTAACACTTTGTTTAAGAAAAAAAATAGATAAGACCATGCTGTTCCTGGGTTCGATGCCAGAGCACATTATAATTTCTCACAGAAGGAGTGCATGTGAAAAGTAGGACGTCGTTTGAGGTAGTTGCACCTAATAGTTTTGCTTGAATTTTCACACATAGTTTGAAATGGTTATCTTCTGTTTTGCTGCATAGTAAGTACACCAGGAAGACTGGGGTTCGCTGCCAGGCGATTAAATTGCAGCGAATTCTTCGAATATTTTGAATCCTGTTTTTTTTTCGTTTGATGTCCGTCACGATATGATGCCGATATAAAATTAGTGTTGTCGATCTGCTTGCAGTATGCAAGCTACATTTTACTCGTATATGAATAAATCCGGAGAAGCATCTATATATAATAGATCTATATATATATAGCATCATTCATTTCAAGGTGAATATAAAACCTTACTCGCTATAGTTTCACTTAACATAATTCAGGAATTTGTTGTCTTACTGTAAGTGACGATCTTATTTTTTAACCCATTAGGATGTTCTCGTAGCAAGAACGGAAATCCAAATCAAAGTTCGAACATCAATTTATAGCACACTATTTGCGGTATGTGGCCTGGGCAGTGCTGTCCTCTGGAGGTAGTCTAGTGGAACGGCGAACGAACTGCTCCCCTAATGAATGCAATAGCAGTGATATCGAGCGGACCGCTTCAGAGCCCTCAGGCGGCCGCTTCCAGAACCAATAACACTTCCTCTTACGAGATGAAAGAGAGAGCACCTATAATATTCAAAGAAAAAGGGTATATGTTATCCGAAGTCCGAGTATACGTATTTCCTAAATCCGCGGTCAAAATATTATTCTGTAATGCTGGGATGTGATAAAAAGATTTAAAAATAGTGACCAAGAGTCAAACACGATGAGTTCCATGCGGTTCAATTAATATTGGCTGGCGTCGAACCCAGGATCATTTCTGGCCACTAACCGTATCGTTAACAAATTATGCGTATAATCTCAGGTAAACATTACTCGAGAAGAGCGTTTCCAATCCAATCCTCTTATCCCCCACACCTTAAATTATTAACTTCTCTCCTTTCTATTTATTGTTTTTTAATTTTGATAACAATTAAACAGAAAGATATATGTGTTAATGTTTCTACCTTTTTCATAAAATTTAGTAAAGAAAGGTGTAAATTAGAAACATTGAAGTTTTAAATTATGAAACTATTCATTCAACTTTCAATAGAAAGGTAATGCAAAAAAGTTAAAACATTCAAACCATCTTAATGAGAAGGATGAACCTGTTATGCTGCTACCAATTTAGTAATCCTCGGCTCTATTTTCGTCGGCAGAAATCTTAAATCACCGCGATTGACTATTTGCAATCGGTTTCTCTTTTGATAATAAATTTGTTACCGCACTAAATCCACGTTCCACTAAATATGGTGAAGGAAATGCAATTAAGAACTTTTGAATTCAAGCCCATATTTTAGGATGAGCCGTAAGAATCTCCTTTTGCAGCCAGAACTGTTGGTAGCCGCTTTTGAATTTAAATTTCATCTCAAAATTTGTAGTTACTTCCGTCAGTTCGTTTTGTAACTGTGGAGATTCTTCTGTTTGCTCTTGAAAAAGGATCCAAAATCCAATCAGGTATGTTCAGTTTCAAGATATCATCAAATCGTTGATGAAAATCTGTATGGAGAGCATCCAAGTGCTCACAATAAGAAAGTATGTCTTCATCTTTTTTTTGCACCTGATAAATTTTGGAACTGGCTGAATTCTCCTTGTCCCAAATTTCCAGAAGAAGTTTTGTCACAAATGAAGAAATGACAGATTTTGCTTTTATTAAATTCAGTTCATCATCTCGAAGCTGAGCATTGCTTTCATTTATTTTTTTAAACAAGTCGGTCAAAGGATCAGTCGGACTGGTATCAATTGATTCATTTGGACTCGAATTTCGGAGGCACGCAAAAAAATACAATATTTGGGTTCAGAGAAGGTCACTCCAGTGAACTACGCCGACTATGGCTCTGCGAGGAAATTGGTGAAACGAGGAAGCCGACGGAATACTGTTTTATCTCTCTAAAGCATTCGATGTACTTCCTTTCCTGACTTCCTGATGTAACTTACTGATGCAGAGAATACAAAATCTTGGTTTGGATCGTAGTTTCGTGGATTTACGCCTTTCTTCAGAGAATGAAAATAGTTAATCTGTAGAAACAAAGGTGACTTCAAAAAGGTGTTCTGGGGCCCCTTTTTAATATATATTAATGATCTTCGCAATCCCGAATAAGACGATTGCTTCATTCGCAGAGTGATAAAAGATGAAAAAGATTGCAACTTGCTACAAGACGACGTTGGCGCGTTCGCGAACTGGGTGAAGGAAAATAAATCGTCAGTTAATTCGAGGAAAATTAAATGTATTCGCATCACAAATAAGAGATTGCGTAGATCATATCACGTAGATGGGTTGATCCAAATCGACCATTTAACTTTAGAAGCTTAGTTAAAGAACTCTTATTGCGCTTCAGAACTCTATATTTCATAAAGAGAAACCTCGAAGACAGTACTAAACGAGCAATGGAAGTGGCGTATAAAAGATTAGTCACAGAATATACCCCTAAAGTTTGGGATCCATAGTATGGATTCCATACCACGACTCGCATATTCAGTGATGCCAGATTTTTCTTACTGAGTTGTATAACTGAAATGCCTACAAAATTGGGACACATAAAAATCTCATAGAAAAAACAACGGAATCATGGGAATACAGGTGAACTGGATGGAGATTCGTAATAGACTGACTACAATGCATTGGCGAAAATAACATTATTGTATTAAATGTGTTTTGGTTTTATTTTGTGTTTCCTATATGTGTATTAAACTTTGCATGGATATTTCCTTTACATATTTTTTCTCCTGTAATGACTTTGCCGCCAGTCTTGTGGCCTATCTGCAAGGATATCGTACGTAATAATAATTGTTGGAAAGCAAGTATAGTTTACGCAAGGTATACTGCAGGAATTCCAATATATATCCACACATCCTATTTGCTGCTACAAACTTATTAATTAACGTATAGATAAACAAGAATTTACCTAACATGGTTCTTCGAAAAACCATTAATTTAATTTAAATATTCTAAAACGCAAAATCGTATATCTTGCATACACTTCAAATAGTCCCATTTCGTGTTTGACTATTTGTTCAGAAATTGAATAATATAATTTAAAAACACAGTAAATGGATAAGGATAAAACGAAAGGGATCAAACGGAAAAAATCAAATATAACCTTGCAAAAATACCTTTAAAATATCCATAAAAGCTCAAATATGGAAAATTGGTTCGGTTCGTTCAATAACAGAATAATTGCCCGAAGGAAAAATCTACTCGTTGCAATCGATTGAAGTACATATTTATGAGCGAAGTCGTGTAACGACGAATAAACACATTTGCGCCCCCCGATATCCACAATATTCTATACTTATTTATTATTTCGTTAGATGAAAAGGGAAACGAATATCTTCCGAAGACGAGGTTTAACGCAATCGTATAACCAGAATGTTTCTTTTTTGTGAATATTTGTCGTTACTTCAAAATTACAACATCTGCTTGTTGTGGCCACACAAGTCCTCATTACAGAGGTGTATGAAATGACAATATGCCATTTATAATTAATCACTTGATGAACCTTGGATATGAAAGTACCAGAGCTCCTCTACCCGAATCAACCCACTTCCGGTGTCCACTTTTTCATCGTTTTCGATGGAGCGCATAAAAGAAATATAAAGACTAATCCCATATTTCTGGAACTAAATCAGATCAGTGAATTCAATTTGAAGAGATTTCTCAAAAACAGATCGGTAACCAGATCACACCAAAAGATATCTCAGTAGTAACTAAGACTTTGCCCATCTGCGTAACGTACGAACTAAACTGCTGTCATATGAATAAATTTAATGCTGTCATATGATTGGTCGAATTCGGATTATCCGTCAATAGCCACTAAAATAACTTTTTTTACTTGGGAAGTACTCTCTCTTGGGATGGAATATGTGAAGATGAGGCTCGGAAAAGAATTGCCTTGGCCAAGGAAGCCTTTATGAAGCGAAGGGAACTGATGACAAAAGGTCTTGATAAAGGAATCAGGAAAATATTGGTGAAATCCCTGGTCTGGAGTGTGTTGCTCTATTGGTGTAAAACGAGGACTTTAAAAAAGGAAGAAGTCAAACATTTGGAGGCCTTCGAAATGCGAGTATGGCGTAGAATGGAAAAAGTACGTTGGGTTGAGAGCAAGACAAACACAGAGGTGTTGGAGATGGTTGGGGAGGAGAGGGCTTTAATTTAAATATATAAGCATCGACAGGAGAAATGGGTGGGTCAAATATTAAGGGATTGGTGATGACTGCAATTGAGGGTAGAATTCAGGGAAAAACAGAGGGGAAGACGAAGACAAAAAATGCTGGATGACAAAAGGGAAGGGGGTTAAGTTAACTATGAAGAAATGAGGAGGTGAAATGTGTATTCGGATTCTACAGAATATTGTCCACAATATACGCTACTGAAATGATACTTACGTTCATCAGAGTAGTTTCTGGGACCCGTGAAACATTCAGTGTGAAAAATCCAGTCGCGTGAAATCAGTCGATTTCGAAGAAGTTCAGCTTCACAGAAGACACATCTTAGACGATATATTTATGCAGTAAACATTATTCAATATACATATAAACCTTTTTGTAGCATTCCAATCTAGCTTTGTTCGATTTATGTTTAATTTACTACTGTTAGTATTTTTTTAACTTTTAGTGTTTTTACCTTAATTTTAAAATAAAAAGTGAAATATCGTTTGGAGCGCCTCTTTGCCACCTGAAGAGTTATGTGTATGCATTGAAAGAGTATAGGAAACATATCAGTTAAGAAAAATCTTGTCAATATTTGAAAATTAGACCACAAAATTGATTGAAGTAAAACGATGCAGTGCGCTGACGCGGGTGGCGGCCGAGCTGGCGCGTAGTACACTCCTGGCCAAAATTAACGCAGCACCGGCCGTAAGGATCGCTAGGGAGTTGCTGCGTTAATTTTGGCCAGGAGTGTACAACTAACGAGAATTCCATTTTTGTGGCTATTTTTCAAAGTTGTTGCATATTTTGCTTCCTTTACCACATTTCATCTCATAATTGAACCTCTCTTTTCATTGATTACACATTCCCGTTTCTATCCATGGTATGGAATTAGGCTCAAATATTATCTGTGAGTCCCGATGTCCCCCTTAAAATAGCGTGAGAGCTCTAGTGGAAAGAAATCGACGTAGTTGGGGAACAAGCAATTAACAAACAACTTCAATGCGTTTTAGAATTGTAAGATTCCTTGTAAAGCTACTCCATCCCTCGACTCCGTCCTCTCGCGGCACTCTTTAAAACCGCTGCCGCCTCCGTGAAGCTTGAAGGACGAACGGCTACCGAAAAGAACTGATCTGCATTTTTATTGCTCTCCGACGGCAAGCCACCGTTCTCTTTCTGCAAGGAATGAATTGCACTCCGGTCACTGCGACTGAATGGGATAAGCATTGTCGCCCAGCACGTGTACGAAGTTTCTAGGAATAACTATGATAACTATGGCTATGCAGGGCCGTTTTTAGGCATACGTGGTCGCGTAGGGCCCCGTCAACTTAGGGGCCGCGCCGCCAAGCCACAAAAATTACATAAAACATTTCAATAATTAACATTTTTATTAAATAAATAAAATGAAAAGCATAATAAATTCCATTCCCGTACCATATTATTACATTTTAACGTTATATTTCGCTAGCCTCACATGTAACGAATTTAAAACGAAGTGGTCATTCAACTGTCATTGGAACTGTGCAAACATTGCACTGCAGCCTGGCACTGGGGTCTATACGGCCCCATAAAATAATGTTGCGTAGGGCTGTCAAAATGATAAGAACGGGCCTGTGGCTATGATACGGTCCTTACGGTAAACTGCGTATGTTATTTTTAACCATCGTTTGCTCGAAATTTTCTCGCTAGAATTCAGTTTTACTGATTTCCTTGCCAAAGAACCACGCGAGTTGTAAGTTTTCTTTTTTTGTCGTGGAAGCGGTCGGATCTTCTTTACATTCGGGAAACGGAAAGACGGAAGAGGAGAGCTCGTAGTGATTTTGAGTTTTCAAGTTTCAATACTCTTTCGCGTATTTGTGTCTATAGGTGGTGCAATCAGTGTATTTAACTTAGTAAGATTTTTACCTTAAAAAAGGATTCTGTAAAAGGTTTAATGGATCCGAGAAATGTCACGCATCTTGAGATGCACGTAAAATTTATTGAAAGTGAAAAAGAATCTTCATCACTTAAGAGACAATACGTACTGGACTACTTAAGCAACAAATTATATTTAAATGAGGAAGTTAATGCCAAAAATATTTCAACACGTTTTATGCAAAAGTATTTTTTCTCGAAATATCTTCGTAGGTGAGAGCAAAGCTCACGAACAAACAGTTTATTAGGAAGAAAGTTCGGCAATTGGCTACAGCAGAAGTTGAAATTTCCTCCGGCTTTATATAAATACCTTCCCAGTACATTCGGTGAGTACCTACTGTGTGAACTTTGATAAGTTGGCAGTGATATCTATATTTCATGCTTCAATATGTTAATTGAAATTATTCTTTGATGGTTCGACTGAGTTAACTGAAATTGGCCGACCGAAAAAACTGTTTGAGGAATCCAGTGGCAAAGAGAAGGAAAACAGAGAATCTTAAGGCTAAAACATCACCAGTTGAGTTAGCGTTTGCCCCATCTATGAGCTATCGAAGGAAAGATGATGAGTCCGTCACTAAAATAATTAAAAAGATGACAACAACCACTCCTTAAAGCGCGTGTTATGTAAATGGAGATAAAAGGAGGTCAAGAAAAGTGAAATATCTCCGGAGGAAGCTCTCTCCATGCTTGTTTCTGGACATTTTACCAAAAATCAGAACTTGCATCATCGAAAGATATCTAACATGCATGGCCATTTCACATATCCTAGCTACAAGTCTGTCTTTGCAGCTAAAAATGCAGCCAACCCAGAGGATTATAAGCATCACAGAGGAGAAGTGCGAGGTGAGTCTAAGTAGTCTCCTGACTCACACAGCATCAAGAATTATATCTTCGTATATTGGGAATGAGCTTCAATGTACTCAAAGGTGTAAATATGGTAGTTCCAGACACTCTGCGTACAAACAAAAATGGAAACGGGGAAACGGGGAAGAACTATTCGCGAATTTCTTGGTACGTCTTCGATTGACTGAAAATGTCACTGGAGAGTAATGAGAAATCATTTCTATGTCAATCATCAATTATCTCTTACGGAAAGCCTTCAATGATTATTTATTTCCCAGGAAACACATTGTGGGCAAATAACCGGCCATCATCTACCCGCTTCCGCCGGTGGTTTTCGGTGGAGACCAAATGTGTTTCCAAAGAGGAGGAGGAATATATTCTGAAGCAAATTGACACCTTGCAACAGGTTTGCAAAGGAAAAATCGCTGTAGATTTTCACTCGATGCTCACGATGATAAACGGAGAGGCAAGTTCTTCGGTCCAATTTAATGCAACCTCAAACCTATGAAATGCTTCGGGGGTAGTAAATCGGAAATGAACGATTTAGATCAAATGAAACCAGTGAATGAATCTAAATATTCATTGATTCATTCTTCATTCGCTGTTTTGAATGTCTTTTGCACATATCATATCGCTTGCAAATCAAGCAATGGAAGGTAAGTGAATCACAAGCGTTAATCCATAAACTTTCTAGATAAAATGCAAGACGTGAGAAAAGTAAATTGTCGAATCCTTCTGTAGGCTAGGTCTAGCGATGGGATCAAGCAGACAGTGGAAATAAGGAAAATACAGCTCTTATTTTAAGTGAGGATGGGGCTCAATGTGGACTTTCCAAAACAGGACTATGGAACATCTGGTGACACGGCCAGACGTTGTTTTGCGGATGCGAAGTTCTTTGCTGAAGTCACTGTTAGGTCTTCCCTAAAGATGAGTCAGTTGATCATTTCGGCATTTAGTGCGTGCATTTGAAGCAATTGACTTTTAATTTCTTTTTAAAAGTCAGTGCCTCTGTTATATTTCCACCAAATTTTATCCTTTAATAAATGGAATATAATCCATCTAATGCCGCAACTTTTCTCCTCAAGGAATTGACGACGTTCGTCGATGTGCTGTTATTTTGAAGGCCGCGAGAGGAATGACGCTGAATACTGCTATTCGACAGCAGATTTGTACCTACAACTTTATTCGCTGTATTAAATTCCACCCCATTCATGGATCAGCAATCTCCGAGAAAGCTGTTCTCCCTATTGGCCGTTTGTCCGAAGAGGCAATGGAGGAATAAGGAGATTCCGGGAACACCACAAAAGAAAATTTTCCAGGATCGCCACAAACGGAGATTTATTTCGAAGATTTTCGAAGAAGAGATCTGATCTTCCATCAGATCCCTTTATATCAACTATTTCAGGAGCACAGAAAAAAATTGTTCCATTGTCTGCTGAGGTAAAGAGTCTTCTTACTCTAGATCGAACAGAGTGAAGATGACACTGATGAAGAATTATCAGACGATGCTTTTGAATGTGTTTAGGATTTTTTCTTGATAATGGATGTAAAAGATATGGGAAAAGACTTAGTTTATTACTTTGATAATTCTAATACCCCGGTACATCTGATTAAAATGTAATTGCCAAATTCTGTATCCGGTGATTTACTTTACATTACTCCTATAAACAAATGAGCTTACTGCAATCGGAGAAATATCTTTGACGTAAATCCAGAGTAAATGGGTGTTATGACACATTGATTTGCGCCATTTCCATGTTTGTAAAGCTGTCAAAATAATACCTCCATTGTAAATTATTATAGCAGTGATACGGTTAAAAACACCTTCATATCCATTAGCAGGTAAAAAGAAATTTGAAGAAATGACTGCACGTACGTAATTTGAATTAGTAATGATACATTTTTTAAACAATTAATGAAGATGAGTAATAATAATCTGACTCTCACTTTTGTCCGGGGATTTTGATGAAAATTTTTGTGGTGATGCAGGAAGTGGAGTAATGAAAAACTGTATTGCCGTTCGTCTGAATGGGCCTTAGTTTTTGTGCAATAATTAATTGAAAATCGATAATCTGAGCATAGGCATCCACGCATTACACACCCACACCGGCCACATCGGTAGAGAATAACCCGCTGTTCGCGAGTATTTCTGTATTATTATTTTCATTTTCTTTTATTATATTTTTTCATTTTTACTCACTGATAGACTTAAGAGCTAAATTTCCAATCTTGCCCTCGACATCCGATCGAATAACCTTATTTCAATCAAATGAACTTCGATTGACGGAGACCCTATATGTAGCAAGGACATGTGTTAAATATTTGAAGACATAAAAATATTTCACATTGATATAACATCAAACGTTGATTTTCCACGTGGGAAAACTGGAGAGCAGTGAAACGTGTCGAGTTTAAATTATCATTAACACATTGGATGGGTCAAACAAAAACGATTGATCAAATAGCACATCATATGCTTTATCTCCAATAGCATTTCATCCGATGGACTCAGAGAGAATTACGTTTTACGCGAAATCTGCCGTTCGTCGCAATCCCGATTTGATATCAGAACACCTCAAATGAGAATATGTGTGAGTGTTGTAGTTTGTTCACTCTATTGCCATTTTCTGTAAGCATATATCGAATGATCAATACTTTTCCATATTGTACGTAACCATCTTTCTTTTGATAATTCACATTTGCACATAAACCGAAGATAAAATGGAAAACTTATGTTTACTTTGGGATTTATTTCGTTTCATAATACGTATTAATATGACTCGTCTCTTTCTTTCTCTTTTTCGGATAACGTAGATGGATGCAGTGTTTTATTTGAGCAAAAAATGAAGGCTCTTCATGTATTGTGATTCGATTATAAGGCTCCGAGATACAGATTTTTTACCAACTTCCACATCGAACACGTCACTTGTAGGTCTTCAACGCTCACAGGAAAGCAAATTTACGTCATGAGCGGAAAAACGTCATAGTAGAATCCTAGAAGAATATCTATTTGTTTAAATATGAATTACATTCAAAAATGTCACATTACTTCCATACATTCATATGGATTCATCTATCACTCAAATCGTAGATACTTTCATTTAAATCGAAGTCAATTCTGGTGTAACTGAAAGATTTTCAATTACGTCAGAATAAAACGCATTCGTCCTGATTTCATCGGAGGTAAAATTCCACGCTAAGTAAGGGAATCGCGTTGTGTTGAGAAGAGTTTCGAATGTGGATATCAAAAAGGTACGAATGGAAAATCAAAGGGTATAACCCTACGTTTGGTCTTTCGATCATGATTGGTGATTAGAGACATATATAAGCATGCATTACCACGAAAAAATTTCCATCGGCAGTAAATATCGTAGCATGTGTAGAGAGAATTATTCTAGTGAAATTCTAAAAGTGGAACTTGGCTTTTTTTGCCCTGAACCTTCCGCAACGTTAAAATTTCTTGAAAAATTAGCCATTTCACCGATTTTGTCTAAAGAATTCGACAAAATATATTTATTGGTACACAGTTTTCATCAACTGCAATGGAAAGTTGTATCCAAACAAAATAATGATCAGTTAATCCTTCGCATACCTTTCGCAGATGTTTACATGCGACCCTTTCAGTCATTTATAATTGCAAACAATACCTCGATTTAATTCACACTGTTACTCACCGTCATCTCCTATCTGAAATAAGTATCACCGTTTTATATGAAAAAAGAGAAAACATAATAATATGGTACTAAAAGATTACAGGAAAAAAGCTTTCATTGCAATGGTAAATCAATTTGATTTCGAGTTTTAATTCTTAGTCACTCTTTTTTTTCTGCTGGAACTTTTATTTCCTCCGACTTCCGAAAAGTTTATCCTTATTTGATTTGTCGAAAGATCGTTTTTTTCAGTTCAATCAGTTCTTCTCCAGCTTTCCAAGATATTTTGTTTGACGAAACTTAAATAAAGAACGATGATTTTCCATTTTTCTTTCAAACTAGAATTAATTAGTTCTAAGTCTTTCTGAAAAAATTGACTCGTCGTTCTTTTTTCGATAAGTTCGGATTCGTAAAACAGAAAACTTGCGGAAAAGGCAAATATTTCCAGAGGAAGAAATGTTCCAAAGAAAATTGTTGACCGCTTCCGAAGTAGAAAATTCTCCAGCTAACGGAAGATCAATCGGGATAAAGATTCTGTAATTTAATTCAATTAATTAATTTAATTCCTTTGTGTTGAAAGAATGCAACGACATAGAGAACAGCAAACTTTATAGCGCAGAAGTGAAATACTGACTCCGACTGAATTCCATTTCGCATTGAATGCAGGATCAGAATTTCAAATTGCACGCCTGAGATGAACGCTGTTGTCAAACCTATATCCAATTTTTCATCAGCACTTACTACACGAATATGCAAAGACTCTTTCTCTCGTATCTCTCTCATGTTATTTCCAGCAAGGAATAGGCTTAGATCACTTTAATTCCCAGAATATCTACTCTCAGTTTAAAACGATTGCACCAGGGGAATCTCAAACACTCGCCCATTTCATATAAATTATTAATACCAGGCGAACTTCGGGCATTTGATTATACCTCCCACGTTTAATATGAAGCAAAGGTTCATTTTTTTGATTCATCGGATGCTGTTATTGGAATCCATCTCACCATATAAAATCGACCTGAAATGAGGATCTTTCATGTTCCCATTGCGATGTTTTCGGATCGTTCTTGATCGAGTGGATTTACACTTTCCAACGAAAAGGGAGCGAGTATACGCAGGACGTATATCGGAGGAAGCGGAAGTGTACCGATCGAGTGTTTGATGAGGCCGAGTGCATTTCATCAGACGAGGGAGGATGTGTACTTTGAGGAGAATAAAGAATTCAGAATAATATACGGAGAAGGAATGATCCTACCAAACTCTAATGACAGAAAATTTAAGAAGCGTCCGTTTGAATGAAAAATTACTTAAACTGCGCTACATTTTTGTTGATTTCGTTAATGGGAAATTTTTAGTTGCAATCATTTTCGATACTAACAAGAATAAAATTTTTAATACTGAATCACGCAAAAAAGCGAAATATGACTAATCGTGCTACGCGAAACGCCCACCCCGGCGGGAGTTTTTAGGGGAATGTTCCGTAAATCCATTTGCATTTAGACGAAGCCCCCTACGCTTTCGGTCCATTTCATCTCCTCTCTATCATAAAAAAACACATTTCATTCAAATCGCCGATGGTCTCGAGAATGTCGCCACTTGTTCATTAGAAGTAACTCCATCATGCCTTCGTATATTAACGGCAACGATAGCTGATGGTTTTGGATGAAACCAACCAGAATTGTAATGGCGTCCACGAAAGAAGGATGTGGAAGGGAAGGTGGGGCAAGACGGGTTAGCGGGGTAAGATGGGGTACTAATGTTTACGACTCAGGAGGTGCTTCCATCTTGCAGAAAAAAAGAGATTAGTTGTAGTGGGATACGAAGAAACGACCCTGAGCATAACAGCCATTTTGAACGCTTTACTTGAAGTGAGTGAATGTTTAAGTGCAAATCTGTTGATTTTTCTGTTCGCCTTATTTTGTTTGCTCATCTTTCAACATGATATTTGGTAAGTATTATCCAACAATACATATTTTGTATCATACTAGTTAAGTAAGGAGTTAACAAAGATATTTTAAGGATGGTTGGATATAATCTCACTCAAAACCTAACCTAAGCCAGATAGTGAACAGGCGAAATGGCGTCAGTGGGGCAAGACCCTTCTTAAGAGGGGAAAGACCCCCATCTTGCCCCTGTCGCATTTTAACCAACTTTAGATTCTCTCCAGATTTAACGAGATCGTCCAGAGCATGTCATCGTCCTAGGCTCCAACCATGTTGTGGTCCATAGCCTCCGACCGAGTTTCAGAAGTATGCGTGACCCCAAGCTCTAAACTCTTCAAAATATCATCAAAGCCATTCTTTACTCCTGAAGACCAATACCAAGTTGCAGCGGCATACGATCCAACAAGAAGCCACGCAAACACGGAAAAACTACAGTATTAACTGAATCACCTTATAAAAACAATTGCAATTGGAGATTAATGTCAATTCTGAAAAGGAATTGCAAAAAAATTGAAAAATCAAAGAAAAATGAAGAAAAAATGATTCTTGAGAAAAAAATAATAAAGAAAAGTAGAGTCAAGTGAAATTTAGAAAATCATTAAACTCTGCACAGGAAAAGGTTGGCAAGTCAAGCCAGAATGTTAAACTTAAAGGAAGGCCTCCTCTGAAAACAAAAAGATGTGATCCTACTTCATAGTCAGAGACTTCTGACTCAGAATATCTTTATTGTGGACATTTATATTCCCAATTCAATAAAGGCTGGATCAGATGCTGGAAATGCAAGAAATAGGCGCACTGTTCATGTGCAGGGGAAGAAGATAAGGGAGACGAAGCAGTACATACATGGGACTACCCCATCTTGCCCCACCTGGAGGGGCAAGATAAAGTTTTTTAGTTATATAACTTAAGAATTCATGTTTTGTTAAATTTAAAAAAAATACAATATTGCTTTTAATTAAATATGTTTTTTATGGTATTGTGCAAATAAAGACACATTTTTCAGATTTAAATATGCTTTTTTCATTTATTCACAAAGGTTAAGCACCCCGTCTTGCACCACCCTCCCCTACTTGGAACAGGAGAATGAATCAGAGGACATGCGTGACATTTTCAATGTTCCAGTTCGCTTTACAGCTTCCTTTCAAAGAAACAAAAGTCCATCGCAATGACGGACGGTGAAAAATAAACTCTCTGGAGGAGGAGTGGAAACGAAAGATGAATGGCGTCCTCGTGAACGGAGGATTGACGTCAAAGGGAAGCTTTTTGGGTGAGCGCATCACACATCACGTACTTCTGCCGTACGTCCGAGGCACTCGAAATGAAGATAGCGGAGACCAGTGCAATGGCGCCACCTTAAGAAAATTGAATTTTCTACAGCTTGCGAAATACGATTTATGAAAATGGAAACGCAGAAAAGCTTAATGCATTTGTACGGAATCTGATTTAAATTAAATTATATAGTATCTATTGAGGAAATACTTTAAGATATCTTTAATGAAACACCGCACAGCGGCGGAATAAGCACGGCTACCGAGGTAGTTCCGCCGTCCATTACGTCAAAACCGGAAGGCCAAGGATGGCTCTTGTCGTGCATTTTCTTTCAATAGTTTTTATTTTCAAGGTGTCTTACTAAGCCTTTCTGTGCGGGCAGGTAGTTTTAGTATTCGATTCTTGCGGTTAGAGCGAGATTAGAGTGAGGGAATATTAAAATTCAACGAGAATAGCCGTTGTATGAAATCGCGTGACGTTACAACGAGGTAGTTTTAATATATAGAATGTAGAATACAAGGTGAGTTCATCCGGCCTACGAATGGGCCTACTTGGGACAGGTTCGCGCATGACGTAGGCAACGGGAGAGAAACGGCGGCAATTCATGTTTCGTTTGCCGCGGGCGATAACAATGCGTTCTCACAACTTCCAATAGGTCCTGGTTTCGACACCGGGCGTCTCTAAAATTAGAAATTGCTACGAGTTCTAAGATTTTTTGAACCGTTTGCCGATAACATAGAAACTTAAAACTCGGCATATGTATAGAGATCATTAATACATTTTATATACGTTGTTTAACGTTTCCCTGATGGTCCTTGGTTCGATCCCAGAGATCCATTAACATAACTCTATGTATGTAGTTTAGATGGGGATAACGAAGTCTATCTCTCAAATTTTTATTCATATGCTTGGTTTTAAGTTTCTATGATATCGGGAAGGGGTTAAAAAAATCTTAAAAATCGTATCTGTTACTTATTTAAAAAAACGCCTGGTGTCGAACCTAGGACCTATTGGCAGAAGTGAAGATACATTATAACTTCATAGGACTTGATCTTATTAAATGCAAAGTTTGAAGTTGCTATCATTCAGGGAAGGACCTAAAATAGGAATACGTTATCCCAATTAGAAATGCATTGATGAATATAAATAACTCACTGGGATTGAACCAAGGACTATCAGCGAAACGTTAAACGACGTACATAAAATAAATTCATAATCTCTATCCACACGCCGGCGCGTCGGTTTAAAGTTTCTATGTTATCGGGAAGGAATTCAAAATAAAATTTAAAAAATCGTCGCAATGGATTTTAAATGGGAGAATATTTGCCCTGACCTAGCGTCGAACCAAGGATAATCATCGAAGATGTCTTTTTAATTTTCGTTGGACATTCACGGTTTCCAGCTATTCCTCGAATTTCAACACTCTACTTTTCCGGGAAGTGCCTGAAAACATTTTTCCAAAATACCCGCAATACATCTTTATGGAGAAAATCATGACTTTAGGGCCTTCTGGCATCGAACCCATGACACTGGAGTTCGAATTCGCACTTTTTCTGGCGGTTACACGCTATGGCTAATACGTCGTAAAACTTTCAATTCAGTGAAACTTGAAGAACATGGTTAGAATTTTGATCCCCTATGAATGAGTGAGTGAGCGAGCGAATGTGTATATAGACACGAATAAAAGTTGCTTGCATACTGCAAGCATATGATTACACTACCGTACTTTGCAAAGACTTAATAAAAATCTGAAAAGAAAATCCATGTATTACTTCTATTCACATGCCTGGACGTAGAATTTTCTCTTTCACGGAAAATGAACGATAAATAATTTTATTCCCCGCTATAAGCTCAAAATAGTGCTGCCTCGTGACGAACGCAGAAGTTTTTGCAAAATGTGAATTATCTATAATCTTTACTCACATGCCAAGTTTTATGTTCCTATATTATTAGGAAGGGGTTCAAAAAAACATCTTAAAAATCAAATCAGTTAATAATTTAAAGAGACGCCTGGTGTCGAACCCAGGACCTATTGGCAGCTGTGAATATATGTTATGACTTGTTAGGACTTGATCTTATTTAATGCAAAGTTTGAAGTCAATATCATGCCGGGAAGTACCTAAAATTGGTTTCCGTTATATACATAAGAAATGCATTGAGGACAGTAAATGACTCTCTGGGATCGAACCGAGGACAATAAGAGAAACCTTAACTAGCGTACATAAAATATATTCATTATATCTATCTACGGCAAAGGCTTTAAGTTTCTATGATACCGCGAAGTGATTTTTTTTATCTTAAAAATTGTTGCCATGCATTTTAAATGGGAGAATACCCTGACCTAGCGTCGAACCAAGGATAATCCTCGAAGATGAGTTGATGGTTTTCATTGGATATGCACGGATTCTAGCGATCCCTAGACTTTCAACTCTCTAATTTGTCGGGAAGTGCCTCAAAAAATTTTCAAAAATCCTCGCAATGATGATCAAGGAGTGAAAAATGACTGGGACTCGAACCCTGGTCCCTCACTTTCTGTGCTAACCACTAAACTACCACCCCAATTACACTCCTGTTAAATGGATGCTTTATGAGCAGATAGGGGCGCTCCACATAGTGGCATCAAACACCACCAGAGGTCCTCACTAAGGCAACCGACCCACAAAGCGATATTTAGAGGAATCCCCTCAAAGGAAACAAGAAAGAACTTCAAGATGAAATTTAACTTTGCAATAGGAAGCGTGCGCCTTAAACCCAAGGTTGAACAAGCAGTGAAAAATTGTGACATGACTGGGACTCGAACCCAGGTCCCCCACTTTTAAAGCACACACTTCCTCGTGCAAAGTTAAATTTCATCTTGAAGTTCATCCTCGCAATGTATCTGTAGTTTTCGAAAATCCCCAACATGCATCTTTATGGAGAAAATTGAAACTTTGGGGCCTTCTGGCATCAAACACATGACACTGAGGTTCTAAATCGCCTTTTTTTCTGGCGGTTACACATTAAGGCCAATATGTCGTTAAAATGTCAAGTCAGTGTCACTTGTGGTTTAGCCTGTGAATTAGTATCCTATCTGGGTATATATATGAATGAATCCGGAGAAGGAATTATATATAATAGATACGAGTAAAATGTAGCTTGCATACTGCAAGCAGATCAACAACACTAATTTCATATCGGCATCATATCGGGACGGTCCACAAAGAAAAAAAAAGGATTGAAAAATATTCTTAAAATTCGCTAATATTCGCTATAAAAATATAACCCAGGTCTTTTTGGTGATACTAACTATGCAGCGCAACAGAAGATCACCATCTCTAACTGTGTGTGAAAATTCAAGCAGAAATAATGGCTGCAACTGTGCAACTTGGGACGTTCTACTTTTCACATATATTCCTTACATGAGAAATTTTAATGTGCTCTGGCATCGAACCAAGGAACAGCATGGTCTTATCTTAGTTTTTTTTTCATAAACCGAGTTTTAATTTACATCTTCTATCCAAACAAAAACTTCCTACTAATTCGATAAGTGGACCAAAATAAATAATGAAAACTACCTCAATGTATTTTAAATGGGAGATATATTTACCACCTGGCTTCGAACCCAGGTCTTTCTGGTGATACTTGCTAAGCAACACAATAGAAGATCATCATCTCTAACTATGTCTGAAAAATCAAGCAAAAATATTGGTTGCAACTGCATCAAACGACATCTTACTTTTCCCTTATATTCCAAATGAGAGAAATTTTAATGTGCTATGGCATTGAACCTAGGAATAGTATAGTCTAATCTAAATTTTTTCTTGAACCAATTCTCACCATACATCTTCTAGCCAAGCACGAACTACTTATCATTTCGATAAGTGCATCAAAAAACTAATGAAAAACTACCTCAATGTATTTTAAAGGGCAGATTTTTGCATCAATCTAGGATTCATCGAACCCAGGATGTTTTCTGTAAAAATCATTAATGTTATCGATAAATCCTGAGCATATGTATCAGCTCCTTGAGTTTTAATTCACTACTCATAAGGGAAACATTTTTTTTAAATACCCGAAAATCAAAGCAATGCTTTTAAATGGGAAAAATAGAGACTTTGGGTCCCTCTGGAATCGAACCCATGACACTGACATTCAAAATCTCAATTTTTCTGGCGGCTGCACGTTATGGCCAATACGTTGTAAAAATTTCAAGTCAATGAAGCTTGTGGTTTAGCCTGTTAATTAGTATACTATCTATGTATCTATATGAATGAATCCGGAGAAGCATCTATATACAGTAGAACCCCGGTAATCCGGACGAATTCAGGCACATAGGCGTCCGGATACGCGCGGTTTCCGGGTTAGCGAGGTTTTCAAAAAATAACGTAGAAAACCTTTTTTCTCTAAAATTATATTGTATAGATAATGCATGTATACATTAATTAAGGTATTACAACATATAAAGTGAATGCATATTATCAGCAAAAAAGTCCGTTATTCTCTTTTGCGCGACCGTTCTTATTTTTACTTTCTCCATATACGAAGTATAGAGAAAGTATTGTTTTCATGAAAAATTAGACTTCAAGATTTCAACGGAAATACATGTTTTGGGGTCCCTAGAACACGTTTTAATCATTTTCGGAATGATGTCTGTGTGTATGTGTGTGTGTGTGTGTGTGTGTGTGTGTGATAGTGGGCGCTCTAACGTGAAAACTATTAGTCGTATCAATACCAAACTTCATATATAGTACTGTGGTGTGTGCTGTCAGAGTTAATTAGTTTTTGGAGTAAATCGGTCAACCGGAAGTCGAGCTTTATTCATTAAAGCTCATTTCCGGTTTTCAAAATATCTCCATAAATATGATATATACGTATATTGTATTACTTATAAAAGTTTTAGAAAATGTTATTTACTATAACTTTTGTATTTAACATATTTTTGTATCACCGGTTGATTAGGAGTTATTCGTGAAATACTGATAAACCGGAAGTAGCTGGTTATGTACTTTGTGGGCGCTATAACATGAAAACTATCTTTCGGATCAACACCAAATTTTATAAAAAATATTTTGGTTGATGTCGTTAGAGTTGATTAGTCTTTGGAGTAAATCGGTACTCCGGAAGTCGAGCTTCATTCTTCTAAGCTCATTTCTGGTTTTCAAAATATCTCCGTAAATATGATATTGAGGTATATACTATTATTTATAAACGTTTTAGAAAATGAAATTTACTATAACTTTTGTTTGAAACATATTTTTGTATCACTGATTGTTTAGGAGTTATTCAGGAAATACTGATAAACCGGAAGTTGCTGATTATGTACTTTGTGGGCGTTCTGGGCTCTATGGGCGAAAGGCCAATTTCATCGTTATTCATCGATCATTTCCCGAAAAACATTATTTATAATGTTTGTGACGTAAAAGATAATAATATATAAATTAATCACTCATCTTCCAAGTTTAGATGGAATATAGAGTTCGAAATTACTGTCGTAGATAAATATTTACATCTTATATATGGAGAAAGTCATGTGCTGGTCACATCAGATTTTTTAATCAAGTGCGCGGTCTCTAAAACGCCTAAAGAGCATAATTTCATGTGCTTCAAAATTTTGCTCCATGGCCCACTTTAATGATGTATTGAGTGCCGCCAAAGCCTCAGAATGAGACATTTTGATAGAGTCTACAGGGTGGTGGTCGTCGTCGTCATCATCATTATCTTCTGTCGTTACTGTTATACTGTATAATTTCGTCATCTGTTAAAGCTTCGTTTCGAGCCAAACTGTCGCCAGCCTCAGCAGCCCACCGAAGAGTTTCAGGGTTAGATATTGGGTTCGAATTTCGTAACTGATTAATGAGTGGCACAAGCTGAATTTTCTCTGTTTGCACATTTTTTAAAACTTTCGAACCAATAAAATTTGGGAGTAAAATTTTCCACGACTTTCTGATCAATAATTTAGACACAGATGCCCAACAGTTAGCTAGATTGAACACGACATCTTTTAAATTGACCTTTTTAGTGCATTTTCCAAATTTTAATTGTTCACAGGATCATTAAGAATATTTGTAAGAAGCAACTTACGATATTCTAACTTAATGCTTTGAATAACTTTCTGATCCATTGGTTGGATCAGCGCAGTGGTGTTAGGGGGTAAAAACATTGCGGAAATTTCACCGTTATCAGTGCACAATTCTTTTGCAGAAGGATGGCCAGGACAATTATCAAGCAACAATAAAGCTCGTTGTGATAAATTGACGGATTTCATATGTTGTCGAACTGCTGGAACGAATTCTGTTTTAAACAAATCCAAAAATAATTCTCGTGTGACCCAAGAGTTTTTCTGCCCTCGATAGCACACAGGTAGCGTAAAACACACTGACTTGAATGCACGGGGTTTTTTGGCTGTTCCGACAACAAACAGAGGAAGCTTATGATTGCCAGTCACATTTGCACACGGCATAAATTTAATCCTCGCTTTAATTACTTTCTCATTGATTACACGCAGTAACTTAAAATTGTTTAGCTATTCTCCCTTATAATCACCAACTCTATAGCGCATGCATGGTCACCCTCATTGGACGTCTATCAAAGGGAAGGATTATTTCTTTCGGCTCTTCTCTCATAGCTTTTTAATGAAGTGATGTTTTGAGAGGTGATACCCTGCTGCCACTGAAAATTTATTGTCTTTCGAAATTGTTTAGTCTTGCACATATTAAGCATTCCTCTAATGGAAAAATGCTGACTCCGAAAACTATCACAACTTAAATATGTTATCACAATAAACGAAATACTTCTCTCTCCATCACATCATAGCAGCCAATGGATAAATTTTTCAAATAGTCTGTCCACCTCTCGTTTCTTGTTGCTAATATGCGTGTTTATATGTTCACAAGAAGAAGTTACGGTTTTGCATAACTCCGATTGGACCGTCCGGATTACCGAGGGTTCCGGATTAGCGAGTGTCCGGATTACCGGGGCTCTACTGTATAATATATATATATATATATATATATATATATATATATATATATATATATATATATATATATATATATATAAAAGTTGCCTGCATGTTGCAAGCAGATGATTTATTAAATACATTTATAAAATATGATAATAAAAATCCTAAAAGAATTACCATGTATTACTTCTGTTCACATGCCTGTCCGTAGAAACGAAATGCCGAACTTGATAAAATCTCATGTAGGATTATTTGCTGACGACTATATAATTGACAGGTTGATAAATGGAACTGGCAGTTGCAACGAGTTAAGAAAATTAGGTTTTATACTTTTTATTGCAGTAGAGATTTAAAATGGAACGGGCACATAGAAAATATCATATGATATTTTCTATGTAGGTAAATCTATTAAGGTAATTACCTATGTAAATTAATTACCTACATAGGTAATTAATTTACATAGGTAAATTATTTACCTATGTAGGTAAATCCAACAAAACATTAGATTTTGTGATATGTACTCTTTAAATCAACCAAGAAAATAAAAATCCCAATAAAAACGGACTTGAAAAAAGTCTTATTGGGCCAGGAATCGATTCAAGACTTTTTTCAAGTCCATTTTCCTTGTGGTTTTTCCTGGGTGCATGCCCTTAAGTGCAATTTACTCTTCACCCTCTCCTAAGAAAATAAAAGAAACTGCATACCTATTGTTAGTTAGGCCTATTCTAGAACATGGGGAATGTTTATGGGGCCCTTATCAAGTAGGAGTTAAAAAGACATTGGAAAAGGTGCAAAAAAAGGCAGCAAGGTCTGTGTTAGGGAGAAAGTAGCAATGTTACTGAGATGATAAAAGAATTAGGTTGGGGCAGTCTAGAAGACAGGAGAAGAGACTATCGGTTTTTCTATAAGGTATTCATGGGATTTCCTGCATTTAAGAAATTAAATAATTGAGTAAAAGAGGCAGATTACTTGGGTAGGTGCGATCATAAATACCAAGTAAGATGAATAAAGCAAAAAAACAAATAACTGGAAATACTGTTTTCTAAGTAGAACTATCGTGGAATGGAACAGTCTACCTGCAGAAATCTTCGAACTTTTCCAAATAAACATCAAATGTTTTCATTGTAAATTTGATGAATGAGCATGCCGGTAACGAAATGTGAGGCAAGTAGAGGTAAAGGTGGTATTATAGGCACCTGTTTTTTTTACTATTAAACGTACTATAATGCTTCAATTAATATGAAAATTGAAAGAAAGCATACCGTGACATTTGGGCAACACATTATGTGTTTATTCATCCCATAGGCCAACTACTTAATGAATTAAAAACAGAATTTTATTCAAAGTACTTTTCGAGAATATTTCCCATTGTGCTGGTAATATGAGCACCATGGCGAATATCAAAAGAAATCTAATTTTATGGTACAAAACAAAGTTTTTTGTGAAATAGAGAAAACTTAGGATAAACTATTATTTACTCTGTTTTCAACCATGTTGAAATATACCTTTATATTTTCTACAAAATGAAAATTGTTGGTTAAGTATGGATAGAAATGGAAATACATATGAAGCATTTGGAATGTGGATCTATCTGCAAAAATCGCAATCATCTTTTTCACACTTCCCACAATCACTGTGCGCCCACAGTTCACATAGCGTCTACTGAACCCATAATTCGTCTCTTCAAGGAAAGTTCCTTTGTGGGCACAGCGGGGGCCCAGCACCACCCAAATTACCACCCTCGCCATATTGGGAAACAAAAGAGAACTAACGATTAACTTTAACCCTTAATTAGTCGCATCAAAAAATGTTAAGTAATTAGTCGCGCGAGGTCAAAATGACCCCAAAATTCTCTGAAGACCTCTTTCAATGGTAAATCAACTGATTCAATTCATCCTAGTTTATAAATGATTCTTTAAAAAAAATAAATACACTATGTTTCAAATGCCATCTGTTGGAAAATAACTAAAATTAATTTCACTCCTTTCGGAAAAAAAGTCAAAATATGGGGCGAAAATAAATTTTCGAATTTTTTTATGAAACTTACAGTTTTCAACAATAACAAAACGATTAGTATTGCTTTCAAAATAGTAAAATTAATCCTTCTCAGTGTAACCAACCTATAAAAGTGTTATTTAAAAAATATTTTTGTATTAGGCTTAATTTGGGGTGCATAAATTCTATATTAAACAAATTGTTATTAACGAACATTTATAAACCTCTATCCAGCCTAATAACTTCACATAGCAGGGTACCAGCTTTTAAAAACAAAATATTCCAGAATTTTATTGCATTGCTCTTTGCCACTTTATTGGAAATATTTGAACACAGATTGACTCAGGGAGAATAAGTTGATTATTTTGCGAGCCCTAAGAGGATTTAAAAAAAATATACATGCTTTCAAAAAGTATTTGGTAAAATCTTTAAAATATCCACTAAAACTTGTTTTGGAAATTAATTTTTTTCAGTTGGTATGTATGATGTTCATTATTTTTTATGGCACTTAGCAATGAACTAGTTTATGTATAAGAGCTTAAAAATTATTATTAGAATTTTGTTTAGATTATTATTTAAATTTATTATTGTAAATTTGGTAACAATGCTAGAAATTGCATAGTTTTTATAACTAACTAAAACGAAAACTGTTAAAAGCAATAATTTTAATGACACAAAAAAATCACCTGCTCACACAGCTTATAGCGACTGGAAACTAAATGCCAAAATTGGCTGTTATGTTACAGCACTGGTCGCTCAATATTTCAAGCAACCATTTACTGTTTAGCTGAGATGGTCCCTGTCTCCCCTACATGTCCCTTCTATATATTTGCTATCTCTCTCTTCATAGCTCTTTTCTCAATCTTTTAATTCAAATGAGTTCAATTACAATTTTTCAATCATTTGTTAAATGATCAAATTTTTTTCAGCTCATGCTGTAAAATACATTTCAATGGCTACGTCATATTTATCCACTGCCTCAGAATTGTCAAATTTTAATCAGAAGCAAAGAAGCACATTTATGTTTTTTCCACAAACTATTACAGAATATAACATTCATTTTTTTTATTGAAGGTCATTCAGTGACATGTGACAACACTTTTACAGCTCTTCAGTTCCAAATACTTCCAATAGATTATAATCCAATAACTAAAACGATGGAAGTAACAATACTAACAATTACAACTACCAATAGATGGAATGTATAGCTCCCGGGAGAGTAGTATAGTTGTTATACTTTACTTCTATTTACTTTCCATCATGAAAAGATACCATAAATCCAACTTGAGCTTCACAAAATAATGTATTAGAGTTTAAACCTGAGAATTATTCCATAACATAAAGCCATGTCAAATTTGAACATCAAAAGGTGAAAGGGTGGAAATATTTTTGTGTTAATTTTTCTTAATTTCTTACATTTTTTTGCAAGAATATTTCGTAATATAAAGAGAAAAGAACAGATAAATGTTTAAAATGTGTTTCAATCCATTGTTAATAATAAATATGTAACAGGGAACGAATTTCATTTGTTCTAGGCAACAAGAGAAGAATTAAAGGCATTCACTTTTCCTACTTTACGAGTATAGCATTCTTCATCTATCACAATAAAATAGCAATACTAATAATAACGTGAGGGCTCTACCATTCCGTAGGTTCTATGTACCCTTTTCAATATCATTTCTTTCGTATCGTGGCGAATAATCTGTTATGTCGACCACATCTTGAAGGTCTTCAATCTTTTGATTTCCTCTTTTCTAAAGATGTAAGTTTGAAAATAGAAAACTCATATAGAAAATACAAATCACAATATTTTTTAAGTTTTTCAGTTCTGTTGGTAGTTAATAAAACATAACAGGGACCAACACATTCAAATTTGTTTTAACACTTAGATTAAATTAACCTGGTACATTGCACCAGGTGCTATCCCTTCTAATTACCTGGGATTTACAATCTTAAATAATTTTTAGTATATTCAAAAGGAATATGAGCTAACTACTAAATTTTTTGAATTATCATCACATAAATGTTTGATGATACAATCTTAACTCCTTACTATATTCTAATAACAACGCTTGGTGGCCGAGAGGATAGCATGCCATCTAAACTATCGCTCCTACCACAAGGTCCCAGGTTCGAATCCTAGCTGATAGGATTTTTCCAATCAGGGAATGGTTGAGTGTGTTCATTGTTACTGTTGCCTCGGTGAGGCCTTTCCTGATAAGTTCATCACAGCTTAGAAGGATTTTACCGGTAAAGGGCAACAGTAGATAGGCATGAAAAAACAATTAGCCCCTAGTTTTCCTCTATATAGTAATGCAATATCAAATTATGCTTTCAGCTAAAGAAAAAGATAAAGTTTTTAACATGCTGAGGTAAAATATGATTAATATGATACATTTGGTATGAGATACTTCTTAACTTGTTATTTGTTTTCCTAATATGTTCATCAAATTTAAAATTTTGTTCAATTAAAATGCCTAAATATTTAATTTTGGAAATGTTCAATAGCAACAGCAAACACTAATATTTTCATCCAACAAACAGGTATCACATGAATGTAATATAAGATCTACTTCCAATAGTTAATAAAATATAATTAAATAATTAATTCACGATGTAAGCACCACTTTTCAATACTATCTAAGGCATCCTTCATAAGGTATTTTCAAAATTACTTCCAGGAGAAATAAATACTGAATCATCAACATATAGAAGTATTTCCACATATTTCACACAAACATTCGATTGAGTGGACATATGTTATGCACAATAATAGAATAAGACCAGTCCCATATCATTATGTCCACCATTGCTGTTCTGTCAAGTAAGATTTATAACATCTATTACCTCTGATTCCAATATCATATGATTTGTCCAACAATTTATGCACTGGTATTAGCAACAAATTCGTTAGAATAGCCAATGAAAGAAACAATAAAATGTCTAGTTATAAATAGATTTAGATTCACAATGTTAGAAAAACTTTATAAATCTGTCATAGGATAATAATAATACCTTCTTCATTTGATAAGCATATTGTTTCGAGGACAATAAATTTTACTTAACAAAGTAACTACAGAGAATTTACATCATACTTTCATAAAATCTTAGCAAGAGTGGAGAGCAGAGAGATGTATAGTTATTAAGGTCATCAAGTTTCCTACCTGTATGAATTGATCTTACTGCTCTTTTTATTCTTTTTGGAACAATACTCTGAGAAATGCTTACATTGATTAATTTATCAACAAGTGGGATATGGATCACGTTATTTTTAAGATCTTTTGCTCGAATCTAGTCCCAGCCAGTCTGAAATTTAGTCTGAAATTTATCTGTAAAATGATAAATAAAATCATGAAGTATCTTACTTACATTGCAATTAGTCCCTAATTTATTCATAATTAATTTTCCTTATTACCACCAGATCTTTCTAACTCTTTCTTTATGTTTTACCAGGTATTTATTATTTTTGAATTTATAATAAGATGAACTAAGGTCCAACCTATTTTATGATGATGAATTACGTCCGTGTTATCATATATAGAACAATGAATATCAACAAATTTAAAAATATTATATTATTGCTGTTAATATAATATTAATGAAAATATTATTTATTATTATATATTTTAATTACTGTTTATGCCAGTATATAAGTCGACCCCTAAAATTTTGAGGTGAAATTCAATTTTTAGACAATGTTCAGCATATAAGTTGACCCTAAAAATAAGGCAACACCACTTCCCCAGCTCTATTTTATGGAAAGAAAAACTACGGTATTCCTAAATATATGATAGCTTAATCAATATTTACCGCATAACATTAATACGTTTCTTTCAGCTGCCATGTCAACTTCTCGCCACTGCTTTACTATTACACCAGTTTCTTTCTCTCAGGCTACACAAATAAAAATGCATTATGAAACAGAAACACAATAGTATTAAAAATTTGTTTTAGAAATAATAGTAATATAGAGTGGTAATATCAAATCATGACACTGCTAAAAGAACTTCCATTAACTCTTAATGCTACGTTGAATCATAACAATTGTATAAAAAAAACAACCCTTGATATGCTTATTGATCTTCATATGTAAAAAGAAAACATAAGAATACATATATATATATTAATTTTTTGTAAAAAATAAATACATGTGATGAAATGAATATAAATAGCAAAGAATAAATAGGCATCAAATTTATCTTAAAGATATGAAATGGTTTTTTAATTCAACTCTTTAATAATTAAAAAAAGTCAAAACATAACATACTTTTGGCATAGCTTTCGGCCACAATTGTATTTCGTGATGAACTTTGTTTTATATGATACCTATGCTAATTATTAGTATTTATTTCATTATTAGTCTTTATGACAAAAATTTGTTTCAGTAAGAAATAATTGTAGTGAGTTGCAAAAGTTTTAGTAAAATAAGGGTACAGTAAGCTCTTGCTTAATTTAATTAATTTAGAGCACTATTAGGTAAGCAGTAGGCTTATTTCTAAATCAACTTTCATAAACACTACATTGTTATTTTTTACAGATTCTTTTGCAAAACAGGATAGCTTTTAGTAGGAGCCTTGTTTGAAAAGAAAGTAAAGTCACTGTACTGCGGCAGTAGTATGAAAATCACCACTTTGCATACAAGCACATTATTCCAAGTTTCTTTGACCTTGGGCAGAACCCATTACAGCAACACTGGATTGCATTCACCATTTTTTATTGTTTGAAATGTTTGAGTCCACTGACTCTCCCACCAACCATCAAGTATGGTCAGTTATCCGATTCCATGAAACCAACTGACATTTATTGTCAACTCTGTGAAATTTATGATGAAAATGTGATGGAATGGTTATATAGAAGGACCGTAGTGATGTGAAGTACTGGGTACTGAAGCCTTCTATCATCAATCAGGGATTGGTAAGGAAATTTTATGAAAAAATTTGGCAATTATTATGAATATTTTTATGAAGCGAGGTATATTACACTCTTCTACTGACCTCCGTTCTGAGCGGATGTGCTTTCGTTCTGTGTGGTGTTACCAAGGCCATGAGTATTTTCAAGCCGTGAAATTTCGAGTGCTTTCAATGCATAGTATGACTGAATTTCTCTAAGTTTAGTGATATTAGAGTTATCGTTAAAGTGATCTGTTTAAAAAATAAGCAGTGTTTATTGAGTATTTTGACAAAATTATCCAACATGAGTGTGTGTAATGTGTGTCGAAAATCGGTCCGCAGCACAGTTTTCATCACTTGTCATGAGTGTCAAAGAAGTTTCCATGGCCACTGTATCGAGAATCCTATGTCTAAAGACGATATAGACGGAATTAGAGCCAGCAAACAAATCTGGATGTGTTCAGATTGTCAGGCTTCACGATGGCAGAGTCGAAATCCTGAAATGAAGACGGTGGAAACAACGAAAAGTGAAGTGATGTCATTTAGTGATATACACACCCTTTTTCTAGAGTTTAAAAAAGGGTTTAAAGAGGTTGAAAAAAATTTAGGCGACTCGATTAATAAAATATACGAAAAGCTGGAAGAAGTTACTAAGGTTATCGAATAGCAGGGAAAGAAGCTGAAGCAATGCTATGACGAAATCGAGGCCTTAAGAAGTGAAAATGTACTGCTTAAAAATCAGATTGTTGAGAATAGAAATTCCTTGGATGATTTGCAACAGAATATGTTAGCAAATAATATAGAGATCCATGGTGTTCCATTTCGACATAATGAAAACCTTTTAAATATACTAAGTAAAATCGGTGAGGATTTGGGTGTCGAAATCACCGAAAATTGTATTGATTATTGTTATAGGGCCAAACCTAATTCTAATGGTTCCGATGGAGGTATTCAGGTGCGGTTCCTTAGCCAGCGAATCAAGGAAGACATTTTGACTAAGCGCAGAGTGAAGAGGAACTATTCCATGCGATATTTGACTCTGGACGGAATTCCACCATCTGATGCCACCATCTACATAAACAAGGTGTTGTGTCCTGGTAGGCGGAGGGTCTTCAATGCTGCTCGTGAGGCTAAGAAGACAAAGGCTTACGCTTATTTGTGGATAAGAGGAGGTAAAATACTGATGAGGAAGGCAGAAAAACAACCTGTCATCGTATTGAGAAACTTGAATGATTTAAGTAAATTATAACATTTTTCAATGATTTTCATTCAAGTAAGGTGTCCTTCATAAATGAAACTAAAGATACTTCTAATAAATTTAGTATTATTAATCAAAATATAAGAAGCTTGCGGACTAACTTTGATAATTTCACATTGTATTTAAATAACTTGAAAAGCTTCCTGATGTAATAGTTCTGTCTGAAATTTGGATTAATGATTATGAATTAAGTGCTCAATTAACTGGTTACAATTTCTTTGTGAAATGCAATAATAAGAGGAGAGGGTAAAGGTGGAGAGCTGGAGGGGTGATTGTATATGTTGCTGATAATTATTCATGTATTAATAATGTACTTAGTGATTTGCAATCAGCAGATATAATTCAAGTAACCATTTATCTTAGTAAATCACTTTCTATTTCCATTATTGGAATTTATAGGTTTCACTTTTTACCGATTGAGAATTTTTTGTACGAAGTGAATAATATTCTTGATAGATTGCATGATAAAAACTTATTAATAATTGGGGATATGAACTTATGTATTTTGCAATGTAGTGAAATTGTAAATGAGTATAAAACCATAATGGCTAGTCATGGGCTGGAACAGCTTATATCTGTTCCAACCCGAGTAACAAAAAATAGCCAAACGTGCATTGATCATATACATATTTTGTAGAAGCAGGGACAACCTCATGTACGAAGGAAATTCGATTGAATTGGATATTACTGACCATCATATGACAGAGTGTAATATATATACATGTTAGTGATCTCCAAGGAAATAAAAATCAGCCGGATCAGTCTAAACTAAATATTGATTTCCACCGATTAAGAGATCTACTGTCAGATTGCGCTTGGGATGATGTTTATTCGCAGAGCAATCCAACTGTGGCTTATGGTCTTTTTTTGGACAAATTGAAGTCCTGTATTAATCTAGCATCAAACATAGTTGTAAAAAGTAACAAATACAAACTAATTAAACCTTGGATGACGAGGTCGTTATTCTATAGAGTTGCCAGACGGAATTTACTTTATAATAAAATTCGGAAACAGCCTTTTAATGAAAAATTGTTACGTCATTATAAATCCTATAAACAGCGGCTCGAAAAAGATATACAGAAGTGTAAAGAAAGGTATTACATGCGGGTATTTGATAGTAACTCTAATAACACCAGTGAGCAATGGAGAGCTTTAGAAAAAATAATTGGTGGGAAATTAAGAAATTCTAGAATAGACAGAATTAGAACAGGTAATGGAAATTACTTAGCTGAAATGCAGGAGATAGTGAACGAATTTAATAATCATTTTATTGAAACCACAAAATTACGGAACTGCGACTTAGATCTTCATCGTAATTTAGATGCGCAAGGCAATGGTTTCCAGAACGAATTTTGAGAAAGTCAATATTATTTGCACCGACTAATGAAAAAGAAGTCATTAATATTATAATGGAGTTGAAATCTAAGAGTTCTAAAGGTTGGCGGCATTTGTAATAAAAGAAGTGAAAACAGCAATATCTCAAGTATTCGCTTATATTGCTAATATCAGTATGCAGACAGACGGGTATTTCCCGATCAGCTAAAAACAGCAATAGTAATACCAGTATTAAAAAAGGGTGACAAGTTAAATTTAAATAATTATAGACCAATATCCTTGTTGCCTGTATTTTCAAAGGTTCTTGAAAAAATTATTAAAGTGCGGTTATTAAGTTTTTTAAATAGTCAAAATTTTTTCAGCAAAAATCAGTTTCGTTTCCAAAGTGGTAAATGTATAGAGGATTTGGATGGATGCCCTCTCGCACTTCTGCTTGGATATTTACGAAAGCCTTAATAATAAACTTTAAGTTGCTGGTCTGTTTATTGACATTACCAAAGCTTTTGATTCTGTGAGTCATAAGATACTACTAAAAAAATTAAGTAATTCTGGTATTAGGGGTATTGCACTGGACTGGTTCGATAGCTACCTCAGTAACAGATACCAGTGTGTGAGGATAGATAATTATTACAGTAATAAGACTCAGCTTACTTGTGGTGTTCCTCAGGGCTCTGTCTTAGGTCCTATTTTATTTTTGATACATGCAAATAATCTATGTGAAGGTAGATTTGAAGGAAAGCTTACTTCCTTTGCAGACGACACTGCCCTTAGCTATACAGCCGATGATTCAAATGCACTGTACAGACAGATGCAGAATGATTTAAATAAGCTACATATCATTGGTTTTCTGCAAATTCTATGTCATAAGCGATAAAACAAAATTTATTCAATTTAGTTTGAGGAAAGGTACAGTTGGAATAATAATCTGTATTATAGATGTATGAAATGTGTTAAAGAAAATGTTTCTTCATGTCCATATTGCATACCAATGCAAAGGGTTGATTACATAAATTATTTGGGAATTTATTTTGATGAGAACCTAAACTGGAAACAACATATTAATAAATTGTATTCTGTGACAATCTCATCAATTAGGACATTTTATTTATTAAAATATGTACGTCCATATACTGTATTAATTAAGGTGTATCATGCTCTAGTGAACTCGAGGCTGCAATATGGTATTGTTTGTTGGGGGAATGCATTCATTACTAATTTAAAGCCATTAATAGTGGCACAGAAGAAAATTATTCGAATTATGTCAAGAGCACATTCTTTTCCTCTATTTTTTAAGGCAAAAATTCTGCCACTGAGACATTTATTTGTATATAAAGTGCTGAGGATGTACTATAATCGTGGCGGTGATGAAAATAAACCATCACCCTATATATTAAGATCTAAACAAACGATAATCCCAAAACCCAACTGTGAATTTTTTAGATATTCTTTTTTATATATTAGTTCAAAATTTTTTTAGTTATTTACCGGAGAACATAACCACTGTTAAAACAGAAATTAAGTTTATAAAATTAATTAAGGAGTATTTATTCAAATATGATGATATTGAATTTATGTTTAAAAAAATTGTATGAAAGCTATTTTGTTGAATTTTATGATTTCATTATTATAATTTATTTTGGAATTTTTTGATACGCATGGTCTACATTTTATTTTATGTTATGTAACTAATTGAATGGCTTGTATAATATTTGCCAAGTAAATGAAGAGTCGGTAACCCCGAAACAGGTGGCTGTCACCTTAGGGGTGCCTATATTCCTGACAATTGCTGTATAAAATGTAATTATGCAGGGCCAAGGATTAAAAAGATTTTATTATTAAAAAAAAGCATGTAGTTCGATGTGATAAATGCCTCAACAAAGGTGAAAACTATGTAGACAAATAGTTTATCCATTATCTTCGTTTTCAGACACAACTATGTGTATATCTATTATATATAGATGCTTCTCCGGATTCATTACTATATATAAAGCTGCAAATCCTACTGATTGACACAAAATCCTGGGCATTTCTAATCGAGCTGGAAGGCTGAAAATTTCAGAAGAGATTCATAATTGACAGTCGAGTTGGGAAAAAATCGAAAATCTACAGATTTTGTCCTAGGTTTGAGACCAGAAAGGATTATATTTTTCAATGTATTTAAACGGGAAAAACCAAAAATGGCCATGCAAAGCAAATTTCTTTCGTTAATTAAAATGTGAAAAAGTGATCGTAAAGCAGTGGGGCTTGGTCTGTATCACGTCCAAAAGATCAAAGTTTACTTTTCTTGCGACCGATTTTAACATTCCTGCACGAAATTTACAAAGTTTTAGTTTGAACGCCAATTTATTACGTTTTTTTTCTCCTCATTTCGAAAATTAAATCTATGGCAACAACCATTGTTTGAATCGAAAACAAATTTGTTTACGATCCTAATTTCATATGCCATGATTAAGGTTTGATGCATTTTTGATTATTTTAAATGTTTCTTTCGATATAGGTTATTACTGAATGCTGAAAAATGTAAATTTCCTCAAAATAGACAGTAGATATCTGCACAGTCAATTAATCAATCGTGAATGCATGCTGTGATTACATAAGTTTATGTAGAGGATACGAGACCATTTATCGACGAAGATAATCGGAAAAGTCATGTAAGTAGTGAGATTATTCAAGGATTAAATTGAAAAGTCGAGACTGAATCTATATAAGAGGGATAGGAAAGCAATTAGGATGAAAAATACTCAATACTTACTGATAAAGTACGTATTATACCGGATCAAGTCTACCTATGCCTGAGTAAAAGTAAGTACAACTAAAATTTACATAATCGTAAAATATTACTATCAGAATATTAATGCAAATTAATAGTTTTAACGGAAATCTTTAGAAATAATAGAAATAATAAGTTCTTTTTCTACGTTTCTTTAATTAATACGTAGTATAATACGTAATTCAACTTTCATCGAAATGAAAAACAAAAATCTACACATGAAATAAACTGATTTCCTTGAACGACCTTCTGATTATGTTGTTCTACGCTGGATAATTCTTGGTTAGTAAAAACAATCTTTGCATGTATCATTGTATGAATAGTATTTCCCCAAATTCTCCAAACGGGCTTTAGAATAAAGTTCTTTTTCTACGTTATTTAAAACTATTTACATAATCACGTTGCCTATTGTCTGTTTGTTTACTTAATTAGAAACGAAGCTCATTGTCGTGGTAGACGCCATTTAATGAATATAAGATTATAATGCAATATGTCTTGCACTGAACCTATTACTACATAGGTAATCGAAAATTTATTTTCCGCATTTTTATCTTATGCAGATTTTTATTCTAACTTAACATTCTTAAGCTTATTTCTTTAATTTAATTTTACGAATGCACATTAAATCGTCGTCGTCGCCGCTGCAACATTCATCGCGGTGGGATCCCGAAAGAGATACCACGGAATCAGCCGATCGCCGCGGAAACCTTTGACCGTACATGTTCTTTGAGGACTGAAATCCAAAACTCAGAAAGGTAGGAAATGATTTGAGAAGCGACGTCTTTTCACATTGCCAGCTGTATGTCGCGCTAGGAAGAGTACTCTCCTCGGAAAATATCAGGGTGTTAGTTTCACCGGAAAGGATATTTGATAATATTCCGCACGCCGTCAATATTGTCCTCATCATCATATGAAGATCTGCCCGGAAGCAGGCACCGCGGCCATATGATTCAATTGGAGTATGTCTTGCACTAAACCGAATACATACCACAGGTAACCAATCGTCTATTGATTTCTCGCATTTTTATTTTATGCAGATTTTTATTCTAATTTTACTTTGGCTTATTCCCTTAATTTAACTTTACGAATGTGTAATCATGAAGAACTCAACTCCAAAACTCCCGTATCAAATGAACGTGAAAGACCTTCGAAGCACTAATTCTATTATTATATTATTTAATGAATCTTAGATTTAAAACTATGTATGCTAAAGAGAATGGCATAGTTAAAAAGAAACGTAAATATAACATAAAGACCGATAACACAGGGTAGTATCCCTTGATAGTTTTCTTTGCTTGCATTATGCAAGCACCCATTTACTAGTTCATATATATAGATAGATAGGATACAAATTCACAGCCTAAACCACAAGCGTGATTGAGTTCAAATTTTTACTGCCTATTGGCCATAACAATTAACCGCCAGAAAAATTGTGAATTTGATCCTCAGTGTCATGGGTTCGGTTCCAGAGGGCCCCAAAGTCCCGATTTTTCCCGTTTAAATGCATTGCTTAGATTTTCGGGAATTTTTAAAAAATACTTCCCGGATAAGTAGAGAATCGAAACTCTAGGAGCCTTTATATATGGTCAGGATCTATTGAAAACATAAATGAGTTTTACGGAAAATAACCTGGGTTCGATGCTAGGTCAAGGCAAAAATCGGCCGTTTAAAATGCATTGTCGCGATTTTTAGGATTTTTTTTCGACCCTTTTCCGATGGCATGGAAACTTGAAATTTGGCGTGGAGTTTGAGATCATAAATATATTTTGTAATCAAATTTTACATATTCGCTGATGGTCCTTGGTTCAATCCCAGAGAGCCATTTACATTCCTCAATGCATTTCTTATGGAGATAACAGAATTAGGTTTTAGGTACTTCCCGGCATGATATCGACTTTAAACTTTGTATGAAACAAGATGAAGTCCTAATAAATCATACTGTGCATTCACAGCTACTAATATTTCCTGGATTAGACACCAGGCGTCTCTACAATCAGTAAAATATCCGATATTTAAGAATTAATTTAAACCCCTTCCCAATCATATAAAAACATGAAATTATGCATATTGATAGAGAGCATTGATCCATTTGAAAAACATGTTTTAGATTTCCTAGATCGTCCTTGGTTCGAATCCAGATAGCCATTTACATTATTGAAAAGTAGAACGTCGTTTGAGGCAGTTGGAGCCAATATTTCTGCTTGAATTTTCGCACATAGTAAGAGATGGTATTTTTCTGTTGCGCTGCATAGTAGGTTCACCGGAAGGCGTAGGTTCGATGCCATACGATTAAATTGCAGCAAATTTTAAGAATATTTTCAATCCCCTTTTTTTCTTTTGAGGGCCGTTCCGATATGATGCCGACATGAAATTAGTGTTGTCGATCTGCTTGCAGTATGCAAGCTACATTTTACTCGTATATAATATATATATCAACATCATCACCATCAGACATTTTTAATCTGACATCAGATGTAGGCCTCCCCAAGTACTTTACAATTTTCTCCATCCTGAGCTTCTCGTTGCCACATTACACCTAAGTACTTGATGATATCTCTATTCCACCTGTTTATAGGTCTTCTTCTTGGTCTCTTCACATCTCTTGGTATCCAGTTGAGAACTACCGATGTCCAACAGTTGTCGTTTCTTCTCGCAACATGGCCGGCCCTCCTCCATTTTAGTGATCTTACCTTGTCTATGAATTCCGTCACTCCAATCATCATTCTCACCCAAGTGTTGCGTTTCCTGTCTCTTCTTGTGATTCACAGCATACAGCACTCCATGCTCCTTTCTATCGTCTGAAGTCTCTGGGTTATTGCAGCATTTAACACACAAGTTTCACTACCAAAGGTCAAGACAGGTTAAATCCATTGGTTGAAGACCTTCCTCTTCAAAACCATTGGCATTCTTGACTTCAGAATGTGCGAATTCCTACCAAATCCACTCCAGCCAAGTTTCATTCTTATGTTTACTCATCATGTTTTTCTCTCCTGTTGTTACAACTTGTCCAAGGTACATGTAGTCCAAGCAAGCATCCAGAGGTTTTCCTTGAAGTTTGACTGGTTCTTGCACTGCAAAAGAATTATACATTACCTTTGTTTTTGTTATGTTTATCCTGAGTCCTATCTTCTGTCCTGCTGTGTTCAGTTCTTCAAGTCTTGAAGTTAAATCTTCTGCATTGGCTGCAAAGAGAACTACATCATCTGCAAAATAGATATGACTGATGTATTCCACATTTACTCTTAAGCCCTTCTCTTTCCTATCGAGGACTTAAAAACTTCTTCTAAAACGGCTGTAAACAAAATGGGAGATTAACCATCACCTCGTCGAACTCCCTTCACAATTTTTAATTCATTGGTCTGTTCATGCAGCATTACAGAAGCTGTGGCATTCTCATAGACACTGTGCAAGAGACGGATGTACTCAGAATCCATCCCTTGATTCTTCAGAGTGGAGGAGGTACTTATTCGTTCATTTGCAAAATTAAATTGGAAATAATGGTTGTACTAAGTCGAATCATGCACCAAAAGAAAGGAAATTAAATGAAGATTGTTATTTTGGTTATGGGATATTATTTTCAAATCAAAATTAGAAAAACTAGGACAAAATGAATGAAAATGAACCATTTGCATTCTACCATTTCATTAATGGAAAAAACGAAATTTCAGTTGAAGATATTCCCGATATATTGACTTGGAATTTCAGAAATGCTTACAGTTACCCAAAACAAATGTTTAAATGCTATTTCATCTTACAACAAGGTCCTGGATTCGACACCAGCCACTTGGATACAGAATCGATTTTTACATAGAGGAATTTGGGTTCCTATATCCTAAATTATCATACCTAATAAAATATGCAAAGTAAAGTACTTTAAACATATGCTTGAAGTATGCAAGGTAATTTACTTGCATTATATATAGACACTTCTCTGGATGTAAATATGTTTTGGGGATCAAAATTCTAACCATATTCAGTAAGTATCATTGAGATGAAATTTTTAAAACGTACTGGTCATAGCGTGTAACCGCCAGAAAATTCAGACTTTGACCCTCACTATCATGGGGTCAATACCAGAATGGCCCAAATCCCAATATTTCTCATAAGAATGCATTGTGGGGATTTTCGAGGCACTCCCGAGAAAATTAGAGAGTTGAAATTGTGGGATCGCTGGAAAACTTGCATATCAGACGAAAATTAAGAAGACATTTTCGAAAAATATCCTCGGTTTGACGCTAAGTCAGGACAAATATTCCAGGTAAGAAGTGCAATTAAAGTTGGTTTTTAGCATTTGCAGGCTTAATTTCATATGCACAATTAAATAGGAAATAATGATCCTAGTTAGTCAACATAAGAACCTAAAAAAGGAAAATAAAAAAATTCTTATTTTGGTCTTGTAATATCGTTTTCTAATCAAAATTATGAGAGCTAGGAAATAAAAAGGTCCTGAAATTTCCTCCTATTAAACAAACAGTCAACCAAACCAAGGCGATTGTTGAATCCGAGCTCAAGCGATTTCTCAATAGAATGCACAGCTATCTTATGTCTATACAGAAACAATGGACTTATGACAGAATTTCTGAAAAGGAGGCAATTTACTGAAATGTCAACATATGCAAACTATGATACGTAAATAGGATAGACAACATTGTGGAGTCTTTCCAAAAAAATATTTTAAGGAACATTCAGGTGGGATGGAGAATTCAAAAGCATGGAGGTCTCAGAATGCATGTTCTTCTGTATTATAACCATAGAAACGTTACCATATTTACGGAAGTTTGACACCTACTTAGATCAAAATTCACCCTTTTGAAATACATTGCGGTAATACCCTTCCTGATAACATGAAAACGTAAAACACGGCTTGTGAACCGAGGTCATTAATACATTTCATACACACAGTTTATGGTTTCCCTTATTGTCTTCACAAGGGTACCATTTGCATGCCACCATTCAACTAGAGGGTTATACGAAAATTAGTTGAAGGACCTTCTCGATATGATGACCTAGAATTATGGTCAGAGTAGCGCTACCAAACAGTTATTTGACAGTTCATCTTAAAAAAGATCCGTCACCTGAGGCTATCATTGAAATGATCCAGCGATTGAGAAATTCCCTGAGTTTTCCAGGATAATATTTTCATTTTTCAAGGATGTTCCAGACTTGCATAGGAATATCAATTTAGTCAATTATTAAACATTTTGTGATAATTATATAATTATAATACACATGGTCCACAGTTCATATATTCATCATGATATTTTATTGGCATCAGAGCCAACCCTAGACACTGACAATTCTTTTCGGGTGCATTCGACATTAAATATCAATTCGTACATAAAAAATTAGTCAATAGTAAAATAACCTAAATTAAAAAATAAAACCAAGGTCGTGTTTTCACATCAATTCATTTCTGAGAAATAGTTGTTTTACAAAATAAATTACCGAATTACCGAAAATAATCTAGAAATGTTCATTCAATAATGAGTTTATAAAAACAGTACTAAAATTTATTTTCGGTTTGATTGATACTATTTGAGAAATGAAATTTCAAAATGAGCACAAAATCGCTGAGACTTGTTTAATTTTCTTAATTTTATCGAGCGATTATCGAAAGATGCAACGAAAACGAATAATATTAGGGAAATTTCCATTTTCCTTCTCTTTTTCGCTTTGATTTTCCTCAGTTTATCGAGAGATGATCGAAAAAAGCAACGTTAACGGATAATATAGCCGAAATTTAATTTTTTTCCTTTATTTTGCTCTTATTTTCGTCCTTATTTCGGGAGAGAATCGAAAAAAGCAACGAAAAAAAATAATTTTAGCAAAATTTCAATTTTTTTCGTCGACTTTGAATAAATTTAAGTCATTTTATCGAGAGATGATCGAAAAAGGCAACGAAAACGGATAATTTTAGCGAAATTTAAATTTTTTCCTCTATTTTGCCTTAATTTTCGTCAATTTTTCGAGAAATTATTGAAAAAAGGAACAAAAACGGATAATTTTAGCGAAATTTCAATTTTTTTCATCTATCATAACCGTATTTTCCTCATTATATCGAGATGATGATTGAAAAAAGCAACGAAAACGGATAAATTAATCGAAATTTCAATTGTCCTCCTCTATTTTGCCTTAATTTTCCTAATTTTATCGAGAAATTATCGAAAGATACAACGAAAATGAATAATTTTAGGGAAATTTCCATTTTCCTTCTCTTTTTTGCCTTGATTTTCCTCATTTTTTCGAGGAATGACTGAAAAAAGGAACATAAACGGATAATTTAGGCGAAATATAATTTTTTTCCTTTATTTTGCTTTTATTTTCGTCCATATTTCGAGAGAGAAAAAAGCAACGAAAACAAATAAATGTAGCAAAATTTCAATTTTTTTCCTTTATTTTGACTTAATTTTCGTCGTTTCATCGGGATATGATGTAAAAGAGTAACGAAAACGGATAGTTTTTGCAAAATATCAATTTTTTCCTATATTTTGCCTTATTTTTGTCAGTTTTTATCGGGATATACTTGATTTTCCTCATTTTATCGAGCAATAATCAAAAAAAGCAACATTAACGGATAATTTAGGCGAAATTTAATTTTTTTCCTTTATTTTGCTCTCATTTTCGTCCTTATTTCGAGAGATGATCGAAAAAAGTAACGAAAACGGATAGTTTTTGCAAAATATCAATTTTGTACTATATTAGTCTTATTTTTCATAGTTTATATCGGGATATGATCGAAAAAAAGTAATGAAAACGGATAGTTTTAGCAAACTTTAAATGTTTTCCCCTACTTTGCCTTAATTGTCGTCATTTTATCAAGATATGATCAAAAAAAGCAACGAAAAGGGATAATTTTAGCGAAATTTCTGTTTTCCTCTATTTTTCCTAAATTTTCCTCATTATATCGAGATATGATCGAAAAATGAAAGGAACTCATAATTTCAGCAAAATTTATTTTTTTTCTCTATCTTGCCTAATTTTCGTCATTTATCGAGAAATGATCGAAAAGAGCAAAAACAATTAGATAATTTCACCAATCTTTCAGTTTTTTTCCTCCATTTTGCCTTCATCTTCGTCATTTTATCATGAGATGGACATAAAAGGCAACGAAAATGGATAGTTTTAGCAATATTTCAATGTTTTTTTTTCTATCTTTCATTAATTTTCGTCATTTTATCCAGAAATGATCGAAAAAGGCATCCAAAACGGATATCGAAATTTCAAATTTTTTCCTCCATTTCTCCCTTCTTTTGGTCATTTTTATCGTGATATTATCGAAAAAAGCAACGAAAACGGATAATTTTAGCAATATTTCAATGTTTTTTCTCTATCTTGCCTTAATTTTCGTCATTTTATTGAGAAATGATCGAAAAGAGCAAAAAAGTTAGATAATTTCACCAAAATTTCAGTTTTTTTCCTCCATTTTGCCTTCATCTTTGTCATTTTATCAAAATATGATCAAAAAACCAGCGAAAAGTGAGACTTTAAGTTACATTTCCATTTTTTCCTTTATTCTGACTTAATTTTCGTCATTTCATCAAGATACGATCGAAAATAGCTACCGAAACGGATAATTTTTAAAATATTTCCATTTTTTTCGCCAACTTTGCCTTAATTTTCGTCATTTTTCCGAGAAATGACTGAAAAAAGGATCATAAACGAACAAATCTTCTTCCTCTATTTTGCCTTCATTTTCCTAATTTTATCGAGAGATTATCGAAAGATGTAACGAAAATTAATAATATTATGGACATTTCCGTTTTCCTTCTCTTTTTTGGTCTAATTTTCCTCATTTTATCGAGAGATGATCGAAAAAAGCAACGTTAACGGATAATTTAGGCGAAATTCAATTTTTTTTCCTTTAGTTTGCTCTTATTTTCGTCCTTATTTCAAGAGATGATCGAAAAAAGCTATGAAAACAAATAATTTTAGCAAAATTTCAATTTATTTTCCTTTATTTTGACTTAATTTTCGTCATTTCCTCGGGATATGATGGAAAAAAATAACGAAAACGGATAATTTTAGCGAAATTTCAAATTTTTTCCTCTATTTTTCCCTTGTTTTCGTCATTTTTATCGTGATATTATCGAAAAAAGCAACGAATATGGATAATTTAAGCAATATTTCAATGTTTTTTTCTCTATCCTGCCTTAATTTTCGTCATTTTATCGAGAGATGATCGAAAAGATCAAAAAAATTAGATAATTTCACCAAAATTTCAGTTTTTTTCCTCCATTTTGCCTTCATCTTCGTCATTTTATCAAGATATGATCAAAAAACCAACGAAAAGGGATACTTTTAGTTACATTTCCATTTTTACCTCTATTCTGCCTTAATTTTCGCCATTTCATCAAGATACGATCGGAAAAAGCTACCGAAACGGATAATTTTTAAAAAATTTCAAATTTTTTCGCCAACTTTGCCTTAATTTTCGTCATTTTTTTGAGATATGACTAAAAAAAGGATCATAAACGGATAATTCTAGCGTATTTCAATTTTTTACTCCTAACTTACCCGTATTTTCGTCATTATATCGAGATGATGATTGAAAAAAGCAACGAAAACGGATTATTTAATCGAAATTTCAATCTTCTTCCTCTATTTTGCCTTAATTTTCCTAATTTTAGGGAGAGATTATCGATAGATGTAACGAAAATAAATAATTTTATGGAAATTTCCATTTTCCTTCTCTTTTTTGGTCTTATTTTCCTCATTTTATCGAGAGATGATCGAAAAAAGCAACGTTAACGGATAATTTAGGCTAAATTTAATTTCTTTTCCTTTAGTTTGCTCTTATTTTCGTCCTTATTTCAAGAGATGATCGAAAAAAGCTATGAAAACAAATAATTTTAGCAAAATTTCAATTTTTTTTCCTTTATTTTGACTTAATTTTCGTCATTTCATCGGGATATGATGGAAAAAAGTAACAAAAACGGATAATTTTAGCGAAATTTCAAATTTTTTCCTCTATTTTTCCCTTGTTTTTGTCATTTTTATCGTGATATTATCGAAGAAAGCAACGAAAACGGATAATTTTAGCAATATTTCAATGTTTTTTCTCTTTCCTGCCTTAGATTTCGTCATTTTATCGAGAGATGATCGAAAAGAGCAAAAAATTAAGATAAGTTCACCAAAATTTCAGTTTTTTTCCTCCATTTTGCCTTCATCGTTGTTATTTTATCAAGATATGATCAAAAAAGGCAACAAAAGGGATAATTTTAGCAATAATTCAATGTTTTTTCTCTTTCCTGCCTTAGATTTCGTCATTTTATCGAGAGATGATCGAAAAGAGCAAAAAATTAAGATAAGTTCACCAAAATTTCAGTTTTTTTCCTCCATTTTGCCTTCATCGTTGTTATTTTATCAAGATATGATCAAAAAAGGCAACAAAAGGGATAATTTTAGCAATAATTCAATGTTATTTTTTCTATCTTTCCTTAATTTCGTCATTTTATCCAGAAATGATCGAAAATAGTAACGAAAACGGATATCGAAATTTCAATTTTTTTCCACTAATTTGCCTTAATATTCGTCCTTTTATCGAGAGATGATCGAAAAGAGCAAAAAATTAGATAATTTCACCAAAAAGAACAAAAACGGATAATTTTAGCGAACTTTCAATTTTTTTTCAATTACCTTGCCTGTATTATCGTCATTTTATGTAGATGATGATTGAAAAAAGTAACGAAAACGGATAATTTAATCGAAATTTCAATTTTCATCCTCTATTTTGCCTTAATTTTCCTAATTTTATCGAGAGATTATCGAAAGATACAACGAAAATGAATAATTTTAAGGAAATTTCCATTTTCCTTCTATTTTTTGCCCTTAATTTCCTCATTTTATCGAGAGATGATAGAAAAAATCAACGTTAACGAATAATTTAGGCGAAATTAAATTTTTTTTCCAATATTTTGCTCTTATTATCGTCCTTATTTCAAGAGATGATCGAAGAAAGCAATAAAAACAAATAATTATAGCAAAATTTCAATTTTTGTTCCTTTATTTTGACTTAATTTTCGTCATTTTATCGGGATATGATGGAAAAATGTAACGAAAACGGATATTTTTTGCAATATATCAATTTTTTACTATATTTTGCCTTATTTTTGTCAGTTTTTATCGGGATATGATCGAAAAAAAGTGATGAAAACGGATAGTTTTAGCGAAGTTTAATTTTTTTCCTCTATTTTTCCCTTGTTTTCATCACTTTTATCGTGATATTATCAAAAAAGCAACGAAAACGGATAATTTTAGCAATATTTCAATATTTTTTCACTATCTTGCCTTAATTTTCGTCATTTTATCGAGAAATGATCGAAAAGAGCAAAAAAAATAGATAATTTCACCTACATTTTAGTTTTTTCCCTCCATTTTGCCTTCATCTTCGGCATTTTATCGAGAGATGATCGAAAATACCTAAAAAATTAGATAATTTCACCAAAAAGAACAAAAACAGATAATTTTAGTGGAATTTCAATTTTTTTCAAACTATCTTGCACGTATTTTCGTCATTTTATCGAGAGGATGATTGAAAAAATCAACGAAAACAGATAAATTAATCGAAATTTCAATTTTCTTCCTCTATTATGCCTTAATTTTCCTAATTTTATCGAGAGATGATCGAAAAAAGGAACAAAAACGGATAATTTTAGCGAAATTTCAATTATTTTCAACTATCTTGCCCGTATTTTCGTCATTTTATGTAGATGATGATTGAAAAAAGCAACGAAAACGGATAATTTAATCGAATTTTCAATTTTCATCCTCTATTTTGCCTTAATTTTCCTAATTTTATCGAGAGATTAGCGAAAGATGCAACGAAAATGAATAATTTTAAGGAAATTTCCATTTTCCTTCCCTTTTTTGCCTTGATTTTCCTCATTTTATCGAGAGATGATCAAAAAAAGCAACATTAACGGATAATTTAGGCGAAATTTAATTTTTTTCCTTTATTTTGCTCTTATTTTCGTCCTTATTTCGAGAGATGATCGAAAAAAGCAACGAAAACAAATAATTTTAGCAAAATTTCAATTTTTTTTCCCTTTATTTTGACTTAAGTTTCGTCATTTCATCGGGATATGCTGAAAAAAAGTAATGAAAACGGATAGTTTTAGTGAAATTTAAATGTTTTCCCCTATTTTGCCTTAATTGTCGTCATTTTATCAAGACATGATCGAGAAAAGCAAGGTAAAGGTATAATTTCAGCGAAATTTATTTTTTTCATCTATTTTGCCCGTATTTTCGTCATTTTATCGAGATGATGATTGAAAAAAAAACGAATACGGATAATTTTAGCGAAATTTCAAAATTTTTCCTTTATTTTTTCCTTGTTTTCGTCATTTTACCGTGATATTATCGAAAAAAGCAACGAAAACGGACAATTTTAGCAATATTTCAATGTTTTTTCTCTATCTTGCCTTAATTTTCCTCATTTTAGCGAGAGATGATCGAAAAGAGCAACAAAAACGGATAGTTTTAGTGAAATTTAAATTTTTTCCTCTATTTTGCATTATTTTTCGACATTTTTTCGAGAAATAATTGAAAAAAGGAACAAAAACGGAATATTTTAGCGAAATTGCAATTTTTTCATCTATCTTTCCCGTATCTTCGTCATTATATCGAGATGATGATTGAAAAAATCAACGAAAAGGGATAATTTAATCGAAATTTCAATTTTCTTCATCTATTATGCCTTAATTTTCCTAATTTTATCGAGAGATGATCGAAAAAAGCAACGAAAACGGATAATTTTAGCGAAATATCAATCTTTTTCCTATATTCTGACTAAATTCTCGTCATTTTATCAAGATACGATCGAAAAAAGCTATCGGAACGGATAATTTAAAAAAATTTCAATTTTTTTCGTCAACTTTTCCTTAATTTACGTCATTTTATCGAGAGATGATCAAAAAAGGCAACGAAAACGGATAGTTTTAGCGAAATTTATTTTTTTTCCTCTATTTTGCCTTAATTTTCGTCACTTTTTTGAGAAATTTCTGAGAAAAGGAACATTAACGGAAAATTTTAGCGAAATTTCAATTTTTTTCAACCATCTTGTCCGTATTTTCGTCAATATATCGAGATGATGATTGAAAAAAGCAACGAAAACGGATAATTTAATCGAAATTTCAATTTTCTTCCTCTATTTTGCCTTATTTTCATTATTTTATCGAGAGATTATCGAAAGATGAAACGAAAATGAATAATTTTAGGAAAATTTCCATTTTCTTTTTTGTCATTATTTTCCTCATTTTATCGAGAGATGATCAAAAAAAGCAACGTTAACGGATAATTTAGGCGAAATTTAATTTTTTTCCTTTATTTTGCTCTTATTTTCGTCCTTATTACGAGAGATGATCGAAAAATGCAACGAAAACAAATAATTTTAGCAAAATTTCAATTTTTTTTCCTTTTTTTGACTTAATTTTCGTCATTTCATTGGGATATGTTCGCAAAAAGTAACGAAAACATATAGATTTTACAAAATATCAATTTTTTCCTATATTTTGCCTTATTCTTGTCAGTTTTAATCGGGATATGATCGAAAAAAGCAACGAAAAGAGATGATTTTAGCGAAATTTCTATTTTTTCCTCTATTTTTCCTTAATTTTCCTCATTTTATTGAGATATGATCGAAGAAAGCAAGGTAAACGTATAATTTCAGCGAAATTTATATTTTTCCTCTATTTTGTCCGTATTTTCGTCATTTTATCGAGATGATGATTATAAAAAAACAACAAAAACGGATAATTTTAGCGAAATTTCAAAATTTTTCCTCTAGTTTTTCCTTGTTTTCGTCATTTTAATCGTGATATTATCGAAAAAAGCAACGAAAATGGATAATTTTAGCAAAATTACATTTTTGTTCCTTTATTTTGACTTAATTTTTGTCATTTCATCGGGATATGATCGAAAAAAGTAACGAAAACGGAGAGTTTTTGCAAAATATCAATTTTTTCCTATATTTTGCCTTATTTTTGTCAGTTTTTATCGGGATATGATCGGAAAAAAGTATTGAAAATGGATAGTTTTTAGCGAAATTAAAATGTTTTCCCCTGTTTTGCCTTAATTGTCGTCATTTTATCAAGATATGATCGAAAAAAGCAACGAAAAGGGATAATTTCAGCGAAATTTCTATTTTTTCCTCTATTTTTCCTTAATTTTCCACATTATATCGAGCTATGATCGAAAAAAGCAAGGCAATCGTATAATATTAGCGAAATTTATTTTTTCTCCTCTATTTTGCCCGTATTTTCGTCATTATATTGAGATGATGATTGAAAAAAGCAACGAAAACGGATAATTTTAGAGAAATTTCAAATTTTTTCCCCTATTTTTCCCATGTTTTCGTCATTTTAATCGTGATATTATGGAAAAAAGCAACGAAAATGGATAATTTTAGCAATATTTCAATTTTTCTTCTCTATCTTGCCTTAATTATCGTCATTTTATCGAGAAATGATCGAAAAAAGGAAAAAAATTAGATAATTTCACTAAAATTTCAGTTTTTTTCATCCATTTTGCATTCATCTTTGTCGTTTTATCAAGATATGATCAAAAAAAACCAACGAAAAGTGATACTTTTAGTTACTTTTTAATTTTTTTCCTATATTCTGACTTAATTTTCGTCATTTCATGAAGATACGATCGAAAAAAGCTACCGAAACGGACAAATTTTAAAAATTTCAATTTTTTTCGTCAACTTTTCCTTAATTTAAGTCATTTTATCGAGAGATGATCGAAAAAAGCAACGAAAACGGATAATTTTAGCGAAATATCAAATGTTTTCCTATATTCTGACTTAATTTTCGTCATTTTATCAAGATACGATCGAAAAAAGCTACCTAAACGGATAATTTTAAAAAATTTCAATTTTTTTCGTCAAAATTTCCTTAATTTAAGTCATTTTATCGAGAGATGATCGAAAAAGCCAACGAAAACGGATAGTTTTAGCGAAATTTAAATTTTTTCCTCTATTTTTCCCTTGATTTCGTCATTTTTATCGTGATATTATCGAAAAAATCAACGAAAACGAATAATTTTAACAATATATCTTAATGTTTTTTCCCTATCTTGCCTTAACCCATATCAGCCCAGTGGCAACATTTGTTGTCAAAAGTTTAAAAAATATATTTTTAGTATTTTGGACTATTAATTATTCTTAAATTTGTTACATTCATATTTATAGTAGATTTTTTAAATTAAGTTAAACAAATTATATATATCAATCGAATAATTTGAATGAAATAAAATAAAATCTTATAGCATGTTCACCCATTCCCTCGAATCATTGGAGGTCGATATATCTACCATGCAAAAAAATTATTGCTATACAATATAACTGTTTAATCTTTTCCATTACACAAATTGCATTGTATGGCCTTTAATGTGGAATCAAAAAGTTTCAAAAAATATTTTAAGTTACAATCAAATTTAACAACTAAAGTTAGGTGGCAACAAATGTTGCCACTGGGCAGATGGGTTGTCACTTTTAGGTAATTTCTCTCATTGATGAATATTGACGTATTTTTTAAATTTTATGTTTGTGTTTAGTCTATAATCTCATCTTATGTAACTGAAATGATATATTAGAATGTTTTGCCCAGTTTAAGAAAGTTTTTCAGAATTTTCGACTAACGAAAGATTTTTGAGAGCATGGTTTAAAAATTGCAAAAAGTGTCTATGAAGGAAAACCATCGAACGGCATTGTGAACATTCATTTGCGTGCCTGGATATCCGGTCTTTTGGTATGTTTATTATAGGGGCAAAGGAACGAAATTTCGGTTCGTTTGCTTCTGTAGGAGTCACGGATTACGGTCCCTGTCATAAAAATCAAATCCTTGGAATGGTCGAAAATACAAACTTTCTCTTGCACATATGGTGGGTTATACCATACTATCCATCTGAAAAAACAGAAATTAGACGAACAGAATCAGATCATACTCCTCTTTTGTGAGGAACGGACGTAGAGCTAAGAAGCAACCTTCAACATGAGGATTTTTGGAGCAGAAGACAACAACAGTTATTCACCGAGGATAAGATATGTAAGTGTAGTTTTATTGAGAGTTATTTAAAATATCAAAAAAACAGGAAAGTTATTTGTAAATAATTTATATTTTCTCCAAGGGAAAAACAAGAACTTTCGGTGAATGATGTTATCTCCATTCTTGAGGAGAATGAAAGTGATTACGCAGGGCAGAATATCATCATCGAGCCGCCTCATGAAAGCGGAAATGTGACTGATGAAGATTCAGACATTTCTGATACCGAAGCTTCAGGAGAGCCCCTGCATCTTCCTCGGATGATACTGCGATCCAGAGGTTTTGTTGGAGAAGCTCTGGAGGACGATCAACCCTCTACTTTTACCCCGGTAGAAGCTTCTTCGCATGATGTCCCAGCCATTGCTTCACGAAGAAGGAGAAAGGCAGTAATACGTGAGTGGAACCGTGATCCATTGAAAATTGATTTCGGTATGCCGAAATTTTATCCTTACTATCAGCCAAAGGCAGAAAGTTTGGCTGAGATATCCGTAAAATCCCCCATAGATGCATTATTTCTTTTCTTTACACAAGATTTGGTGAAATTGATTGTTGAGCAAACGAATATTTTCGCAGCATCAAAGGCGGAACATAGTTTCCAAGTGTCAGAGGAAGAAATATTCACAGTGCTGGGTGTCCTGCTTCTCTCTGGGTATCACCCTTACCCCACCAGACGCTTGTATTGGAATACAGCTGATGACGTAAAAAACGATCTTGTTCCGAATGCCATCAGGAGAAATAGATTCGAAAGTATCATGAGATTTTTGCATTTAGCTGATAATTCAAAACTTATTTCTGATCGGATGTATAAAGTAAGACCGCTTTTTGATTCACTGAACAAATCATTCAAAATTATTAGCCCTAACGTAAGCTGTACCATTGATGAGAGTATGATCCCATATTATGGACATCACGGTTGTAAACAGTTAATTCGAGGAAAGCCAATTAGATTTGGATTTAAATTATGGTGTCTCGCAAATAAAAATGGATATTTAATTCATGCAGAGCCCTATTGTGGTTCTGACACCAGATTACCTGATTCAGGATTGGGTCAAGGAGCAAATGTTGTTTTGGGTTTGATTGATTATTGTGACATTCTGCCTGGAATGAAGATATACTTTGATAATTTATTTACATCTGAAAGTTTGATTCGGGCGCTGAAAAGGAAAGGAATTGGAGGAACTGGAACCATCGACAATGCCGTCGTCACTGTTATGACAAACTGCGATCAATTGACTCTTTTCAAAACAGTCGAGAGGTATTCTGTAGCCAAGAAAGGAAAGATTACTGTTCCCATTCCTTATAGTATTTTTCAGTATGATGTAAATAAGGGAGAAGTAGACCTGAATGATCAATTTGTGGCGCAATATCGCACAAATATTCGCACCAAAAAGTGGTGGTGGCCCTTTTTTGGATGGGCAGTTGATGTCTCCTGTGTTCAGGGCTGGCTTGTATATAGAAAATTTGTTAACATTAATATTCCATTGCTGGATTTCCGCAGAGAATGTGTAATGTTCCTTTTGCGGCATTGTGGTACTCAATCTGCTGGAAGAGGTCCAAGGCCCTCCACATCCCTAGGATTAGATCCTATACGGTTAGACCGAAAAGACCATTTTATTGTAAAAGGATCCTCAAGTTTCCGCCGGTGTAAATATTGTAGTAAGAGGACAATACATATGTGTAAGAAGTGGAATATTCCTCTGCATACAAAATGTTTTGAATGTTTTCATTTAATGTGATTGTATTTATAGGTATTATTATTAATTTTTATAATAAGGTATAAAGTGTAACAAGTTATTTATGAGAAATAGTGATAAATATTCTCATGTATAAACCATTATATTTAGAAAAATGATAAAGAAATTGCCTCTTTCTTGTGCGATTTATATGGTGTTTTTGTAATTTTTTGTCAAATTAATAAATTATGCAATGAAATTATTATGTAATTTCCTGTTTTTGATTTAATGCATTTCGTTAAATATATATTAAGAAAAAAAACTAATTTCGTTCTGTTTTATTTCTTAAATCTCAAAGAAAACCAACATTTTAGGTAATTCACCCAAAGTAACCCTATCTGCCCAGTGGCAACATTTGTTGCCATCTAAAATCAACATGTTCCAGTTTGTGTAAAAATTTAAAACTCTGTCAATGCATTGTTAGTATGATTATTAGATGGAATTAATCCAAAAATACCATTAAATAGCAAAAAAAAGTTTTGGGCATTAATGGGTTAATTTTCGTCATTTTAGCGAGAGATGATCGAAAAGAGCAAGAAAATTAGATAATTTCACCAAAATTTCAGTTTTTTTCCTCCATTTTGCCTTCATCTTTTTTTTTGCCTCATCGTCATTTTTATCATGAGATGATCATAAAAGGCAACGAAAATGGATAGTTTTAGCAATACTTCAATCTTTCCTTAATTTTCATCATTTTATCCACAAATGATCGAAAAAAGCAACGAAGACAGATATCGGAATTTCAATTTTTTCCTCTAATTTGCATTAATATTCGTCATTTTATCGAGAGATGATCGAAAAGAACAAAAAATTAGATAATTTCACCAAAAAGAACAAAAACGGATAATTTTAGCGAAATTTACTTTTTTTCATCGATCTTGCCCGTATTTTCGCCATTATATCGAGATGATGATTGAAAAAAGGAACGAAAACGGATAATTTAATCGAAGTTTCAATTTTCTTCCTCAAGTTTCCTAATTTTATCGAGAGAGTATCGAAAGATGCAACAAAAATGAATAATTTTAGGAAAATTTCCATTTTCCTTCTCTTTTTTGTCATTATTTTCCTCATTTTATCGAGAGATGATCGAAAAAAGCAACGTTTACGGATAAGTTAGGCGAAATTTTTTTTCCTTTATTTTGCTCTTATTTTCGTCCTTATTACGAGAGATGATCGAAAAAAGCAACGAAAACAAATAATTTAAGCAAAATTTCAATTTTTTTCTTTATTTTGACTTAATTTTCGTCATTTCATCGGGATATGTTCGCAAAAAGTAACGAAAACATAGTTTTTACAAAATATCAATTTTTTCCTATATTTTGCCTTATTCATGTCAGTTTTTATCGGGATATGATCGAAAAAAGCAACGAAAAGACATAATTTTAGCGAAATTTCTATTTTTTCCTCTATTTTTCCTTAATTTTCCTCATTTTATCGAGATATGATCGAAGAAAGCAAGGTAAACGTATAATTTCAGCGAAATTTACTTTTTTTCCCCTATTTTGTCCGTATTTTCGTCATTATATCGAGATGATGATTGAAGAAAACAACGAAAACGCATAATTTTAGCGAAATTTCAAAATTTTTCCGCTATTTTTTCCTTGTTTTCGTCATTTTAATCGTGATATTATCGAAAAAAGCAACGAAAATAGATAATTTTAGAAAAATTACATTTTTTTTTCCTTTATTTTGACTTAATTTTTGTAATTTCATCGGGATTTGATCGAAAAAAGTAACGAAAACGGATAGTTTTTCAAAATATCGATTTTTTCCTATATTTTGCCTTATTTTTGTCAGTTTTTATCGGGATATGATCGAAAAACTGTAATGAAAACGGATAGTTTTAGCGAAATTTAAATGTTTTCCCCTATTTTGCCTTAATTGTCATCATTTTATCAAGATATGATCGAAAAAAGCTACCGAAACGGATAATTTTTAAAAAATCTCATTTTTTTTCGCCAACTTTGCCTTAATTTTCGTTATTTTTTCAAGAAATGACTGAAAAAATAACATAAACGGATAATTGTAGCGTATTTCAATTTTTTACATCTAACTTGCCCGTATTATCATCATTATATCGAAAAGATGATTAAAAAAAGCAACAAAAACGGATTATTTAATCGAAATTTCAATCCTCTACCTCTTTTATGGTCTTATATTCCTCATTTTATCGAGAGATGATAAAAAAAGTCAACGTTAATGGATAATTTAGGCAAAATTTAATTTTTTTCCCTTTAGTTTGCTCTTATTTTCGTCCTTATTTCAAGAGATGATCGAAAAAAGCAATGAAAACAAATAATTTTAGCAAAATTTTAATTTTTTTCCTATTTTATGACTTAGTTTTCGTCATTTCATTGGGATATTATGAAAAACGTAACGAAAACGGATATTTTTTGCAAAACATCAATTTTTTCCTATATTTTGCCAAATGGGGATAAAAAATAAAATTTCGCTAAAATTCTCCGTTTTCGATGCTTTTATTGATCAAAATGCAAGATAATGAAAAAAATTAAGGAAAAAAAGGGGATAAAAATTGAAATATCGCTAAAATTCTCCAATTTCGATGCTTTTTTTGATCAAAATGAAAGAAAATGACGAAAATTAAGGAAAAAAAGGGGATAGAAATTGAAATTTTGCTAAAATCTTCAGTTTTCGATGCTTTTTTTGATCAAAATTCAAGAAAATAACGAAAATTAAGGAAAAAAAGTGGATAAAAATTGAAATTTCGCTAAAATTCTCCGTTTTCGTTGCTTTTTTTGATCAAAATGCAAGAAAATGACGAAAATTAAGCAAAAAAGGGGGATAAAAGTTAAAATTTCGCTAGCATTCTCAGTTTTCGATGCTTTTTTTGATCAAAATGCAAGAAAATGACGAAAATTTAGGAAAAAAGGAAATAAAAATTCTCAGTTTTCCATGCTTTTTTTGATCAAAATACAAGAAAATAACGAAAATTAAGGAAAAAATAGGGGATAAAAATTGAAAAATCATTAAAATTCTCCGCTTTCGATGCTTTTTTTGATCAAAATGCAAGATAATGAAAAAAATTAAGGAAAAAAAGGGGATAAAATTTGAAATATCGCTAAAATTCTCGGTTTTCGATGCTTTTTTTGATCAAAATGAAAGAAAATGACGAAAATTAAGGAAAAAAAGGGGATAGAAATTGAAATTTTGCTAAAATCTTCAGTTTTCGATGCTTTTTTTGATGAAAATTCAAGAAAATAACGAAAATTAAGGAAAAAAAGTGGATAAAAATTGAAATTTCGCTAAAATTCTCCGTTTTCGTTGCTTTTTTTGATCAAAATGCAAGAAAATGACAAAAATTAAGAAAAAAATTGGGTTAAAATAGAAATTTCGCTAAAATTCTCCGTTTTCGATGCTTTTTTTGATCAAAATGCAAGAAAATGACGAAAATTAAGCAAAAAAAGGGGATAAAACTTAAAATTTCGCTAAAATTCTCCGTTTTTGATGCTTTTTTTATCAAAATGCAAGAAAATGACGAAAATTAAGGAAAAAAAGGGGAAAAATTGAAATTTCGCTAGCATTCTCAGTTTTCGATGCTTTTTTTGATCAAAATGCAAGAAAATGACGAAAATTTAGGAAAAAAGGAAATAAAAATTCTCAGTTTTCGATGCTATTTTTGATCAAAATTCAAGAAAATAATGAAAATTAAGGAAAAAATAGGGGATAAAAATTGAAAAATCATTAAAATTCTCCGTTTTCGATGCATTTTTTGATCAAAATGAAAGAAAAAGACGAAAATTAAGGAAAAAAAGGGGATAAAAATTGAAATTTCGCTAAAATTTTCAGTTTTCGATGCTTTTTTTGATCATAATTCAAGAAAATGACGAAAATTAAGGAAAAAAAGTGGATAAAAATTGAAATTTCGCTAAAATTCTCTGTTTTCGTTGCTTTTTTTGATCAAAATGCAAGAAAATGACGAAAATTAAGCAAAAAAAGGGGATAAAAGTTAAAATGTCGCAAGCATTCTCAGTTTTCGATGCTTTTTTTGATCAAAATGCAAGAAAATGACGAAAATTTAGGAAAAAAGGAAATAAAAATTCTCAGTTTTCCATGCTTTTTTTGATCAAAATACAAGAAAATAACGAAAATTAAGGAAAAAATAGGGGATAAAAATTGAAAAATCATTAAAATTCTCCGCTTTCGATGCTTTTTTTGATCAAAATGCAAGATAATGAAAAAAATTAAGGAAAAAAAGGGGATAAAAATTGAAATTTCGCTAAAATTCTCCGGTCTCAATGCTTTTTTTTATCAAAATGCAAGAAAATGACGAAAAATAAGAAAAAAAAGGGGATAAAAATTGACATTTCGCTAAATTCTAAATTTACGATGCTTTTTTTGATCATAATTCAAGAATATGACGAAAATTAAAGAAAAAAAGGGTATAAAAATAGAAATTTCGCTAAAATTCTCAGTTTTCGATGCTTTTTTTGATCAAAATGCAAGAAACTGACGAAAATAAGGGAAAAAAGGGTATAAAAATAGAAATGTCGCAAAATTCTCCGTTTTCAATGCTTTTTTTGATCAAAATGCAAGAAAATGACGAAAATTAAGGAAAAAAGGGGATAAAAATTGAAATTTCGCTCAAATTCTCCGTTTTCGATGCTTTTTTTGATCAAAATGCTAGAAAATGACGAAAATTAAGGAAAAAAAGGGGATAGAAATTGAAATTTCGCTAAAATTCTCCGATTTCATACTTTAATTGATCTAAATGCAAGAAAATGACAAAAATTAAGGAAAAAAGGGGATAAAAATTGAAATTTCGATAAAATTCTCAGTTTTCGATGCTTTTATTGATCAAAATGCAAAAAATGACGATAATTAAGGAAAAAAAGGGTTAAAAATTGAAATTTCACTGAAATTCTCAGTTTTCGATGCTTTTTTTGATCAAAATGCAAGAAAATGGCGAAAATAAGGGAAAAAAAGGGGATAATAATAGAAAATTTTGCTAAAATTCTCAGTTTTCGATGCTTTTTTTGATCAAAATGCAAGAAAATGACGAAAAATAAGAAAAAAAAAGGATAAAAATTAAAATTCCCTTAAAATTCTCAGTTTTCGATGCTTCTTTTGATCTAGATGCAAGAAAATGACGAAAATTAAGGAAGAAAAGGGGAAAAAATTGAAATTTCGCTAGCATTCTCAGTTTTCGATGCTTTATTTGATCAAAATGCAAGAAAATGACGAAAATTTAGGAAAAAAGGAAATAAAAATTCTCAGTTTTCGATACTTTTTTGATCAAAATACAAGAAAATGACAAAAATTAAGGAAAAAATAGGGGATAAAAATTGAAAAATCATTAAAATTCTCCGTTTTCGATGCTTTTTTTGATCAAAATGAAAGAAAAAGACGAAAATTAAGAAAAAAAAGGGGATAAAATTGAAATTTCGCTAAAATTTTCAGTTTTCGATGCTTTTTTTGATCATAATACAACAAAATGACGAAAATTAAGGAAAAAAAGGGGATAAAAAAAGAAATTTCGCTAAAATTCTCCGTTTTCGATGCTTTTTTTGATCAAAATGCAAGATAATGAAAAAAATTAAGGAAAAAAAGGGGATAAAAATTGAAATTTCGCTAAAATTCTCCGGTCTCAATGCTTTTTTTTATCAAAATGCAAGAAAATGACGAAAAATAAGAAAAAAAAGGGGATAAAAATTGAAATTTCGCTAAATTCTCAATTTACGATGCTTTTTTTGATCATAATTCAAGAATATGACGAAAAATTGGGATAAAAATGGGATAAAATTGAAATTTCGCTAAAATTCTCAGTTTTCGATGCTTTTTTTGATCAAAATGCAAGAAAATGACAAAAATTAAGGAAAAAAGGGGATAAAAATTGAAATTTCGTTAAAATTCTCCGGTCTAGAAGCTTTTTTTTATCGAAATGCAAGAAAATAACGAAAATTAAGAAAAAAAAGGGGATAAAAATTAAAATTTCGCTAAAATTCTCAGTTTACGATGCTTTTTTTGATCATAATTCAAGAATATGACGAAAATTAAGGAAAAAAAGGGGATAAAAATAGAAAATTTCGCTAAAATTCACCGTTTTCGATGCTTTTTTTGATCAAAATGCAAGAAAATGACGAAAATTAAGGAAAAAAAGGGGATAAAAATAGAAAATTTCGCTAAAATTCTCCGTTTTCGATGCTTTTTTTGATCAAAATGCAAGAAAATGACGAAAATTAAGGAAAAAAAGGGGATAAAAAAAGAAATTTCGCTACAATACTCCGTTTTCGATGCTTTTTTTAATCAAAATGCAAAAAAATGACGAAAATTAAGGAAAAAAAGGGGATAAAAATAGAAATTTCGCTAAAATTCTCAGTTTTCGATGCTTTTTTTGATCAAAATTCAAAGGAATGACGAAAATTTAGGAAAAAAAGGGGATAAAAATAGAAAATTGCGCTAAAATTCTCAGTTTTCGATGCTTTTATTGATCAAAATGCAAGAAAATGACGAAAATTAGGGAAAAAAAGTGGTTAAAAATAGAAATTCCGCTAAAATTCTCCGTTTTCGATGCTCTTTTTCATCAAAATGAAAGAAAATGACGAAAATTAAGGAAAAAAGGGGATAAAAATTGAAATTTCGCTAAAATCTTCAGTTTTCGATGCTTTTTTTGATCATAATTCAAGAAAATGATGAAAATTAAGGAAAAAAAGGGGATTAAAATAGAAATTTTGGTAAAATTCTCCGTTTTCATACTTTGTTTGATCAAAATGCAAGTAAATGACGAAAATTATGGAAAAAATGGGTTTAAAAATTGAAATTTCGCTAAAATTCACCGTTATCGATGCTTTTTTTGATCAAAATGCAAGAAAATGACGAAAATTAAGAAGGAAAAGGGGATAAAAGTTGAAATTTCGATAAAATTCTCCGTTTTAGATGCTTTTTTTGATCAAAATGCAAGAAAATGACGAAAATTAAGGAAAAACAGGGGATAAAATTGGAATTTCGCTAAAATTCTGCGTTTTTGATGCTCTATTTCATCAAAATGAAAGAAAATGACGAAAATTAAGGAAAAAAGGGGATAAAAATTGAAATTTCGCTAAAATCTTCAGTTATCGATGCTTTTTTTGATCATAATTCAAGAAAATGATGAAAATTAAGGAAAAAAAGGGGATTAAAATAGAAATTTTGGTAAAATTCTCCGTTTTCATACTTTGTTTGATCAAAATGCAAGTAAATGACTAAAATTATGGAAAAAAAGGTGTTAAATAGAAATTTCGCTAAAATTCTCAGTTTTCGATGCTTTTTTTGATCAAAATTCAAGGAAATGACGAAAATTTAGGAAAAAAAGGGGATAAAAATAGAAAATTGCGCTAAAATTCTCAGTTTTCGATGCTTTTATTGATCAAAATGCAAGAAAATGACGAAAATTAGGGAAAAAAAGTGGATAAAAATAGAAATTCCGCTAAAATTCTCCGTTTTCGATGCTCTTTTTCATCAAAATGAAAGAAAATGACGAAAATTAAGGAAAAAAGGGGATTAAAATAGAAATTTTGGTAAAATTCTCCGTTTTCATACTTTGTTTGATCAAAATGCAAGAAAATGACGAAAATTAAGGAAAAAAAGGTGTTAAATTGAAATTTCGCTAAAATTCTCCGTTTTCGATGCTTTGTTTGATCAAAATGCAAGAAAATGACGAAAATTAAGGAAAAAAGGGGATAATAATAGAAAATTTCGCTAAAATTCTCCGTTTTCGATGCTTTTTTTGATCAAAATGCAAGAAAATGACGAAAATTAAGGAAAAAAAGGGGATAAAAGTGGAAAATTTCGCTAAAATTCACCGTTTTCGATGCTTTTTTTAATCAAAATGCAAGAAAATGACGAAAATTAAGGAAAAAAAGGAAATAAAAATAGAAAACTTAGATAAAATTCTCAGTTTTCGATCCTTTTTTTGATCAAAATGCAAGAAAATGACGAAAATTAAGGAAAAAAAGGGGATAAAAAAAGAAATTTCGCTACAATACTCCGTTTTCGATGCTTTTTTTAATCAAAATGAAAAAAAATGACGAAAATTAAGGAAAAAAAGGGGATAAAAATAGAAATTTCGCTAAAATTCTCAGTTTTCGATGCTTTTTTTGATCAAAATGCAAGAAAATGACGAAAATTAAGGAAAAAAAGGGGATAGAAATAGAAAATTGCGCTAAAATTCTCAGTTTTCGATGCTTTTATTAATCAAAATGCAAGAAAATGACGAAAATTAGGGAAAAAAGTGGATAAAAATAGAAATTCCGCTAAAATTATCAGTTTTCGATGCTTTTTTTTGATCAAAATGCAAGAAAATGGCGAAAATAAGGGAAAAAAAGGGGATAATAATAGAAAATTTTGCTAAAATTCTCAGTTTTCAATGCTTTTTTTGATCAAAATGCAAGAAAATGACGAAAAATAAGGAAAAAAAGGGGATAAAAATTGAAATTCCCTTAAAATTCTCAGTTTTCGATGCTTTTTTTGATCAAGATGCAAGAAAATGACGAAAATTAAGGAAGAAAAGGGGATAAAAATTGAAATTTCGCTAAAATTCACCGTTTTCAATGCTTTTTTTGATCAAAATGCAAGAAAATGACTAAAATTAAGGAAAAAAAGGGGATAAAATTGAAATTTCGATAAAATTCTCAGTTTTCGATGCTTTTATTGATCAAAATGCAAAAAATGACGATAATTAAGGAAAAAAAGGGTTAAAAATTGAAATTTCACTGAAATTCTCAGTTTTCGATGCTTTTTTTGATCAAAATGCAAGAAAATGGCGAAAATAAGGGAAAAAAAGGGGATAATAATAGAAAATTTTGCTAAAATTCTCAGTTTTCGATGCTTTTTTTGATCAAAATGCAAGAAAATGACGAAAAATAAGGAAAAAAAGGGGATAAAAATTAAAATTCCCTTAAAATTCTCAGTTTTCGATGCTTCTTTTGATCTAGATGCAAGAAAATGACGAAAATTAAGGAAGAAAAGGGGAAAAAATTGAAATTTCGCTAGCATTCTCAGTTTTCGATGCTTTATTTGATCAAAATGCAAGAAAATGACGAAAATTTAGGAAAAAAGGAAATAAAAATTCTCAGTTTTCGATACTTTTTTGATCAAAATACAAGAAAATGACGAAAATTAAGGAAAAAATAGGGGATAAAAATTGAAAAATCATTAAAATTCTCCGTTTTCGATGCTTTTTTTGATCAAAATGAAAGAAAAAGACGAAAATTAAGAAAAAAAAGGGGAAAAAATTGAAATTTCGCTAAAATTTTCAGTTTTCGATGCTTTTTTTGATCATAATACAACAAAATGACGAAAATTAAGGAAAAAAAGGGGATAAAAAAAGAAATTTCGCTAAAATTCTCCGTTTTCGATGCTTTTTTTGATCAAAATGCAAGATAATGAAAAAAATTAAGGAAAAAAAGGGGATAAAAATTGAAATTTCGCTAAAATTCTCCGGTCTCAATGCTTTTTTTTATCAAAATGCAAGAAAATGACGAAAAATAAGAAAAAAAAGGGGATAAAAATTGAAATTTCGCTAAATTCTCAATTTACGATGCTTTTATTGATCATAATTCAAGAATATGACGAAACATTGGGATAAAAATGGGATAAAATTGAAATTTCGCTAAAATTCTCAGTTTTCGATGCTTTTTTTGATCAAAATGCAAGAAAATGACAAAAATTAAGGAAAAAAGGGGATAAAAATTGAAATTTCGTTAAATTTCTCCGGTCTAGAAGCTTTTTTTTATCGAAATGCAAGAAAATAACGAAAATTAAGAAAAAAAAAGGGGATAAAAATTAAAATTTCGCTAAAATTCTCAGTTTACGATGCTTTTTTTGATCATAATGCAAGAAAATGACGAAAATTAGGGAAAAAAAGTGGATAAAATAGAAATTCCGCTAAAATTCTCCGTTTTCGATGCTCTATTTCATCAAAATGAAAGAAAATGACGAAAATTAAGGAAAAAAGGGGATAAAAATTGAAATTTCGCTAAAATCTTCAGTTTTCGATGCTTTTTTTGATCATAATTCAAGAAAATGATGAAAATTAAGGAAAAAAAGGGGATTAAAATAGAATTTTGGTAAAAGTCTCCGTTTTCATACTTTGTTTGATCAAAATGCAAGTAAATGACGAAAATTATGGAAAAAATGGGTTTAAAAATTGAAATTTCGCTAAAATTCACCGTTATCGATGCTTTTTTTGATCAAAATGCAAGAAAATGACGAAAATTAAGAAGGAAAAGGGGATAAAAGTTAAAAATTTCGATAAAATTCTCCGTTTTAGATGCTTTTATTGATCAAAATGCAAGAAAATGACGAAAATTAAGGAAAAACAGGGGATAAAATTGGAATTTCGCTAAAATTCTGCGTTTTTGATGCTCTATTTCATCAAAATGAAAGAAAATGACGAAAATTAAGGAAAAAAGGGGATAAAAATTGAAATTTCGCTAAAATCTTCAGTTTTCGATGCTTTTTTTGATCATAATTCAAGAAAATGATGAAAATTAAGGAAAAAAAGGGGATTAAAATAGAAATTTTGGTAAAATTCTCCGTTTTCATACTTTGTTTGATCAAAATGCAAGTAAATGACGAAAATTATGGAAAAAATGGGTTTAAAAATTGAAATTTCGCTAAAATTCACCGTTATCGATGCTTTTTTTGATCAAAATGCAAGAAAATGACTAAAATTAAGGAAAAAAAGGGGTTAAAATTGAAATTCCGCTAAAATTCTCCGTTTTGGATGCTTTTTTTGATCAAAATGTAGGAAAATGACGAAAATTAAGGAAAAAAGGGGATAAAAATAGAAATTTCGCTTTAAATTCACAGTTTTCGATGCTTTTTTTGATCATAATTCAAGAATATGACGAAACATTAGGATAAAAATGGGATAAAATAGAAATTTCGCAAAAATTCTCAGTTTTCGATCCTTTTTTTGATCAAAATGCAAGAAAATGAAGAAAATTAAGGAAAAAAAAGGGGATAAAAATAGAAATTTCGCTAAAATTCTCAGTTTTCGATGCTTTTTTTGATAAAAATGCAAGAAAATGACGAAAATTAAGGAGAAAAAGGGGATAAAAATAGAAATTTCGCTAAAATTCTCAGTTTTCGATTCTTTTTTTGATCAAAATGCAAGAAAATGACGAAAATTAAGGAAAAAAGGGGATAAAAATAGAAATTTCGCTAAAATTTTCAGTTTTCGATGCTTTTTTTGATCTAAATGCAAGAAAATGACGAAAATTAAGGAAAAAAAGGTGTTAAATTGAAATTTCGCTAAAATTCTCCGTTTTCGATGCTTTGTTTGATCAAAATGCAAGAAAATGACGAAAATTAAGGAAAAAAGGGGATAATAATAGAAAATTTCGCTAAAATTCTCCGTTTTCGATGCTTTTTTTGATCAAAATGCAAGAAAATGACGAAAATTAAGGAAAAAAAGGGAATAAAAACAGAAATTTCGCTAAAATTCTGCGTTTTCGATGCTTTTTTTGATCAAAATGCAAGAAAACGACGAACATTAAGGAAAAAAAGGAAATAAAAATAGAAAACTTAGATAAAATTCTCAGTTTTCGATGCTTTTTTTGATCAAAATGCAAGAAAATGACGAAAATTAAGGAAAAAAAGGGGATAAAAATAGAAAATTTCGCTAAAATTCTCCGTTTTCGATGCTTTTTTTGATCAAAATGCAAGAAAATGGCGAAAATAAGGGAAAAAAAGGGGATAATAATAGAAAATTTTGCTAAAATTCTCAGTTTTCAATGCTTTTTTTGATCAAAATGCAAGAAAATGACGAAAAATAAGGAAAAAAAGGGGATAAAAATTGAAATTCCCTTAAAATTCTCAGTTTTCGATGCTTTTTTTGATCAAGATGCAAGAAAATGACGAAAATTAAGGAAGAAAAGGGGATAAAAATTGAAATTTCGCTAAAATTCACCGTTTTCAATGCTTTTTTTGATCAAAATGCAAGAAAATGACTAAAATTAAGGAAAAAAAGGGGATAAAATTGAAATTTCGATAAAATTCTCAGTTTTCGATGCTTTTATTGATCAAAATGCAAAAAATGACGATAATTAAGGAAAAAAAGGGTTAAAAATTGAAATTTCACTGAAATTCTCAGTTTTCGATGCTTTTTTTGATCAAAATGCAAGAAAATGGCGAAAATAAGGGAAAAAAAGGGGATAATAATAGAAAATTTTGCTAAAATTCTCAGTTTTCGATGCTTTTTTTGATCAAAATGCAAGAAAATGACGAAAAATAAGGAAAAAAAGGGGATAAAAATTAAAATTCCCTTAAAATTCTCAGTTTTCGATGCTTCTTTTGATCTAGATGCAAGAAAATGACGAAAATTAAGGAAGAAAAGGGGAAAAAATTGAAATTTCGCTAGCATTCTCAGTTTTCGATGCTTTATTTGATCAAAATGCAAGAAAATGACGAAAATTTAGGAAAAAAGGAAATAAAAATTCTCAGTTTTCGATACTTTTTTGATCAAAATACAAGAAAATGACGAAAATTAAGGAAAAAATAGGGGATAAAAATTGAAAAATCATTAAAATTCTCCGTTTTTGATGCTTTTTTTGATCAAAATGAAAGAAAAAGACGAAAATTAAGAAAAAAAAGGGGATAAAATTGAAATTTCGCTAAAATTTTCAGTTTTCGATGCTTTTTTTGATCATAATACAACAAAATGACGAAAATTAAGGAAAAAAAGGGGATAAAAAAAGAAATTTCGCTAAAATTCTCCGTTTTCGATGCTTTTTTTGATCAAAATGCAAGATAATGAAAAAAATTAAGGAAAAAAAGGGGATAAAAATTGAAATTTCGCTAAAATTCTCCGGTCTCAATGCTTTTTTTTATCAAAATGCAAGAAAATGACGAAAAATAAGAAAAAAAAGGGGATAAAAATTGAAATTTCGCTAAATTCTCAATTTACGATGCTTTTATTGATCATAATTCAAGAATATGACGAAACATTGGGATAAAAATGGGATAAAATTGAAATTTCGCTAAAATTCTCAGTTTTCGATGCTTTTTTTGATCAAAATGCAAGAAAATGACAAAAATTAAGGAAAAAAGGGGATAAAAATTGAAATTTCGTTAAATTTCTCCGGTCTAGAAGCTTTTTTTTATCGAAATGCAAGAAAATAACGAAAATTAAGAAAAAAAAGGGGATAAAAATTAAAATTTCGCTAAAATTCTCAGTTTACGATGCTTTTTTTGATCATAATGCAAGAAAATGACGAAAATTAGGGAAAAAAAGTGGATAAAATAGAAATTCCGCTAAAATTCTCCGTTTTCGATGCTCTATTTCATCAAAATGAAAGAAAATGACGAAAATTAAGGAAAAAAGGGGATAAAAATTGAAATTTCGCTAAAATCTTCAGTTTTCGATGCTTTTTTTGATCATAATTCAAGAAAATGATGAAAATTAAGGAAAAAAAGGGGATTAAAATAGAATTTTGGTAAAATTCTCCGTTTTCATACTTTGTTTGATCAAAATGCAAGTAAATGACGAAAATTATGGAAAAAATGGGTTTAAAAATTGAAATTTCGCTAAAATTCACCGTTATCGATGCTTTTTTTGATCAAAATGCAAGAAAATGACGAAAATTAAGAAGGAAAAGGGGATAAAAGTTAAAAATTTCGATAAAATTCTCCGTTTTAGATGCTTTTATTGATCAAAATGCAAGAAAATGACGAAAATTAAGGAAAAACAGGGGATAAAATTGGAATTTCGCTAAAATTCTGCGTTTTTGATGCTCTATTTCATCAAAATGAAAGAAAATGACGAAAATTAAGGAAAAAAGGGGATAAAAATTGAAATTTCGCTAAAATCTTCAGTTTTCGATGCTTTTTTTGATCATAATTCAAGAAAATGATGAAAATTAAGGAAAAAAAGGGGATTAAAATAGAATTTTGGTAAAATTCTCCGTTTTCATACTTTGTTTGATCAAAATGCAAGTAAATGACGAAAATTATGGAAAAAATGGGTTTAAAAATTGAAATTTCGCTAAAATTCACCGTTATCGATGCTTTTTTTGATCAAAATGCAAGAAAATGACTAAAATTAAGGAAAAAAAGGGGTTAAAATTGAAATTCCGCTAAAATTCTCCGTTTTGGATGCTTTTTTTGATCAAAATGTAGGAAAATGACGAAAATTAAGGAAAAAAGGGGATAAAAATAGAAATTTCGCTTTAAATTCACAGTTTTCGATGCTTTTTTTGATCATAATTCAAGAATATGACGAAACATTAGGATAAAAATGGGATAAAATAGAAATTTCGCAAAAATTCTCAGTTTTCGATCCTTTTTTGATCAAAATGCAAGAAAATGAAGAAAATTAAGGAAAAAAAAGGGGATAAAAATAGAAATTTCGCTAAAATTCTCAGTTTTCGATGCTTTTTTTGATAAAAATGCAAGAAAATGACGAAAATTAAGGAAAAAAGGGGATAAAAATTGAAATTTCGTTAAATTTCTCCGGTCTAGAAGCTTTTTTTTATCGAAATGCAAGAAAATAACGAAAATTAAGAAAAAAAAAGGGGATAAAAATTAAAATTTCGCTAAAATTCTCAGTTTACGATGCTTTTTTTGATCATAATGCAAGAAAATGACGAAAATTAGGGAAAAAAAGTGGATAAAATAGAAATTCCGCTAAAATTCTCCGTTTTCGATGCTCTATTTCATCAAAATGAAAGAAAATGACGAAAATTAAGGAAAAAAGGGGATAAAAATTGAAATTTCGCTAAAATCTTCAGTTTTCGATGCTTTTTTTGATCATAATTCAAGAAAATGATGAAAATTAAGGAAAAAAAGGGGATTAAAATAGAATTTTGGTAAAATTCTCCGTTTTCATACTTTGTTTGATCAAAATGCAAGTAAATGACGAAAATTATGGAAAAAATGGGTTTAAAAATTGAAATTTCGCTAAAATTCACCGTTATCGATGCTTTTTTTGATCAAAATGCAAGAAAATGACGAAAATTAAGAAGGAAAAGGGGATAAAAGTTAAAAATTTCGATAAAATTCTCCGTTTTAGATGCTTTTATTGATCAAAATGCAAGAAAATGACGAAACATTAGGATAAAAATGGGATAAAATAGAAATTTCGCAAAAATTCTCAGTTTTCGATCCTTTTTTGATCAAAATGCAAGAAAATGAAGAAAATTAAGGAAAAAAAAGGGGATAAAAATAGAAATTTCGCTAAAATTCTCAGTTTTCGATGCTTTTTTTGATAAAAATGCAAGAAAATGACGAAAATTAAGGAAAAAAGGGGATAAAAATTGAAATTTCGCTAAAATCTTCAGTTATCGATGCTTTTTTTGATCATAATTCAAGAAAATGATGAAAATTAAGGAAAAAAAGGGGATTAAAATAGAAATTTTGGTAAAATTCTCCGTTTTCATACTTTGTTTGATCAAAATGCAAGTAAATGACTAAAATTATGGAAAAAAAGGTGTTAAATAGAAATTTCGCTAAAATTCTCAGTTTTCGATGCTTTTTTTGATCAAAATTCAAGGAAATGACGAAAATTTAGGAAAAAAAGGGGATAAAAATAGAAAATTGCGCTAAAATTCTCAGTTTTCGATGCTTTTATTGATCAAAATGCAAGAAAATGACGAAAATTAGGGAAAAAAAGTGGATAAAAATAGAAATTCCGCTAAAATTCTCCGTTTTCGATGCTCTTTTTCATCAAAATGAAAGAAAATGACGAAAATTAAGGAAAAAAGGGGATTAAAATAGAAATTTTGGTAAAATTCTCCGTTTTCATACTTTGTTTGATCAAAATGCAAGAAAATGACGAAAATTAAGGAAAAAAAGGTGTTAAATTGAAATTTCGCTAAAATTCTCCGTTTTCGATGCTTTGTTTGATCAAAATGCAAGAAAATGACGAAAATTAAGGAAAAAAGGGGATAATAATAGAAAATTTCGCTAAAATTCTCCGTTTTCGATGCTTTTTTTGATCAAAATGCAAGAAAATGACGAAAATTAAGGAAAAAAAGGGGATAAAAGTGGAAAATTTCGCTAAAATTCACCGTTTTCGATGCTTTTTTTAATCAAAATGCAAGAAAATGACGAAAATTAAGGAAAAAAAGGAAATAAAAATAGAAAACTTAGATAAAATTCTCAGTTTTCGATCCTTTTTTTGATCAAAATGCAAGAAAATGACGAAAATTAAGGAAAAAAAGGGGATAAAAAAAGAAATTTCGCTACAATACTCCGTTTTCGATGCTTTTTTTAATCAAAATGAAAAAAAATGACGAAAATTAAGGAAAAAAAGGGGATAAAAATAGAAATTTCGCTAAAATTCTCAGTTTTCGATGCTTTTTTTGATCAAAATGCAAGAAAATGACGAAAATTAAGGAAAAAAAGGGGATAGAAATAGAAAATTGCGCTAAAATTCTCAGTTTTCGATGCTTTTATTAATCAAAATGCAAGAAAATGACGAAAATTAGGGAAAAAAGTGGATAAAAATAGAAATTCCGCTAAAATTATCAGTTTTCGATGCTTTTTTTTGATCAAAATGCAAGAAAATGGCGAAAATAAGGGAAAAAAAGGGGATAATAATAGAAAATTTTGCTAAAATTCTCAGTTTTCAATGCTTTTTTTGATCAAAATGCAAGAAAATGACGAAAAATAAGGAAAAAAAGGGGATAAAAATTGAAATTCCCTTAAAATTCTCAGTTTTCGATGCTTTTTTTGATCAAGATGCAAGAAAATGACGAAAATTAAGGAAGAAAAGGGGATAAAAATTGAAATTTCGCTAAAATTCACCGTTTTCAATGCTTTTTTTGATCAAAATGCAAGAAAATGACTAAAATTAAGGAAAAAAAGGGGATAAAATTGAAATTTCGATAAAATTCTCAGTTTTCGATGCTTTTATTGATCAAAATGCAAAAAATGACGATAATTAAGGAAAAAAAGGGTTAAAAATTGAAATTTCACTGAAATTCTCAGTTTTCGATGCTTTTTTTGATCAAAATGCAAGAAAATGGCGAAAATAAGGGAAAAAAAGGGGATAATAATAGAAAATTTTGCTAAAATTCTCAGTTTTCGATGCTTTTTTTGATCAAAATGCAAGAAAATGACGAAAAATAAGGAAAAAAAGGGGATAAAAATTAAAATTCCCTTAAAATTCTCAGTTTTCGATGCTTCTTTTGATCTAGATGCAAGAAAATGACGAAAATTAAGGAAGAAAAGGGGAAAAAATTGAAATTTCGCTAGCATTCTCAGTTTTCGATGCTTTATTTGATCAAAATGCAAGAAAATGACGAAAATTTAGGAAAAAAGGAAATAAAAATTCTCAGTTTTCGATACTTTTTTGATCAAAATACAAGAAAATGACGAAAATTAAGGAAAAAATAGGGGATAAAAATTGAAAAATCATTAAAATTCTCCGTTTTCGATGCTTTTTTTGATCAAAATGAAAGAAAAAGACGAAAATTAAGAAAAAAAAGGGGATAAAATTGAAATTTCGCTAAAATTTTCAGTTTTCGATGCTTTTTTTGATCATAATACAACAAAATGACGAAAATTAAGGAAAAAAAGGGGATAAAAAAAGAAATTTCGCTAAAATTCTCCGTTTTCGATGCTTTTTTTGATCAAAATGCAAGAAAATGACGAAAATTAAGGAAAAAAAGGGGATAAAAATTGAAATTTCGCTAAAATTCTCCGGTCTCAATGCTTTTTTTTATCAAAATGCAAGAAAATGACGAAAAATAAGAAAAAAAAGGGGATAAAAATTGAAATTTCGCTAAATTCTCAATTTACGATGCTTTTATTGATCATAATTCAAGAATATGACGAAACATTGGGATAAAAATGGGATAAAATTGAAATTTCGCTAAAATTCTCAGTTTTCGATGCTTTTTTTGATCAAAATGCAAGAAAATGACAAAAATTAAGGAAAAAAGGGGATAAAAATTGAAATTTCGTTAAATTTCTCCGGTCTAGAAGCTTTTTTTTATCGAAATGCAAGAAAATAACGAAAATTAAGAAAAAAAAAGGGGATAAAAATTAAAATTTCGCTAAAATTCTCAGTTTACGATGCTTTTTTTGATCATAATGCAAGAAAATGACGAAAATTAGGGAAAAAAAGTGGATAAAATAGAAATTCCGCTAAAATTCTCCGTTTTCGATGCTCTATTTCATCAAAATGAAAGAAAATGACGAAAATTAAGGAAAAAAGGGGATAAAAATTGAAATTTCGCTAAAATCTTCAGTTTTCGATGCTTTTTTTGATCATAATTCAAGAAAATGATGAAAATTAAGGAAAAAAAGGGGATTAAAATAGAATTTTGGTAAAAGTCTCCGTTTTCATACTTTGTTTGATCAAAATGCAAGTAAATGACGAAAATTATGGAAAAAATGGGTTTAAAAATTGAAATTTCGCTAAAATTCACCGTTATCGATGCTTTTTTTGATCAAAATGCAAGAAAATGACGAAAATTAAGAAGGAAAAGGGGATAAAAGTTAAAAATTTCGATAAAATTCTCCGTTTTAGATGCTTTTATTGATCAAAATGCAAGAAAATGACGAAAATTAAGGAAAAACAGGGGATAAAATTGGAATTTCGCTAAAATTCTGCGTTTTTGATGCTCTATTTCATCAAAATGAAAGAAAATGACGAAAATTAAGGAAAAAAGGGGATAAAAATTGAAATTTCGCTAAAATCTTCAGTTTTCGATGCTTTTTTTGATCATAATTCAAGAAAATGATGAAAATTAAGGAAAAAAAGGGGATTAAAATAGAAATTTTGGTAAAATTCTCCGTTTTCATACTTTGTTTGATCAAAATGCAAGTAAATGACGAAAATTATGGAAAAAATGGGTTTAAAAATTGAAATTTCGCTAAAATTCACCGTTATCGATGCTTTTTTTGATCAAAATGCAAGAAAATGACTAAAATTAAGGAAAAAAAGGGGTTAAAATTGAAATTCCGCTAAAATTCTCCGTTTTGGATGCTTTTTTTGATCAAAATGTAGGAAAATGACGAAAATTAAGGAAAAAAGGGGATAAAAATAGAAATTTCGCTTTAAATTCACAGTTTTCGATGCTTTTTTTGATCATAATTCAAGAATATGACGAAACATTAGGATAAAAATGGGATAAAATAGAAATTTCGCAAAAATTCTCAGTTTTCGATCCTTTTTTTGATCAAAATGCAAGAAAATGAAGAAAATTAAGGAAAAAAAAGGGGATAAAAATAGAAATTTCGCTAAAATTCTCAGTTTTCGATGCTTTTTTTGATAAAAATGCAAGAAAATGACGAAAATTAAGGAGAAAAAGGGGATAAAAATAGAAATTTCGCTAAAATTCTCAGTTTTCGATTCTTTTTTTGATCAAAATGCAAGAAAATGACGAAAATTAAGGAAAAAAGGGGATAAAAATAGAAATTTCGCTAAAATTTTCAGTTTTCGATGCTTTTTTTGATCTAAATGCAAGAAAATGACGAAAATTAAGGAAAAAAAGGTGTTAAATTGAAATTTCGCTAAAATTCTCCGTTTTCGATGCTTTGTTTGATCAAAATGCAAGAAAATGACGAAAATTAAGGAAAAAAGGGGATAATAATAGAAAATTTCGCTAAAATTCTCCGTTTTCGATGCTTTTTTTGATCAAAATGCAAGAAAATGACGAAAATTAAGGAAAAAAAGGGAATAAAAACAGAAATTTCGCTAAAATTCTGCGTTTTCGATGCTTTTTTTGATCAAAATGCAAGAAAACGACGAACATTAAGGAAAAAAAGGAAATAAAAATAGAAAACTTAGATAAAATTCTCAGTTTTCGATGCTTTTTTTGATCAAAATGCAAGAAAATGACGAAAATTAAGGAAAAAAAGGGGATAAAAATAGAAAATTTCGCTAAAATTCTCCGTTTTCGATGCTTTTTTTGATCAAAATGCAAGAAAATGGCGAAAATAAGGGAAAAAAAGGGGATAATAATAGAAAATTTTGCTAAAATTCTCAGTTTTCGATGCTTTTTTTGATCAAAATGCAAGAAAATGACGAAAAATAAGGAAAAAAAGGGGATAAAAATTAAAATTCCCTTAAAATTCTCAGTTTTCGATGCTTCTTTTGATCTAGATGCAAGAAAATGACGAAAATTAAGGAAGAAAAGGGGAAAAAATTGAAATTTCGCTAGCATTCTCAGTTTTCGATGCTTTATTTGATCAAAATGCAAGAAAATGACGAAAATTTAGGAAAAAAGGAAATAAAAATTCTCAGTTTTCGATACTTTTTTGATCAAAATACAAGAAAATGACGAAAATTAAGGAAAAAATAGGGGATAAAAATTGAAAAATCATTAAAATTCTCCGTTTTCGATGCTTTTTTTGATCAAAATGAAAGAAAAAGACGAAAATTAAGAAAAAAAAGGGGATAAAATTGAAATTTCGCTAAAATTTTCAGTTTTCGATGCTTTTTTTGATCATAATACAACAAAATGACGAAAATTAAGGAAAAAAAGGGGATAAAAAAAGAAATTTCGCTAAAATTCTCCGTTTTCGATGCTTTTTTTGATCAAAATGCAAGATAATGAAAAAAATTAAGGAAAAAAAGGGGATAAAAATTGAAATTTCGCTAAAATTCTCCGGTCTCAATGCTTTTTTTTATCAAAATGCAAGAAAATGACGAAAAATAAGAAAAAAAAGGGGATAAAAATTGAAATTTCGCTAAATTCTCAATTTACGATGCTTTTATTGATCATAATTCAAGAATATGACGAAACATTGGGATAAAAATGGGATAAAATTGAAATTTCGCTAAAATTCTCAGTTTTCGATGCTTTTTTTGATCAAAATGCAAGAAAATGACAAAAATTAAGGAAAAAAGGGGATAAAAATTGAAATTTCGTTAAATTTCTCCGGTCTAGAAGCTTTTTTTTATCGAAATGCAAGAAAATAACGAAAATTAAGAAAAAAAAAGGGGATAAAAATTAAAATTTCGCTAAAATTCTCAGTTTACGATGCTTTTTTTGATCATAATGCAAGAAAATGACGAAAATTAGGGAAAAAAAGTGGATAAAATAGAAATTCCGCTAAAATTCTCCGTTTTCGATGCTCTATTTCATCAAAATGAAAGAAAATGACGAAAATTAAGGAAAAAAGGGGATAAAAATTGAAATTTCGCTAAAATCTTCAGTTTTCGATGCTTTTTTTGATCATAATTCAAGAAAATGATGAAAATTAAGGAAAAAAAGGGGATTAAAATAGAATTTTGGTAAAAGTCTCCGTTTTCATACTTTGTTTGATCAAAATGCAAGTAAATGACGAAAATTATGGAAAAAATGGGTTTAAAAATTGAAATTTCGCTAAAATTCACCGTTATCGATGCTTTTTTTGATCAAAATGCAAGAAAATGACGAAAATTAAGAAGGAAAAGGGGATAAAAGTTAAAAATTTCGATAAAATTCTCCGTTTTAGATGCTTTTATTGATCAAAATGCAAGAAAATGACGAAAATTAAGGAAAAACAGGGGATAAAATTGGAATTTCGCTAAAATTCTGCGTTTTTGATGCTCTATTTCATCAAAATGAAAGAAAATGACGAAAATTAAGGAAAAAAGGGGATAAAAATTGAAATTTCGCTAAAATCTTCAGTTTTCGATGCTTTTTTTGATCATAATTCAAGAAAATGATGAAAATTAAGGAAAAAAAGGGGATTAAAATAGAAATTTTGGTAAAATTCTCCGTTTTCATACTTTGTTTGATCAAAATGCAAGTAAATGACGAAAATTATGGAAAAAATGGGTTTAAAAATTGAAATTTCGCTAAAATTCACCGTTATCGATGCTTTTTTTGATCAAAATGCAAGAAAATGACTAAAATTAAGGAAAAAAAGGGGTTAAAATTGAAATTCCGCTAAAATTCTCCGTTTTGGATGCTTTTTTTGATCAAAATGTAGGAAAATGACGAAAATTAAGGAAAAAAGGGGATAAAAATAGAAATTTCGCTTTAAATTCACAGTTTTCGATGCTTTTTTTGATCATAATTCAAGAATATGACGAAACATTAGGATAAAAATGGGATAAAATAGAAATTTCGCAAAAATTCTCAGTTTTCGATCCTTTTTTTGATCAAAATGCAAGAAAATGAAGAAAATTAAGGAAAAAAAAGGGGATAAAAATAGAAATTTCGCTAAAATTCTCAGTTTTCGATGCTTTTTTTGATAAAAATGCAAGAAAATGACGAAAATTAAGGAGAAAAAGGGGATAAAAATAGAAATTTCGCTAAAATTCTCAGTTTTCGATTCTTTTTTTGATCAAAATGCAAGAAAATGACGAAAATTAAGGAAAAAAGGGGATAAAAATAGAAATTTCGCTAAAATTTTCAGTTTTCGATGCTTTTTTTGATCTAAATGCAAGAAAATGACGAAAATTAAGGAAAAAAAGGTGTTAAATTGAAATTTCGCTAAAATTCTCCGTTTTCGATGCTTTGTTTGATCAAAATGCAAGAAAATGACGAAAATTAAGGAAAAAAGGGGATAATAATAGAAAATTTCGCTAAAATTCTCCGTTTTCGATGCTTTTTTTGATCAAAATGCAAGAAAATGACGAAAATTAAGGAAAAAAAGGGAATAAAAACAGAAATTTCGCTAAAATTCTGCGTTTTCGATGCTTTTTTTGATCAAAATGCAAGAAAACGACGAACATTAAGGAAAAAAAGGAAATAAAAATAGAAAACTTAGATAAAATTCTCAGTTTTCGATGCTTTTTTTGATCAAAATGCAAGAAAATGACGAAAATTAAGGAAAAAAAGGGGATAAAAATAGAAAATTTCGCTAAAATTCTCCGTTTTCGATGCTTTTTTTGATCAAAATGCAAGAAAATGGCGAAAATAAGGGAAAAAAAGGGGATAATAATAGAAAATTTTGCTAAAATTCTCAGTTTTCAATGCTTTTTTTGATCAAAATGCAAGAAAATGACGAAAAATAAGGAAAAAAAGGGGATAAAAATTGAAATTCCCTTAAAATTCTCAGTTTTCGATGCTTTTTTTGATCAAGATGCAAGAAAATGACGAAAATTAAGGAAGAAAAGGGGATAAAAATTGAAATTTCGCTAAAATTCACCGTTTTCAATGCTTTTTTTGATCAAAATGCAAGAAAATGACTAAAATTAAGGAAAAAAAGGGGATAAAATTGAAATTTCGATAAAATTCTCAGTTTTCGATGCTTTTATTGATCAAAATGCAAAAAATGACGATAATTAAGGAAAAAAAGGGTTAAAAATTGAAATTTCACTGAAATTCTCAGTTTTCGATGCTTTTTTTGATCAAAATGCAAGAAAATGGCGAAAATAAGGGAAAAAAAGGGGATAATAATAGAAAATTTTGCTAAAATTCTCAGTTTTCGATGCTTTTTTTGATCAAAATGCAAGAAAATGACGAAAAATAAGGAAAAAAAGGGGATAAAAATTAAAATTCCCTTAAAATTCTCAGTTTTCGATGCTTCTTTTGATCTAGATGCAAGAAAATGACGAAAATTAAGGAAGAAAAGGGGAAAAAATTGAAATTTCGCTAGCATTCTCAGTTTTCGATGCTTTATTTGATCAAAATGCAAGAAAATGACGAAAATTTAGGAAAAAAGGAAATAAAAATTCTCAGTTTTCGATACTTTTTTGATCAAAATACAAGAAAATGACGAAAATTAAGGAAAAAATAGGGGATAAAAATTGAAAAATCATTAAAATTCTCCGTTTTCGATGCTTTTTTTGATCAAAATGAAAGAAAAAGACGAAAATTAAGAAAAAAAAGGGGATAAAATTGAAATTTCGCTAAAATTTTCAGTTTTCGATGCTTTTTTTGATCATAATACAACAAAATGACGAAAATTAAGGAAAAAAAGGGGATAAAAAAAGAAATTTCGCTAAAATTCTCCGTTTTCGATGCTTTTTTTGATCAAAATGCAAGATAATGAAAAAAATTAAGGAAAAAAAGGGGATAAAAATTGAAATTTCGCTAAAATTCTCCGGTCTCAATGCTTTTTTTTATCAAAATGCAAGAAAATGACGAAAAATAAGAAAAAAAAGGGGATAAAAATTGAAATTTCGCTAAATTCTCAATTTACGATGCTTTTATTGATCATAATTCAAGAATATGACGAAACATTGGGATAAAAATGGGATAAAATTGAAATTTCGCTAAAATTCTCAGTTTTCGATGCTTTTTTTGATCAAAATGCAAGAAAATGACAAAAATTAAGGAAAAAAGGGGATAAAAATTGAAATTTCGTTAAATTTCTCCGGTCTAGAAGCTTTTTTTTATCGAAATGCAAGAAAATAACGAAAATTAAGAAAAAAAAGGGGATAAAAATTAAAATTTCGCTAAAATTCTCAGTTTACGATGCTTTTTTTGATCATAATGCAAGAAAATGACGAAAATTAGGGAAAAAAAGTGGATAAAATAGAAATTCCGCTAAAATTCTCCGTTTTCGATGCTCTATTTCATCAAAATGAAAGAAAATGACGAAAATTAAGGAAAAAAGGGGATAAAAATTGAAATTTCGCTAAAATCTTCAGTTTTCGATGCTTTTTTTGATCATAATTCAAGAAAATGATGAAAATTAAGGAAAAAAAGGGGATTAAAATAGAATTTTGGTAAAATTCTCCGTTTTCATACTTTGTTTGATCAAAATGCAAGTAAATGACGAAAATTATGGAAAAAATGGGTTTAAAAATTGAAATTTCGCTAAAATTCACCGTTATCGATGCTTTTTTTGATCAAAATGCAAGAAAATGACGAAAATTAAGAAGGAAAAGGGGATAAAAGTTAAAAATTTCGATAAAATTCTCCGTTTTAGATGCTTTTATTGATCAAAATGCAAGAAAATGACGAAAATTAAGGAAAAACAGGGGATAAAATTGGAATTTCGCTAAAATTCTGCGTTTTTGATGCTCTATTTCATCAAAATGAAAGAAAATGACGAAAATTAAGGAAAAAAGGGGATAAAAATTGAAATTTCGCTAAAATCTTCAGTTTTCGATGCTTTTTTTGATCATAATTCAAGAAAATGATGAAAATTAAGGAAAAAAAGGGGATTAAAATAGAATTTTGGTAAAATTCTCCGTTTTCATACTTTGTTTGATCAAAATGCAAGTAAATGACGAAAATTATGGAAAAAATGGGTTTAAAAATTGAAATTTCGCTAAAATTCACCGTTATCGATGCTTTTTTTGATCAAAATGCAAGAAAATGACTAAAATTAAGGAAAAAAAGGGGTTAAAATTGAAATTCCGCTAAAATTCTCCGTTTTGGATGCTTTTTTTGATCAAAATGTAGGAAAATGACGAAAATTAAGGAAAAAAGGGGATAAAAATAGAAATTTCGCTTTAAATTCACAGTTTTCGATGCTTTTTTTGATCATAATTCAAGAATATGACGAAACATTAGGATAAAAATGGGATAAAATAGAAATTTCGCAAAAATTCTCAGTTTTCGATCCTTTTTTGATCAAAATGCAAGAAAATGAAGAAAATTAAGGAAAAAAAAGGGGATAAAAATAGAAATTTCGCTAAAATTCTCAGTTTTCGATGCTTTTTTTGATAAAAATGCAAGAAAATGACGAAAATTAAGGAAAAAAGGGGATAAAAATTGAAATTTCGTTAAATTTCTCCGGTCTAGAAGCTTTTTTTTATCGAAATGCAAGAAAATAACGAAAATTAAGAAAAAAAAAGGGGATAAAAATTAAAATTTCGCTAAAATTCTCAGTTTACGATGCTTTTTTTGATCATAATGCAAGAAAATGACGAAAATTAGGGAAAAAAAGTGGATAAAATAGAAATTCCGCTAAAATTCTCCGTTTTCGATGCTCTATTTCATCAAAATGAAAGAAAATGACGAAAATTAAGGAAAAAAGGGGATAAAAATTGAAATTTCGCTAAAATCTTCAGTTTTCGATGCTTTTTTTGATCATAATTCAAGAAAATGATGAAAATTAAGGAAAAAAAGGGGATTAAAATAGAATTTTGGTAAAATTCTCCGTTTTCATACTTTGTTTGATCAAAATGCAAGTAAATGACGAAAATTATGGAAAAAATGGGTTTAAAAATTGAAATTTCGCTAAAATTCACCGTTATCGATGCTTTTTTTGATCAAAATGCAAGAAAATGACGAAAATTAAGAAGGAAAAGGGGATAAAAGTTAAAAATTTCGATAAAATTCTCCGTTTTAGATGCTTTTATTGATCAAAATGCAAGAAAATGACGAAAATTAAGGAAAAACAGGGGATAAAATTGGAATTTCGCTAAAATTCTGCGTTTTTGATGCTCTATTTCATCAAAATGAAAGAAAATGACGAAAATTAAGGAAAAAAGGGGATAAAAATTGAAATTTCGCTAAAATCTTCAGTTTTCGATGCTTTTTTTGATCATAATTCAAGAAAATGATGAAAATTAAGGAAAAAAAGGGGATTAAAATAGAATTTTGCTAAAATTCTCCGTTTTCATACTTTGTTTGATCAAAATGCAAGTAAATGACGAAAATTATGGAAAAAATGGGTTTAAAAATTGAAATTTCGCTAAAATTCACCGTTATCGATGCTTTTTTTGATCAAAATGCAAGAAAATGACTAAAATTAAGGAAAAAAAGGGGTTAAAATTGAAATTCCGCTAAAATTCTCCGTTTTGGATGCTTTTTTTGATCAAAATGTAGGAAAATGACGAAAATTAAGGAAAAAAGGGGATAAAAATAGAAATTTCGCTTTAAATTCACAGTTTTCGATGCTTTTTTTGATCATAATTCAAGAATATGACGAAACATTAGGATAAAAATGGGATAAAATAGAAATTTCGCAAAAATTCTCAGTTTTCGATCCTTTTTTTGATCAAAATGCAAGAAAATGAAGAAAATTAAGGAAAAAAAAGGGGATAAAAATAGAAATTTCGCTAAAATTCTCAGTTTTCGATGCTTTTTTTGATAAAAATGCAAGAAAATGACGAAAATTAAGGAGAAAAAGGGGATAAAAATAGAAATTTCGCTAAAATTCTCAGTTTTCGATTCTTTTTTTGATCAAAATGCAAGAAAATGACGAAAATTAAGGAAAAAAGGGGATAAAAATAGAAATTTCGCTAAAATTTTCAGTTTTCGATGCTTTTTTTGATCTAAATGCAAGAAAATGACGAAAATTAAGGAAAAAAAGGTGTTAAATTGAAATTTCGCTAAAATTCTCCGTTTTCGATGCTTTGTTTGATCAAAATGCAAGAAAATGACGAAAATTAAGGAAAAAAGGGGATAATAATAGAAAATTTCGCTAAAATTCTCCGTTTTCGATGCTTTTTTTGATCAAAATGCAAGAAAATGACGAAAATTAAGGAAAAAAAGGGAATAAAAACAGAAATTTCGCTAAAATTCTGCGTTTTCGATGCTTTTTTTGATCAAAATGCAAGAAAATGACGAAAATTAAGGAAAAAAAGGAAATAAAAATAGAAAACTTAGATAAAATTCTCAGTTTTCGATGCTTTTTTTGATCAAAATGCAAGAAAATGACGAAAATTAAGGAAAAAAAGGGGATAAAAATAGAAAATTTCGCTAAAATTCTCCGTTTTCGATGCTTTTTTTGATCAAAATGCAAGAAAATGACGAAAATTAAGGAAAAAAAGGGGATAAAAAAAGAAATTTCGCTACAATACTCCGTTTTCGATGCTTTTTTTAATCAAAATGCAAAAAAATGACGAAAATTAAGGAAAAAAAGGTGTTAAATTGAAATTTCGCTAAAATTCTCCGTTTTCGATGCTTTGTTTGATCAAAATGCAAGAAAATGACGAAAATTAAGGAAAAAAAGGAAATAAAAATAGAAAACTTAGATAAAATTCTCAGTTTTCGATGCTTTTTTTGATCAAAATGCAAGAAAATGACGAAAATTAAGGAAAAAAAGGGGATAAAAATAGAAAATTTCGCTAAAATTCTCCGTTTTCGATGCTTTTTTTGATCAAAATGCAAGAAAATGACGAAAATTAAGGAAAAAAAGGGGATAAAAAAAGAAATTTCGCTACAATACTCCGTTTTCGATGCTTTTTTTAATCAAAATGCAAAAAAATGACGAAAATTAAGGAAAAAAAGGTGTTAAATTGAAATTTCGCTAAAATTCTCCGTTTTCGATGCTTTGTTTGATCAAAATGCAAGAAAATGACGAAAATTAAGGAAAAAAGGGGATAATAATAGAAAATTTCGCTAAAATTCTCCGTTTTCGATGCTTTTTTTGATCAAAATGCAAGAAAATGACGAAAATTAAGGAAAAAGGGGGATAAAAAAAGAAATTTCGCTACAATACTCCGTTTTCGATGCTTTTTTTAATCAAAATGCAAAAAAATGACGAAAATTAAGGAAAAAAAAGGGATAAAAATAGAAATTTCGCTAAAATTCTCAGTTTTCGATGCTTTTTTTGATCAAAATGCAAGAAAATGACGAAAATTAAGGAAAAAAAGGGGATAGAAATAGAAAATTGCGCTAAAATTCTCAGTTTTCGATGCTTTTATTGATCAAAATGCAAGAAAATGACGAAAATTAGGGAAAAAAAGTGGATAAAAATAGAAATTCCGCTAAAATTATCAGTTTTCGATGCTTTTTTTTGATCAAAATGCAAGAAAATGGCGAAAATAAGGGAAAAAAAGGGGATAATAATAGAAAATTTTGCTAAAATTCTCAGTTTTCAATGCTTTTTTTGATCAAAATGCAAGAAAATGACGAAAAATAAGGAAAAAAAGGGGATAAAAATTGAAATTCCCTTAAAATTCTCAGTTTTCGATGCTTTTTTTGATCAAGATGCAAGAAAATGACGAAAATTAAGGAAGAAAAGGGGATAAAAATTGAAATTTCGCTAAAATTCACCGTTTTCAATGCTTTTTTTGATCAAAATGCAAGAAAATGACTAAAATTAAGGAAAAAAAGGGGATAAAATTGAAATTTCGATAAAATTCTCAGTTTTCGATGCTTTTATTGATCAAAATGCAAAAAATGACGATAATTAAGGAAAAAAAGGGTTAAAAATTGAAATTTCACTGAAATTCTCAGTTTTCGATGCTTTTTTTGATCAAAATGCAAGAAAATGGCGAAAATAAGGGAAAAAAAGGGGATAATAATAGAAAATTTTGCTAAAATTCTCAGTTTTCGATGCTTTTTTTGATCAAAATGCAAGAAAATGACGAAAAATAAGGAAAAAAAGGGGATAAAAATTAAAATTCCCTTAAAATTCTCAGTTTTCGATGCTTCTTTTGATCTAGATGCAAGAAAATGACGAAAATTAAGGAAGAAAAGGGGAAAAAATTGAAATTTCGCTAGCATTCTCAGTTTTCGATGCTTTATTTGATCAAAATGCAAGAAAATGACGAAAATTTAGGAAAAAAGGAAATAAAAATTCTCAGTTTTCGATACTTTTTTGATCAAAATACAAGAAAATGACGAAAATTAAGGAAAAAATAGGGGATAAAAATTGAAAAATCATTAAAATTCTCCGTTTTCGATGCTTTTTTTGATCAAAATGAAAGAAAAAGACGAAAATTAAGAAAAAAAAGGGGATAAAATTGAAATTTCGCTAAAATTTTCAGTTTTCGATGCTTTTTTTGATCATAATACAACAAAATGACGAAAATTAAGGAAAAAAAGGGGATAAAAAAAGAAATTTCGCTAAAATTCTCCGGTCTCAATGCTTTTTTTTATCAAAATGCAAGAAAATGACGAAAAATAAGAAAAAAAAGGGGATAAAAATTGAAATTTCGCTAAATTCTCAATTTACGATGCTTTTTTTGATCATAATTCAAGAATATGACGAAACATTGGGATAAAAATGGGATAAAATTGAAATTTCGCTAAAATTCTCAGTTTTCGATGCTTTTTTTGATCAAAATGCAAGAAAATGACAAAAATTAAGGAAAAAAGGGGATAAAAATTGAAATTTCGTTAAAATTCTCCGGTCTAGAAGCTTTTTTTTATCGAAATGCAAGAAAATAACGAAAATTAAGAAAAAAAAGGGGATAAAAATTAAAATTTCGCTAAAATTCTCAGTTTACGATGCTTTTTTTGATCATAATGCAAGAAAATGACGAAAATTAAGGAAAAAAAGGAAATAAAAATAGAAAACTTAGATAAAATTCTCAGTTTTCGATGCTTTTTTTGATCAAAATGCAAGAAAATGACGAAAATTAAGGAAAAAAAGGGGATAAAAATAGAAAATTTCGCTAAAATTCTCCGTTTTCGATGCTTTTTTTGATCAAAATGCAAGAAAATGACGAAAATTAAGGAAAAAAAGGGGATAAAAAAAGAAATTTCGCTACAATACTCCGTTTTCGATGCTTTTTTTAATCAAAATGCAAAAAAATGACGAAAATTAAGGAAAAAAAGGGGATAAAAATAGAAATTTCGCTAAAATTCTCAGTTTTCGATGCTTTTTTTGATCAAAATTCAAGGAAATGACGAAAATTTAGGAAAAAAAGGGGATAAAAATAGAAAATTGCGCTAAAATTCTCAGTTTTCGATGCTTTTATTGATCAAAATGCAAGAAAATGACGAAAATTAGGGAAAAAAAGTGGATAAAAATAGAAATTCCGCTAAAATTCTCCGTTTTCGATGCTCTTTTTCATCAAAATGATAGAAAATGACGAAAATTAAGGAAAAAAGGGGATAAAAATTGAAATTTCGCTAAAATCTTCAGTTTTCGATGCTTTTTTTGATCATAATTCAAGAAAATGATGAAAATTAAGGAAAAAAAGGGGATTAAAATAGAAATTTTGGTAAAATTCTCCGTTTTCATACTTTGTTTGATCAAAATGCAAGTAAATGACGAAAATTATGGAAAAAATGGGTTTAAAAATTGAAATTTCGCTAAAATTCACCGTTATCGATGCTTTTTTTGATCAAAATGCAAGAAAATGACGAAAATTAAGAAAGAAAAGGGGATAAAAGTTGAAATTTCGATAAAATTCTCCGTTTTAGATGCTTTTTTTGATCAAAATGCAAGAAAATGACGAAAATTAAGGAAAAACAGGGGATAAAATTGGAATTTCGCTAAAATTCTGCGTTTTTGATGCTCTATTTCATCAAAATGAAAGAAAATGACGAAAATTAAGGAAAAAAGGGGATAAAAATTGAAATTTCGCTAAAATCTTCAGTTATCGATGCTTTTTTTGATCATAATTCAAGAAAATGATGAAAATTAAGGAAAAAAAGGGGATTAAAATAGAAATTTTGGTAAAATTCTCCGTTTTCATACTTTGTTTGATCAAAATGCAAGTAAATGACTAAAATTATGGAAAAAATGGGTTTAAAAATTGAAATTTCGCTAAAATTCACCGTTATCGATGCTTTTTTTGATCAAAATGCAAGAAAATGACTAAAATTAAGGAGAAAAAGGGGTTAAAATTGAAATTCCGCTAAAATTCTCCGTTTTGGATGCTTTTTTTGATCAAAATGTAGGAAAATGACGAAAATTAAGGAAAAAAGGGGATAAAAATAGAAATTTCGCTTTAAATTCTCAGTTTTAGATGCTTTTTTTGATCATAATTCAAGAATATGACGAAACATTAGGATAAAAATGGGATAAAATAGAAATTTCGCAAAAATTCTCAGTTTTCGATCCTTTTTTTGATAAAAATGCAAGAAAATGAAGAAAATTAAGGAAAAAAAGGGGATAAAAATTGAAATATCGCTAAAATTCTCCAATTTCGATGCTTTTTTTGATCAAAATGAAAGAAAATGACGAAAATTAAGGAAAAAAAGGGGATAGAAATTGAAATTTTGCTAAAATCTTCAGTTTTCGATGCTTTTTTTGATCAAAATTCAAGAAAATAACGAAAATTAAGGAAAAAAAGTGGATAAAAATTGAAATTTCGCTAAAATTCTCCGTTTTCGTTGCTTTTTTTGATCAAAATGCAAGAAAATGACGAAAATTAAGCAAAAAAGGGGGATAAAAGTTAAAATTTCGCTAGCATTCTCAGTTTTCGATGCTTTTTTTGATCAAAATGCAAGAAAATGACGAAAATTTAGGAAAAAAGGAAATAAAAATTCTCAGTTTTCCATGCTTTTTTTGATCAAAATACAAGAAAATAACGAAAATTAAGGAAAAAATAGGGGATAAAAATTGAAAAATCATTAAAATTCTCCGCTTTCGATGCTTTTTTTGATCAAAATGCAAGATAATGAAAAAAATTAAGGAAAAAAAGGGGATAAAATTTGAAATATCGCTAAAATTCTCGGTTTTCGATGCTTTTTTTGATCAAAATGAAAGAAAATGACGAAAATTAAGGAAAAAAAGGGGATAGAAATTGAAATTTTGCTAAAATCTTCAGTTTTCGATGCTTTTTTTGATGAAAATTCAAGAAAATAACGAAAATTAAGGAAAAAAAGTGGATAAAAATTGAAATTTCGCTAAAATTCTCCGTTTTCGTTGCTTTTTTTGATCAAAATGCAAGAAAATGACAAAAATTAAGAAAAAAATTGGGTTAAAATAGAAATTTCGCTAAAATTCTCCGTTTTCGATGCTTTTTTTGATCAAAATGCAAGAAAATGACGAAAATTAAGCAAAAAAAGGGGATAAAACTTAAAATTTCGCTAAAATTCTCCGTTTTTGATGCTTTTTTTTATCAAAATGCAAGAAAATGACGAAAATTAAGGAAAAAAAGGGGAAAAATTGAAATTTCGCTAGCATTCTCAGTTTTCGATGCTTTTTTTGATCAAAATGCAAGAAAATGACGAAAATTTAGGAAAAAAGGAAATAAAAATTCTCAGTTTTCGATGCTATTTTTGATCAAAATTCAAGAAAATAATGAAAATTAAGGAAAAAATAGGGGATAAAAATTGAAAAATCATTAAAATTCTCCGTTTTCGATGCATTTTTTGATCAAAATGAAAGAAAAAGACGAAAATTAAGGAAAAAAAGGGGATAAAAATTGAAATTTCGCTAAAATTTTCAGTTTTCGATGCTTTTTTTGATCATAATTCAAGAAAATGACGAAAATTAAGGAAAAAAAGTGGATAAAAATTGAAATTTCGCTAAAATTCTCTGTTTTCGTTGCTTTTTTTGATCAAAATGCAAGAAAATGACGAAAATTAAGCAAAAAAAGGGGATAAAAGTTAAAATGTCGCTAGCATTCTCAGTTTTCGATGCTTTTTTTGATCAAAATGCAAGAAAATGACGAAAATTTAGGAAAAAAGGAAATAAAAATTCTCAGTTTTCCATGCTTTTTTTGATCAAAATACAAGAAAATAACGAAAATTAAGGAAAAAATAGGGGATAAAAATTGAAAAATCATTAAAATTCTCCGCTTTCGATGCTTTTTTTGATCAAAATGCAAGATAATGAAAAAAATTAAGGAAAAAAAGGGGATAAAAATTGAAATTTCGCTAAAATTCTCCGGTCTCAATGCTTTTTTTTATCAAAATGCAAGAAAATGACGAAAAATAAGAAAAAAAAGGGGATAAAAATTGACATTTCGCTAAATTCTAAATTTACGATGCTTTTTTTGATCATAATTCAAGAATATGACGAAAATTAAAGAAAAAAAGGGTATAAAAATTGGAATTTCGCTAAAATTCTCTGTTTTTGAGGCTTTTTTTTATCAAAATGAAAAAAAAAATGACGAAAATTAAGGAAAAAAAGGGGATAGAAATTGAAATTTCGCTAAAATTCTCCGATTTCATACTTTAATTGATCTAAATGCAAGAAAATGACGAAAATTATGGAAAAAATGGGGATAAAAATTGAAATTTCGCTAAAATTCACCGTTTTCAATGCTTTTTTTGATCAAAATGCAAGAAAATGACTAAAATTAAGGAAAAAAAGGGGATAAAATTGAAATTTCGATAAAATTCTCAGTTTTCGATGCTTTTATTGATCAAAATGCAAAAAATGACGATAATTAAGGAAAAAAAGGGTTAAAAATTGAAATTTCACTGAAATTCTCAGTTTTCGATGCTTTTTTTGATCAAAATGCAAGAAAATGGCGAAAATAAGGGAAAAAAAGGGGATAATAATAGAAAATTTTGCTAAAATTCTCAGTTTTCGATGCTTTTTTTGATCAAAATGCAAGAAAATGACGAAAAATAAGGAAAAAAAAAGGATAAAAATTAAAATTCCCTTAAAATTCTCAGTTTTCGATGCTTCTTTTGATCTAGATGCAAGAAAATGACGAAAATTAAGGAAGAAAAGGGGAAAAAATTGAAATTTCGCTAGCATTCTCAGTTTTCGATGCTTTATTTGATCAAAATGCAAGAAAATGACGAAAATTTAGGAAAAAAGGAAATAAAAATTCTCAGTTTTCGATACTTTTTTGATCAAAATACAAGAAAATGACAAAAATTAAGGAAAAAATAGGGGATAAAAATTGAAAAATCATTAAAATTCTCCGTTTTCGATGCTTTTTTTGATCAAAATGAAAGAAAAAGACGAAAATTAAGAAAAAAAAGGGGATAAAATTGAAATTTCGCTAAAATTTTCAGTTTTCGATGCTTTTTTTGATCATAATACAACAAAATGACGAAAATTAAGGAAAAAAAGGGGATAAAAAAAGAAATTTCGCTAAAATTCTCCGTTTTCGATGCTTTTTTTGATCAAAATGCAAGATAATGAAAAAAATTAAGGAAAAAAAGGGGATAAAAATTGAAATTTCGCTAAAATTCTCCGGTCTCAATGCTTTTTTTTATCAAAATGCAAGAAAATGACGAAAAATAAGAAAAAAAAGGGGATAAAAATTGAAATTTCGCTAAATTCTCAATTTACGATGCTTTTTTTGATCATAATTCAAGAATATGACGAAAAATTGGGATAAAAATGGGATAAAATTGAAATTTCGCTAAAATTCTCAGTTTTCGATGCTTTTTTTGATCAAAATGCAAGAAAATGACAAAAATTAAGGAAAAAAGGGGATAAAAATTGAAATTTCGTTAAAATTCTCCGGTCTAGAAGCTTTTTTTTATCGAAATGCAAGAAAATAACGAAAATTAAGAAAAAAAAGGGGATAAAAATTAAAATTTCGCTAAAATTCTCAGTTTACGATGCTTTTTTTGATCATAATTCAAGAATATGACGAAAATTAAGGAAAAAAAGGGGATAAAAATAGAAAATTTCGCTAAAATTCACCGTTTTCGATGCTTTTTTTAATCAAAATGCAAGAAAATGACGAAAATTAAGGAAAAAAAGGGAATAAAAATAGAAATTTCGCTAAAATTCTGCGTTTTCGATGCATTTTTTGATCAAAATGCAAGAAAATGACGAAAATTAAGGAAAAAAAGGAAATAAAAATAGAAGACTTAGATAAAATTCTCAGTTTTCGATGCTTTTTTTGATCAAAATGCAAGAAAATGACGAAAATTAAGGAAAAAAAGGGGATAAAAATAGAAAATTTCGCTAAAATTCTCCGTTTTCGATGCTTTTTTTGATCAAAATGCAAGAAAATGACGAAAATTAAGGAAAAAAAGGGGATAAAAAAAGAAATTTCGCTACAATACTCCGTTTTCGATGCTTTTTTTAATCAAAATGCAAAAAAATGACGAAAATTAAGGAAAAAAAGGGGATAAAAATAGAAATTTCGCTAAAATTCTCAGTTTTCGATGCTTTTTTTGATCAAAATTCAAGGAAATGACGAAAATTTAGGAAAAAAAGGGGATAAAAATAGAAAATTGCGCTAAAATTCTCAGTTTTCGATGCTTTTATTGATCAAAATGCAAGAAAATGACGAAAATTAGGGAATAAAGTGGTTAAAAATAGAAATTCCGCTAAAATTCTCCGTTTTCGATGCTCTTTTTCATCAAAATGAAAGAAAATGACGAAAATTAAGGAAAAAAGGGGATAAAAATTGAAATTTCGCTAAAATCTTCAGTTTTCGATGCTTTTTTTGATCATAATTCAAGAAAATGATGAAAATTAAGGAAAAAAAGGGGATTAAAATAGAAATTTTGGTAAAATTCTCCGTTTTCATACTTTGTTTGATCAAAATGCAAGTAAATGACGAAAATTATGGAAAAAATGGGTTTAAAAATTGAAATTTCGCTAAAATTCACCGTTATCGATGCTTTTTTTGATCAAAATGCAAGAAAATGACGAAAATTAAGAAGGAAAAGGGGATAAAAGTTGAAATTTCGATAAAATTCTCCGTTTTAGATGCTTTTTTTGATCAAAATGCAAGAAAATGACGAAAATTAAGGAAAAACAGGGGATAAAATTGGAATTTCGCTAAAATTCTGCGTTTTTGATGCTCTATTTCATCAAAATGAAAGAAAATGACGAAAATTAAGGAAAAAAGGGGATAAAAATTGAAATTTCGCTAAAATCTTCAGTTATCGATGCTTTTTTTGATCATAATTCAAGAAAATGATGAAAATTAAGGAAAAAAAGGGGATTAAAATAGAAATTTTGGTAAAATTCTCCGTTTTCATACTTTGTTTGATCAAAATGCAAGTAAATGACTAAAATTATGGAAAAAAAGGTGTTAAATAGAAATTTCGCTAAAATTCTCAGTTTTCGATGCTTTTTTTGATCAAAATTCAAGGAAATGACGAAAATTTAGGAAAAAAAGGGGATAAAAATAGAAAATTGCGCTAAAATTCTCAGTTTTCGATGCTTTTATTGATCAAAATGCAAGAAAATGACGAAAATTAGGGAAAAAAAGTGGATAAAAATAGAAATTCCGCTAAAATTCTCCGTTTTCGATGCTCTTTTTCATCAAAATGAAAGAAAATGACGAAAATTAAGGAAAAAAGGGGATTAAAATAGAAATTTTGGTAAAATTCTCCGTTTTCATACTTTGTTTGATCAAAATGCAAGAAAATGACGAAAATTAAGGAAAAAAAGGTCTTAAATTGAAATTTCGCTAAAATTCTCCGTTTTCGATGCTTTGTTTGATCAAAATGCAAGAAAATGACGAAAATTAAGGAAAAAAGGGGATAATAATAGAAAATTTCGCTAAAATTCTCCGTTTTCGATGCTTTTTTTGATCAAAATGCAAGAAAATGACGAAAATTAAGGAAAAAAAGGGGATAAAAGTGGAAAATTTCGCTAAAATTCACCGTTTTCGATGCTTTTTTTAATCAAAATGCAAGAAAATGACGAAAATTAAGGAAAAAAAGGAAATAAAAATAGAAAACTTAGATAAAATTCTCAGTTTTCGATCCTTTTTTTGATCAAAATGCAAGAAAATGACGAAAATTAAGGAAAAAAAGGGGATAAAAAAAGAAATTTCGCTACAATACTCCGTTTTCGATGCTTTTTTTAATCAAAATGAAAAAAAATGACGAAAATTAAGGAAAAAAAGGGGATAAAAATAGAAATTTCGCTAAAATTCTCAGTTTTCGATGCTTTTTTTGATCAAAATGAAGGAAAATGACGAAAATTAAGGAAAAAAAGGGGATAGAAATAGAAAATTGCGCTAAAATTCTCAGTTTTCGATGCTTTTATTGATCAAAATGCAAGAAAATGACGAAAATTAGGGAAAAAAGTGGATAAAAATAGAAATTCCGCTAAAATTATCAGTTTTCGATGCTTTTTTTTGATCAAAATGCAAGAAAATGGCGAAAATAAGGGAAAAAAAGGGGATAATAATAGAAAATTTTGCTAAAATTCTCAGTTTTCAATGCTTTTTTTGATCAAAATGCAAGAAAATGACGAAAAATAAGGAAAAAAGGGGATAAAAATTGAAATTCCCTTAAAATTCTCAGTTTTCGATGCTTTTTTTGATCAAGATGCAAGAAAATGACGAAAATTAAGGAAGAAAAGGGGATAAAAATTGAAATTTCGCTAAAATTCACCGTTTTCAATGCTTTTTTTGATCAAAATGCAAGAAAATGACTAAAATTAAGGAAAAAAAGGGGATAAAATTGAAATTTCGATAAAATTCTCAGTTTTCGATGCTTTTATTGATCAAAATGCAAAAAATGACGATAATTAAGGAAAAAAAGGGTTAAAAATTGAAATTTCACTGAAATTCTCAGTTTTCGATGCTTTTTTTGATCAAAATGCAAGAAAATGGCGAAAATAAGGGAAAAAAAGGGGATAATAATAGAAAATTTTGCTAAAATTCTCAGTTTTCGATGCTTTTTTTGATCAAAATGCAAGAAAATGACGAAAAATAAGGAAAAAAAGGGGATAAAAATTAAAATTCCCTTAAAATTCTCAGTTTTCGATGCTTCTTTTGATCTAGATGCAAGAAAATGACGAAAATTAAGGAAGAAAAGGGGAAAAAATTGAAATTTCGCTAGCATTCTCAGTTTTCGATGCTTTATTTGATCAAAATGCAAGAAAATGACGAAAATTTAGGAAAAAAGGAAATAAAAATTCTCAGTTTTCGATACTTTTTTGATCAAAATACAAGAAAATGACGAAAATTAAGGAAAAAATAGGGGATAAAAATTGAAAAATCATTAAAATTCTCCGTTTTCGATGCTTTTTTTGATCAAAATGAAAGAAAAAGACGAAAATTTAGAAAAAAAAGGGGATAAAATTGAAATTTCGCTAAAATTTTCAGTTTTCGATGCTTTTTTTGATCATAATACAACAAAATGACGAAAATTAAGGAAAAAAAGGGGATAAAAAAAGAAATTTCGCTAAAATTCTCCGGTCTCAATGCTTTTTTTTATCAAAATGCAAGAAAATGACGAAAAATAAGAAAAAAAAGGGGATAAAAATTGAAATTTCGCTAAATTCTCAATTTACGATGCTTTTATTGATCATAATTCAAGAATATGACGAAACATTGGGATAAAAATGGGATAAAATTGAAATTTCGCTAAAATTCTCAGTTTTCGATGCTTTTTTTGATCAAAATGCAAGAAAATGACAAAAATTAAGGAAAAAAGGGGATAAAAATTGAAATTTCGTTAAATTTCTCCGGTCTAGAAGCTTTTTTTTATCGAAATGCAAGAAAATAACGAAAATTAAGAAAAAAAAAGGGGATAAAAATTAAAATTTCGCTAAAATTCTCAGTTTACGATGCTTTTTTTGATCATAATGCAAGAAAATGACGAAAATTAGGGAAAAAAAGTGGATAAAATAGAAATTCCGCTAAAATTCTCCGTTTTCGATGCTCTATTTCATCAAAATGAAAGAAAATGACGAAAATTAAGGAAAAAAGGGGATAAAAATTGAAATTTCGCTAAAATCTTCAGTTTTCGATGCTTTTTTTGATCATAATTCAAGAAAATGATGAAAATTAAGGAAAAAAAGGGGATTAAAATAGAATTTTGGTAAAATTCTCCGTTTTCATACTTTGTTTGATCAAAATGCAAGTAAATGACGAAAATTATGGAAAAAATGGGTTTAAAAATTGAAATTTCGCTAAAATTCACCGTTATCGATGCTTTTTTTGATCAAAATGCAAGAAAATGACGAAAATTAAGAAGGAAAAGGGGATAAAAGTTAAAAATTTCGATAAAATTCTCCGTTTTAGATGCTTTTATTGATCAAAATGCAAGAAAATGACGAAAATTAAGGAAAAACAGGGGATAAAATTGGAATTTCGCTAAAATTCTGCGTTTTTGATGCTCTATTTCATCAAAATGAAAGAAAATGACGAAAATTAAGGAAAAAAGGGGATAAAAATTGAAATTTCGCTAAAATCTTCAGTTTTCGATGCTTTTTTTGATCATAATTCAAGAAAATGATGAAAATTAAGGAAAAAAAGGGGATTAAAATAGAAATTTTGGTAAAATTCTCCGTTTTCATACTTTGTTTGATCAAAATGCAAGTAAATGACGAAAATTATGGAAAAAATGGGTTTAAAAATTGAAATTTCGCTAAAATTCACCGTTATCGATGCTTTTTTTGATCAAAATGCAAGAAAATGACTAAAATTAAGGAAAAAAAGGGGTTAAAATTGAAATTCCGCTAAAATTCTCCGTTTTGGATGCTTTTTTTGATCAAAATGTAGGAAAATGACGAAAATTAAGGAAAAAAGGGGATAAAAATAGAAATTTCGCTTTAAATTCACAGTTTTCGATGCTTTTTTTGATCATAATTCAAGAATATGACGAAACATTAGGATAAAAATGGGATAAAATAGAAATTTCGCAAAAATTCTCAGTTTTCGATCCTTTTTTTGATCAAAATGCAAGAAAATGAAGAAAATTAAGGAAAAAAAAGGGGATAAAAATAGAAATTTCGCTAAAATTCTCAGTTTTCGATGCTTTTTTTGATAAAAATGCAAGAAAATGACGAAAATTAAGGAGAAAAAGGGGATAAAAATAGAAATTTCGCTAAAATTCTCAGTTTTCGATTCTTTTTTTGATCAAAATGCAAGAAAATGACGAAAATTAAGGAAAAAAGGGGATAAAAATAGAAATTTCGCTAAAATTTTCAGTTTTCGATGCTTTTTTTGATCTAAATGCAAGAAAATGACGAAAATTAAGGAAAAAAAGGTGTTAAATTGAAATTTCGCTAAAATTCTCCGTTTTCGATGCTTTGTTTGATCAAAATGCAAGAAAATGACGAAAATTAAGGAAAAAAGGGGATAATAATAGAAAATTTCGCTAAAATTCTCCGTTTTCGATGCTTTTTTTGATCAAAATGCAAGAAAATGACGAAAATTAAGGAAAAAAAGGGAATAAAAACAGAAATTTCGCTAAAATTCTGCGTTTTCGATGCTTTTTTTGATCAAAATGCAAGAAAACGACGAACATTAAGGAAAAAAAGGAAATAAAAATAGAAAACTTAGATAAAATTCTCAGTTTTCGATGCTTTTTTTGATCAAAATGCAAGAAAATGACGAAAATTAAGGAAAAAAAGGGGATAAAAATAGAAAATTTCGCTAAAATTCTCCGTTTTCGATGCTTTTTTTGATCAAAATGCAAGAAAATGGCGAAAATAAGGGAAAAAAAGGGGATAATAATAGAAAATTTTGCTAAAATTCTCAGTTTTCAATGCTTTTTTTGATCAAAATGCAAGAAAATGACGAAAAATAAGGAAAAAAAGGGGATAAAAATTGAAATTCCCTTAAAATTCTCAGTTTTCGATGCTTTTTTTGATCAAGATGCAAGAAAATGACGAAAATTAAGGAAGAAAAGGGGATAAAAATTGAAATTTCGCTAAAATTCACCGTTTTCAATGCTTTTTTTGATCAAAATGCAAGAAAATGACTAAAATTAAGGAAAAAAAGGGGATAAAATTGAAATTTCGATAAAATTCTCAGTTTTCGATGCTTTTATTGATCAAAATGCAAAAAATGACGATAATTAAGGAAAAAAAGGGTTAAAAATTGAAATTTCACTGAAATTCTCAGTTTTCGATGCTTTTTTTGATCAAAATGCAAGAAAATGGCGAAAATAAGGGAAAAAAAGGGGATAATAATAGAAAATTTTGCTAAAATTCTCAGTTTTCGATGCTTTTTTTGATCAAAATGCAAGAAAATGACGAAAAATAAGGAAAAAAAGGGGATAAAAATTAAAATTCCCTTAAAATTCTCAGTTTTCGATGCTTCTTTTGATCTAGATGCAAGAAAATGACGAAAATTAAGGAAGAAAAGGGGAAAAAATTGAAATTTCGCTAGCATTCTCAGTTTTCGATGCTTTATTTGATCAAAATGCAAGAAAATGACGAAAATTTAGGAAAAAAGGAAATAAAAATTCTCAGTTTTCGATACTTTTTTGATCAAAATACAAGAAAATGACGAAAATTAAGGAAAAAATAGGGGATAAAAATTGAAAAATCATTAAAATTCTCCGTTTTCGATGCTTTTTTTGATCAAAATGAAAGAAAAAGACGAAAATTAAGAAAAAAAAGGGGATAAAATTGAAATTTCGCTAAAATTTTCAGTTTTCGATGCTTTTTTTGATCATAATACAACAAAATGACGAAAATTAAGGAAAAAAAGGGGATAAAAAAAGAAATTTCGCTAAAATTCTCCGTTTTCGATGCTTTTTTTGATCAAAATGCAAGATAATGAAAAAAATTAAGGAAAAAAAGGGGATAAAAATTGAAATTTCGCTAAAATTCTCCGGTCTCAATGCTTTTTTTTATCAAAATGCAAGAAAATGACGAAAAATAAGAAAAAAAAGGGGATAAAAATTGAAATTTCGCTAAATTCTCAATTTACGATGCTTTTATTGATCATAATTCAAGAATATGACGAAACATTGGGATAAAAATGGGATAAAATTGAAATTTCGCTAAAATTCTCAGTTTTCGATGCTTTTTTTGATCAAAATGCAAGAAAATGACAAAAATTAAGGAAAAAAGGGGATAAAAATTGAAATTTCGTTAAATTTCTCCGGTCTAGAAGCTTTTTTTTATCGAAATGCAAGAAAATAACGAAAATTAAGAAAAAAAAAGGGGATAAAAATTAAAATTTCGCTAAAATTCTCAGTTTACGATGCTTTTTTTGATCATAATGCAAGAAAATGACGAAAATTAGGGAAAAAAAGTGGATAAAATAGAAATTCCGCTAAAATTCTCCGTTTTCGATGCTCTATTTCATCAAAATGAAAGAAAATGACGAAAATTAAGGAAAAAAGGGGATAAAAATTGAAATTTCGCTAAAATCTTCAGTTTTCGATGCTTTTTTTGATCATAATTCAAGAAAATGATGAAAATTAAGGAAAAAAAGGGGATTAAAATAGAATTTTGGTAAAATTCTCCGTTTTCATACTTTGTTTGATCAAAATGCAAGTAAATGACGAAAATTATGGAAAAAATGGGTTTAAAAATTGAAATTTCGCTAAAATTCACCGTTATCGATGCTTTTTTTGATCAAAATGCAAGAAAATGACGAAAATTAAGAAGGAAAAGGGGATAAAAGTTAAAAATTTCGATAAAATTCTCCGTTTTAGATGCTTTTATTGATCAAAATGCAAGAAAATGACGAAAATTAAGGAAAAACAGGGGATAAAATTGGAATTTCGCTAAAATTCTGCGTTTTTGATGCTCTATTTCATCAAAATGAAAGAAAATGACGAAAATTAAGGAAAAAAGGGGATAAAAATTGAAATTTCGCTAAAATCTTCAGTTTTCGATGCTTTTTTTGATCATAATTCAAGAAAATGATGAAAATTAAGGAAAAAAAGGGGATTAAAATAGAATTTTGGTAAAATTCTCCGTTTTCATACTTTGTTTGATCAAAATGCAAGTAAATGACGAAAATTATGGAAAAAATGGGTTTAAAAATTGAAATTTCGCTAAAATTCACCGTTATCGATGCTTTTTTTGATCAAAATGCAAGAAAATGACTAAAATTAAGGAAAAAAAGGGGTTAAAATTGAAATTCCGCTAAAATTCTCCGTTTTGGATGCTTTTTTTGATCAAAATGTAGGAAAATGACGAAAATTAAGGAAAAAAGGGGATAAAAATAGAAATTTCGCTTTAAATTCACAGTTTTCGATGCTTTTTTTGATCATAATTCAAGAATATGACGAAACATTAGGATAAAAATGGGATAAAATAGAAATTTCGCAAAAATTCTCAGTTTTCGATCCTTTTTTTGATCAAAATGCAAGAAAATGAAGAAAATTAAGGAAAAAAAAGGGGATAAAAATAGAAATTTCGCTAAAATTCTCAGTTTTCGATGCTTTTTTTGATAAAAATGCAAGAAAATGACGAAAATTAAGGAAAAAAGGGGATAAAAATTGAAATTTCGTTAAATTTCTCCGGTCTAGAAGCTTTTTTTTATCGAAATGCAAGAAAATAACGAAAATTAAGAAAAAAAAAGGGGATAAAAATTAAAATTTCGCTAAAATTCTCAGTTTACGATGCTTTTTTTGATCATAATGCAAGAAAATGACGAAAATTAGGGAAAAAAAGTGGATAAAATAGAAATTCCGCTAAAATTCTCCGTTTTCGATGCTCTATTTCATCAAAATGAAAGAAAATGACGAAAATTAAGGAAAAAAGGGGATAAAAATTGAAATTTCGCTAAAATCTTCAGTTTTCGATGCTTTTTTTGATCATAATTCAAGAAAATGATGAAAATTAAGGAAAAAAAGGGGATTAAAATAGAATTTTGGTAAAATTCTCCGTTTTCATACTTTGTTTGATCAAAATGCAAGTAAATGACGAAAATTATGGAAAAAATGGGTTTAAAAATTGAAATTTCGCTAAAATTCACCGTTATCGATGCTTTTTTTGATCAAAATGCAAGAAAATGACGAAAATTAAGAAGGAAAAGGGGATAAAAGTTAAAAATTTCGATAAAATTCTCCGTTTTAGATGCTTTTATTGATCAAAATGCAAGAAAATGACGAAAATTAAGGAAAAACAGGGGATAAAATTGGAATTTCGCTAAAATTCTGCGTTTTTGATGCTCTATTTCATCAAAATGAAAGAAAATGACGAAAATTAAGGAAAAAAGGGGATAAAAATTGAAATTTCGCTAAAATCTTCAGTTTTCGATGCTTTTTTTGATCATAATTCAAGAAAATGATGAAAATTAAGGAAAAAAAGGGGATTAAAATAGAATTTTGGTAAAATTCTCCGTTTTCATACTTTGTTTGATCAAAATGCAAGTAAATGACGAAAATTATGGAAAAAATGGGTTTAAAAATTGAAATTTCGCTAAAATTCACCGTTATCGATGCTTTTTTTGATCAAAATGCAAGAAAATGACTAAAATTAAGGAAAAAAAGGGGTTAAAATTGAAATTCCGCTAAAATTCTCCGTTTTGGATGCTTTTTTTGATCAAAATGTAGGAAAATGACGAAAATTAAGGAAAAAAGGGGATAAAAATAGAAATTTCGCTTTAAATTCACAGTTTTCGATGCTTTTTTTGATCATAATTCAAGAATATGACGAAACATTAGGATAAAAATGGGATAAAATAGAAATTTCGCAAAAATTCTCAGTTTTCGATCCTTTTTTTGATCAAAATGCAAGAAAATGAAGAAAATTAAGGAAAAAAAAGGGGATAAAAATAGAAATTTCGCTAAAATTCTCAGTTTTCGATGCTTTTTTTGATAAAAATGCAAGAAAATGACGAAAATTAAGGAGAAAAAGGGGATAAAAATAGAAATTTCGCTAAAATTCTCAGTTTTCGATTCTTTTTTTGATCAAAATGCAAGAAAATGACGAAAATTAAGGAAAAAAGGGGATAAAAATAGAAATTTCGCTAAAATTTTCAGTTTTCGATGCTTTTTTTGATCTAAATGCAAGAAAATGACGAAAATTAAGGAAAAAAAGGTGTTAAATTGAAATTTCGCTAAAATTCTCCGTTTTCGATGCTTTGTTTGATCAAAATGCAAGAAAATGACGAAAATTAAGGAAAAAAGGGGATAATAATAGAAAATTTCGCTAAAATTCTCCGTTTTCGATGCTTTTTTTGATCAAAATGCAAGAAAATGACGAAAATTAAGGAAAAAAAGGGAATAAAAACAGAAATTTCGCTAAAATTCTGCGTTTTCGATGCTTTTTTTGATCAAAATGCAAGAAAATGACGAAAATTAAGGAAAAAAAGGAAATAAAAATAGAAAACTTAGATAAAATTCTCAGTTTTCGATGCTTTTTTTGATCAAAATGCAAGAAAATGACGAAAATTAAGGAAAAAAAGGGGATAAAAATAGAAAATTTCGCTAAAATTCTCCGTTTTCGATGCTTTTTTTGATCAAAATGCAAGAAAATGACGAAAATTAAGGAAAAAAAGGGGATAAAAAAAGAAATTTCGCTACAATACTCCGTTTTCGATGCTTTTTTTAATCAAAATGCAAAAAAATGACGAAAATTAAGGAAAAAAAGGTGTTAAATTGAAATTTCGCTAAAATTCTCCGTTTTCGATGCTTTGTTTGATCAAAATGCAAGAAAATGACGAAAATTAAGGAAAAAAGGGGATAATAATAGAAAATTTCGCTAAAATTCTCCGTTTTCGATGCTTTTTTTGATCAAAATGCAAGAAAATGACGAAAATTAAGGAAAAAAAGGGGATAAAAATGGAAAATTTCGCTAAAATACTCCGTTTTCGATGCTTTTTTTAATCAAAATGCAAGAAAATGACGAAAATTAAGGAAAAAAAGGGAATAAAAACAGAAATTTCGCTAAAATTCTTCGTTTTCGATGCTTTTTTTGATCAAAATGCAAGAAAATGACGAAAATTAAGGAAAAAAAGGAAATAAAAATAGAAAACTTAGATAAAATTCTCAGTTTTCGATGCTTTTTTTGATCAAAATGCAAGAAAATGACGAAAATTAAGGAAAAAAAGGGGATAAAAATAGAAAATTTCGCTAAAATTCTCCGTTTTCGATGCTTTTTTTGATCAAAATGCAAGAAAATGACGAAAATTAAGGAAAAAGGGGGATAAAAAAAGAAATTTCGCTACAATACTCCGTTTTCGATGCTTTTTTTAATCAAAATGCAAAAAAATGACGAAAATTAAGGAAAAAAAAGGGATAAAAATAGAAATTTCGCTAAAATTCTCAGTTTTCGATGCTTTTTTTGATCAAAATGCAAGAAAATGACGAAAATTAAGGAAAAAAAGGGGATAGAAATAGAAAATTGCGCTAAAATTCTCAGTTTTCGATGCTTTTATTGATCAAAATGCAAGAAAATGACGAAAATTAGGGAAAAAAAGTGGATAAAAATAGAAATTCCGCTAAAATTATCAGTTTTCGATGCTTTTTTTTGATCAAAATGCAAGAAAATGGCGAAAATAAGGGAAAAAAAGGGGATAATAATAGAAAATTTTGCTAAAATTCTCAGTTTTCAATGCTTTTTTTGATCAAAATGCAAGAAAATGACGAAAAATAAGGAAAAAAAGGGGATAAAAATTGAAATTCCCTTAAAATTCTCAGTTTTCGATGCTTTTTTTGATCAAGATGCAAGAAAATGACGAAAATTAAGGAAGAAAAGGGGATAAAAATTGAAATTTCGCTAAAATTCACCGTTTTCAATGCTTTTTTTGATCAAAATGCAAGAAAATGACTAAAATTAAGGAAAAAAAGGGGATAAAATTGAAATTTCGATAAAATTCTCAGTTTTCGATGCTTTTATTGATCAAAATGCAAAAAATGACGATAATTAAGGAAAAAAAGGGTTAAAAATTGAAATTTCACTGAAATTCTCAGTTTTCGATGCTTTTTTTGATCAAAATGCAAGAAAATGGCGAAAATAAGGGAAAAAAAGGGGATAATAATAGAAAATTTTGCTAAAATTCTCAGTTTTCGATGCTTTTTTTGATCAAAATGCAAGAAAATGACGAAAAATAAGGAAAAAAAGGGGATAAAAATTAAAATTCCCTTAAAATTCTCAGTTTTCGATGCTTCTTTTGATCTAGATGCAAGAAAATGACGAAAATTAAGGAAGAAAAGGGGAAAAAATTGAAATTTCGCTAGCATTCTCAGTTTTCGATGCTTTATTTGATCAAAATGCAAGAAAATGACGAAAATTTAGGAAAAAAGGAAATAAAAATTCTCAGTTTTCGATACTTTTTTGATCAAAATACAAGAAAATGACGAAAATTAAGGAAAAAATAGGGGATAAAAATTGAAAAATCATTAAAATTCTCCGTTTTCGATGCTTTTTTTGATCAAAATGAAAGAAAAAGACGAAAATTAAGAAAAAAAAGGGGATAAAATTGAAATTTCGCTAAAATTTTCAGTTTTCGATGCTTTTTTTGATCATAATACAACAAAATGACGAAAATTAAGGAAAAAAAGGGGATAAAAAAAGAAATTTCGCTAAAATTCTCCGGTCTCAATGCTTTTTTTTATCAAAATGCAAGAAAATGACGAAAAATAAGAAAAAAAAGGGGATAAAAATTGAAATTTCGCTAAATTCTCAATTTACGATGCTTTTTTTGATCATAATTCAAGAATATGACGAAACATTGGGATAAAAATGGGATAAAATTGAAATTTCGCTAAAATTCTCAGTTTTCGATGCTTTTTTTGATCAAAATGCAAGAAAATGACAAAAATTAAGGAAAAAAGGGGATAAAAATTGAAATTTCGTTAAAATTCTCCGGTGTAGAAGCTTTTTTTTATCGAAATGCAAGAAAATAACGAAAATTAAGAAAAAAAAGGGGATAAAAATTAAAATTTCGCTAAAATTCTCAGTTTACGATGCTTTTTTTGATCATAATGCAAGAAAATGACGAAAATTAAGGAAAAAAAGGGAATAAAAATAGAAATTTCGCTAAAATTCTGCGTTTTCGATGCTTTTATTGATCAAAATGCAAGAAAATGACGAAAATTAGGGAAAAAAAGTGGATAAAAATAGAAATTCCGCTAAAATTATCAGTTTTCGATGCTTTTTTTTGATCAAAATGCAAGAAAATGGCGAAAATAAGGGAAAAAAAGGGGATAATAATAGAAAATTTTGCTAAAATTCTCAGTTTTCAATGCTTTTTTTGATCAAAATGCAAGAAAATGACGAAAAATAAGGAAAAAAAGGGGATAAAAATTGAAATTCCCTTAAAATTCTCAGTTTTCGATGCTTTTTTTGATCAAGATGCAAGAAAATGACGAAAATTAAGGAAGAAAAGGGGATAAAAATTGAAATTTCGCTAAAATTCACCGTTTTCAATGCTTTTTTTGATCAAAATGCAAGAAAATGACTAAAATTAAGGAAAAAAAGGGGATAAAATTGAAATTTCGATAAAATTCTCAGTTTTCGATGCTTTTATTGATCAAAATGCAAAAAATGACGATAATTAAGGAAAAAAAGGGTTAAAAATTGAAATTTCACTGAAATTCTCAGTTTTCGATGCTTTTTTTGATCAAAATGCAAGAAAATGGCGAATATAAGGGAAAAAAAGGGGATAATAATAGAAAATTTTGCTAAAATTCTCAGTTTTCGATGCTTTTTTTGATCAAAATGCAAGAAAATGACGAAAAATAAGGAAAAAAAGGGGATAAAAATTAAAATTCCCTTAAAATTCTCAGTTTTCGATGCTTCTTTTGATCTAGATGCAAGAAAATGACGAAAATTAAGGAAGAAAAGGGGAAAAAATTGAAATTTCGCTAGCATTCTCAGTTTTCGATGCTTTATTTGATCAAAATGCAAGAAAATGACGAAAATTTAGGAAAAAAGGAAATAAAAATTCTCAGTTTTCGATACTTTTTTGATCAAAATACAAGAAAATGACGAAAATTAAGGAAAAAATAGGGGATAAAAATTGAAAAATCATTAAAATTCTCCGTTTTCGATGCTTTTTTTGATCAAAATGAAAGAAAAAGACGAAAATTAAGAAAAAAAAGGGGATAAAATTGAAATTTCGCTAAAATTTTCAGTTTTCGATGCTTTTTTTGATCATAATACAACAAAATGACGAAAATTAAGGAAAAAAAGGGGATAAAAAAAGAAATTTCGCTAAAATTCTCCGGTCTCAATGCTTTTTTTTATCAAAATGCAAGAAAATGACGAAAAATAAGAAAAAAAAGGGGATAAAAATTGAAATTTCGCTAAATTCTCAATTTACGATGCTTTTTTTGATCATAATTCAAGAATATGACGAAACATTGGGATAAAAATGGGATAAAATTGAAATTTCGCTAAAATTCTCAGTTTTCGATGCTTTTTTTGATCAAAATGCAAGAAAATGACAAAAATTAAGGAAAAAAGGGGATAAAAATTGAAATTTCGTTAAAATTCTCCGGTCTAGAAGCTTTTTTTTATCGAAATGCAAGAAAATAACGAAAATTAAGAAAAAAAAGGGGATAAAAATTAAAATTTCGCTAAAATTCTCAGTTTACGATGCTTTTTTTGATCATAATGCAAGAAAATGACGAAAATTAAGGAAAAAAAGGGAATAAAAATAGAAATTTCGCTAAAATTCTGCGTTTTCGATGCATTTTTTGATCAAAATGCAAGAAAATGACGAAAATTAAGGAAAAAAAGGAAATAAAAATAGAAAACTTAGATAAAATTCTCAGTTTTCGATGCTTTTTTTGATCAAAATGCAAGAAAATGACGAAAATTAAGGAAAAAAAGGGGATAAAAATAGAAAATTTCGCTAAAATTCTCCGTTTTCGATGCTTTTTTTGATCAAAATGCAAGAAAATGACGAAAATTAAGGAAAAAAAGGGGATAAAAAAAGAAATTTCGCTACAATACTCCGTTTTCGATGCTTTTTTTAATCAAAATGCAAAAAAATGACGAAAATTAAGGAAAAAAAGGGGATAAAAATAGAAATTTCGCTAAAATTCTCAGTTTTCGATGCTTTTTTTGATCAAAATTCAAGGAAATGACGAAAATTTAGGAAAAAAAGGGGATAAAAATAGAAAATTGCGCTAAAATTCTCAGTTTTCGATGCTTTTATTGATCAAAATGCAAGAAAATGACGAAAATTAGGGAAAAAAAGTGGATAAAAATAGAAATTCCGCTAAAATTCTCCGTTTTCGATGCTCTTTTTCATCAAAATGATAGAAAATGACGAAAATTAAGGAAAAAAGGGGATAAAAATTGAAATTTCGCTAAAATCTTCAGTTTTCGATGCTTTTTTTGATCATAATTCAAGAAAATGATGAAAATTAAGGAAAAAAAGGGGATTAAAATAGAAATTTTGGTAAAATTCTCCGTTTTCATACTTTGTTTGATCAAAATGCAAGTAAATGACGAAAATTATGGAAAAAATGGGTTTAAAAATTGAAATTTCGCTAAAATTCACCGTTATCGATGCTTTTTTTGATCAAAATGCAAGAAAATGACGAAAATTAAGAAAGAAAAGGGGATAAAAGTTGAAATTTCGATAAAATTCTCCGTTTTAGATGCTTTTATTGATCAAAATGCAAGAAAATGACGAAAATTAAGGAAAAACAGGGGATAAAATTGGAATTTCGCTAAAATTCTGCGTTTTTGATGCTCTATTTCATCAAAATGAAAGAAAATGACGAAAATTAAGGAAAAAAGGGGATAAAAATTGAAATTTCGCTAAAATCTTCAGTTTTCGATGCTTTTTTTGATCATAATTCAAGAAAATGATGAAAATTAAGGAAAAAAAGGGGATTAAAATAGAAATTTTGGTAAAATTCTCCGTTTTCATACTTTGTTTGATCAAAATGCAAGTAAATGACGAAAATTATGGAAAAAATGGGTTTAAAAATTGAAATTTCGCTAAAATTCACCGTTATCGATGCTTTTTTTGATCAAAATGCAAGAAAATGACTAAAATTAAGGAGAAAAAGGGGTTAAAATTGAAATTCCGCTAAAATTCTCCGTTTTGGATGCTTTTTTTGATCAAAATGTAGGAAAATGACGAAAATTAAGGAAAAAAGGGGATAAAAATAGAAATTTCGCTTTAAATTCTCAGTTTTAGATGCTTTTTTTGATCATAATTCAAGAATATGACGAAACATTAGGATAAAAATGGGATAAAATAGAAATTTCGCAAAAATTCTCAGTTTTCGATCCTTTTTTTGATAAAAATGCAAGAAAATGAAGAAAATTAAGGAAAAAAAAGGGGATAAAAATAGAAATTTCGCTAAAATTCTCAGTTTTCGATGCTTTTTTTGATAAAAATGCATGAAAATGACGAAAATTAAGGAGAAAAAGGGGATAAAAATAGAAATTTCGCTAAAATTCTCAGTTTTCGATTCTTTTTTTGATCAAAATGCAAGAAAATGACGAAAATTAAGGAAAAAAGGGGATAAAAATAGAAATTTCGCTAAAATTTTCAGTTTTCGATGCTTTTTTTGATCTAAATGCAAGAAAATGACGAAAATTAAGGAAAAAAAGGTGTTAAATTGAAATTTCGCTAAAATTCTCCGTTTTCGATGCTTTGTTTGATCATAATGCAAGAAAATGACGAAAATTAAGGAAAAAAGGGGATAATAATAGAAAATTTCGCTAAAATTCTCCGTTTTCGATGCTTTTTTTGATCAAAATGCAAGAAATGACGAAAATTAAGGAAAAAAAGGGGATAAAAATGGAAAATTTCGCTAAAATTCACCGTTTTCGATGCTTTTTTTAATCAAAATGCAAGAAAATGACGAAAATTAAGGAAAAAAAGGGAATAAAAACAGAAATTTCGCTAAAATTCTGCGTTTTCGATGCTTTTTTTGATCAAAATGCAAGAAAATGACGAAAATTAAGGAAAAAAAGGAAATAAAAATAGAAAACTTAGATAAAATTCTCAGTTTTCGATGCTTTTTTTGATCAAAATGCAAGAAAATGACGAAAATTAAGGAAAAAAAGGGGATAAAAATAGAAAATTTCGCTAAAATTCTCCGTTTTCGATGCTTTTTTTGATCAAAATGGAAGAAAATGACGAAAATTAAGGAAAAAAAGGGGATAAAAAAAGAAATTTCGCTACAATACTCCGCTTTCGATGCTTTTTTTAATCAAAATGCAAAAAAATGACGAAAATTAAGGAAAAAAAGGGGATAAAAATAGAAATTTCGCTAAAATTCTCAGTTTTCGATGCTTTTTTTGATCAAAATGCAAGAAAATGACGAAAATTAAGGAAAAAAAGGGGATAGAAATAGAAAATTGCGCTAAAATTCTCAGTTTTCGATGCTTTTATTGATCAAAATGCAAGAAAATGACGAAAATTAGGGAAAAAAAGTGGATAAAAATAGAAATTCCGCTAAAATTCTCCGTTTTCGATGCTTTGTTTGATAAAAATGCAAGAAAATGACGAAAATTAAGGAAAAAAAGTGGATAAAAATAGAAATTCCGCTAAAATTCTCCGTTTTCGATGCTTTGTTTGATAAAAATGCAAGAAAATGACGAAAATTAAGGAAAAAAAGGGGATAAAAATAGAAATTTCGCTAAAATTCTCCGTTTTCGATGCTTTTTTTGATCAAAATGCAAGTAAATGACGAAAATTAAGGAAAAAAAGGGGATAAAAATAGAAATTTCGCTAAAATTCTCCGTTTTCGATGCTTTGTTTGATCAAAATGCAAGAAAATGACGAAAATTAAGGAAAAAAAGGGGATAAAAATAGAAATTTCGCTAAAATACTCCGATTTCGATGCTTTGTTTGATCAAAATGCAAGAAAATGACGAAAATTAAGGAAAAAAAGGGGATAAAAATAGAAATTTCGCTAAAATTCTCCGTTTTCGATTCTTTGTTTTATCAAAATGCAAGAAAATGACGAAAATTAAGGAAAAAAAGGGGATAAAAATAGAAAATTTTGCTAAAATTCTCCGTTTTCGAAGCTTTTTTTGATCAAAATGCAAGAAAATGACGAAAATTAAGGAAAAAAAGGGGATAAAAATAGAAAATTTCGCTAAAATTCTCAGTTTTCGATGCTTTTTTTATCAAAATGCAAGAAAATGACGAAAATTAAGGAAAAAAAGGGGATAAAAATAGAAATTTCGCTAAAATTCTCCGTTTTCGATGCTTTTTTTGATCAAAATGCAAGAAAATGACGAAAATTAAGGAAAATCTGATGTGGCCAGCACATGACTTTCTCCATGTATAAGATGTAAATATGTATCTACGACAGTATTTTCGAACTCTATATTCAATTCTAACTTGGAAGATAAGTGATTAATTTCTTTCATATTATCTTTTACGTCACAAACATTAAAGATAATTTTTCGGGACATGTTCGATGAAAAACGATGAAGTGGCCTTTAGCCCCAGCGCCCAGAGTGCCCACAACGAACATAATCAGCAACTTCCGGTTTATCAGTATTTTACGAATCACTCCTACACAATCAGTGATACAAAAATATGTTTCATACAAAAGTCATAGTAAATTATATTTTCCAAAACTTTTATAATTAATAATTTATACCTAAATATAATATTTATGGAGATATTTTGAAAACCGGAAATGAGCTTTGAAGAATGAAGCTCGACTTCCGGTTAACCGATTTACTCCAAAATCTAATCAACTCTAACAACACAAACCAAAATACTATATATGAAATTTGGTGTTGATCCGACAAACAGTTTTTATGGTAGAGCGCCCACAAAGTACATAATCAGCTACTTCCGGTTTATCAGTATTTCACGAATAACTCCTAATCAACCGGTGATGCAAAAATATGTTAAATACAAAAGTTATAGTAAAACACATTATCTAAAACTTTTATAAGGGAAAAATAATCCTATATATCATATTTATGGAGATATTTTGAAAACCGGAAATGAGCTTCGATGAATGAAGCTCGACTTCCGGTTAACCGATTTACTTGAAAACCTAATCAACTCTGACAGCACACACCACAGTACTATATATGAATTTTGGTATTGATACGACTAATATTTTTCAAGTTAGAGCGCCCACTGTCACACACACACATACACACACACACACACACACACACACACACACACACACACATACACACAGACATCATTCCGAAAATGGTCAAAACGTGTTCTAGGGACCCCAAAACATGTATTTCCGTTGAAATCTCGAAGTCGATTTTTTTCATGAAAACAATACTTTCTCTATACTTCGTATATGGAGAAAGTAAAAAAAGGAAATAAAAATAGAAAACTTAGATAAAATTCTCAGTTTTCGATGCTTTTTTTGATCAAAATGCAAGAAAATGACGAAAATTAAGGAAAAAATCTGATGTGGCCAGCACATGACTTTCTCCATATATAAGATGTAAATACTTATCTACGACAGTAATTTCGAACTCTAAACATTATAAATAATGTTGTTCGGGACATGCTGGATGAAAAACGATGAAACTGACCTTTCGCCCATAGAGCCCAGAGCACCCACAAAGTACATAAACAGTACTTCCGGTTTATCAGTATTTCAAGAATAACTCCTAAACAATCAGTGATACGAAAATTTGTTTCGTACAAAAGTTATAGAATTATACATTTTCTAAAACATCTATAAATAATAGTATATACCTAAATATCATATTTATGGAGATATTTTGAAAACCGGAAATGAGCTTTGAAGAATGAAGCTCAACTTCCGGTTAACCGATTTACTCCAAAAACTAATCAACTCTAAAGACTATAATGGAAGTACTACATATTAAATTTGGTGTTGATCCGCCAAATCGTTTTCATGTTAGAGCGCCCACAAAGTACATAATCATCTTCTTCCGGTTTATCAGTGTTTCACGAATAACTCCTAATCAACCGGTGAAACAAATAAATAGTAAATACAAAAAATATAGTAATTAACATTATCTAAAACTTTGATATGTAATACAATGTACGTATATATCATATTTATGGAGATATTTTGAAAACCGGAAATGAGCTTTAATGAATAAAGCTCGACTTCCGGTAGACCGATTTATTCCAAAAACTAATCAACTCTGACAGCAGACACCACAGTACTATATATGAAGTTTGGTGTTGATACGACCAATAGTTTTCACGTTAGAGCGTCCACTATCACACACACACACACACACACACACACACACACACACACACATACACACAGACATCATTCCGAAAATGGTCAAAACGTGTTCTAGGGGCCCCAAAACATGTATTTCCGTTGAAATCTCGAAGTTGAATTTTTTCATGAAAACAATACTTTCTCTATACTTCGTATATGGAGAAAGTAAAAAAGGGATAAAAATAGAAATTTCGCTAAAATTCTCAGTTTTCGATGCTTTTTTTGATCAAAATGCAAGAAAATTACGAAAATAAGGGAAAAAAAGGGTATAAAAATAGAAATGTCGCAAAATTCTCCGTTTTCAATGCTTTTTTTGATCAAAATGCAAGAAACTAACGAAAATTAAGGAAAAAAGGGGATAAAAATTGAAATTTCGCTCAAATTCTCCGTTTTCGATGCTTTTTTTGATCAAAATGAAAGAAAATGACGAAAATTAAGGAAAAAGAGGGGGTAAAAATTGGAATTTCGCTAAAATTCTCTGTTTTTGAGGCTTTTTTTTATCAAAATGAAAAAAAATGACGAAAATTAAGGAAAAAAAGGGGATAGAAATTGAAATTTCGCTAAAAGTCTCCGATTTCATACTTTAATTGATCAAAATGCAAGAAAATGACGAAAATTATGGAAAAAATGGGGATAAAAATTGAAATTTCGCTAAAATTCACCGTTTTCAATGCTTTTTTTGATCAAAATGCAAGAAAATGACTAAAATTAAGGAAAAAAAGGGGATAAAATTGAAATTTCGATAAAATTCTCAGTTTTCGATGCTTTTATTGATCAAAATGCAAAAAATGACGATAATGAAGGAAAAAAAGGGTTAAAAATTGAAATTTCGCTGAAATTCTCAGTTTTCGATGCATTTTTTGATCAAAATGCAAGAAAATGGCGAAAATAAGGGAAAAAAAGGGGATAATAATAGAAAATTTTGCTAAAATTCTCAGTTTTCGATGCTTTTTTTGATCAAAATGCAAGAAAATGACGAAAAATAAGGAAAAAAAGGGGATAAAAATTAAAATTCCCTTAAAATTCTCAGTTTTCGATGCTTCTTTTGATCTAGATGCAAGAAAATGACGAAAATTAAGGAAGAAAAGGGGAAAAAATTGAAATTTCGCTAGCATTCTCAGTTTTCGATGCTTTATTTGATCAAAATGCAAGAAAATGACGAAAATTTAGGAAAAAAGGAAATAAAAATTCTCAGTTTTCGATACTTTTTTGATCAAAATACAAGAAAATGACGAAAATTAAGGAAAAAATAGGGGATAAAATTGAAAAATCATTAAAATTCTCCGTTTTCGATGCTTTTTTTGATCAAAATGAAAGAAAAAGACGAAAATTAAGAAAAAAAAGGGGATAAAATTGAAATTTCGCTAAAATTTCCAGTTTTCGATGCTTTTTTTGATCATAATACAACAAAATGACGAAAATTAAAGAAAAAAAGGGGATAAAAAAAGAAATTTCGCTAAAATTCTCCGTTTTCGATGCTTTTTTTGATCAAAATGCAAGAAAATGACGAAAAATAAGAAAAAAAGGGGATAAAAATTGAAATTTCACTAAAAATCTCAATTTACGATGCTTTTTTTGATCATAATTCAAGAATATGACGAAACATTGGGATGAAAATGGGATAAAATTGAAATTTCGCTAAAATTCTCAGTTTTCGATGCTTTTTTGATCAAAATGCAAGAAAATGACGAAAATTAAGGAGGAAAAGGGGATAAAAATTGAAATTTCGCTAAAATTCTCCGGTCTCGAAGCTTTTTTTTATCGAAATGCAAGAAAATGACGAAAAATTAGAAAAAAAAGGGAATAAAAATTGAAATTCCCTTAAAATTCTCAGTTTTCGATGCTTTTTTTGATCAAGATGCAAGAAAATGACGAAAATTAAGGAGGAAAAGGGGATAAAAATTGAAATTTCGCTAAAATTCTCTGATTTCGATGCTTTTTTTGATCACAATGCAAGAAAATGACGATAATTAAGGATAAAAAGGGTTAAAAATTGAAATTTCGCAAAAATTCTCCGTTTTCAATGCTTTTTTTGATCAAAATGTAAGAAAATGACGAAAATTAAGAAAAAGAGGGGATAAAAATTGGAATTTCGCTAAAATTCTCTGTTTTTGAGGATTTTTTTGATCAAAATGAAAAAAAATGACGAAAATTAAGGAAAAAAGGGGATAGAAATTGAAATTTTGCTAAAATTCTCCGATTTCATACTTTAATTGATCAAAATGAAAGAAAATGACGAAAATTATGGAGAAAATGGGGATAAAAATTGAAATTTCGCTAAAATTCACCGTTTTCAATGCTTTTTTTGATCAAAATGCAAGAAAATGACTAAAATTAAGGAAAAAAAGGGGATAAAATAGAAATTTCGATAAAATTCTCAGTTTTCGATGCTTTTATTGATCAAAATGCAAAAAATGACGAAAATTAAGGAAAAAAAGGGAATAAAAATTGAAATTCCCTTAAAATTCTCAGTTTTCGATGAATTTTTTTGATCAAGATGCAAGAAAATGACGAAAATTAAGGAAGAAAAGGGGATAAAAATATAAATTTCGCTAAAATTCTCTGATTTCGATGCTTTTTTTGATCAAAATGCAAGAAAATGACGATAATTAAGGAAAAAAAGGGTTAAAAATTGAAATTTCGCAAAAATTCTCCGTTTTCAATGCTTTTTTTTATCAAAATGTAAGAAAATGACGATAATTAAGGAAAAAAAGGGCTAAAAATTGAAATTTCGCTAAAATTCTCAGTTTTCGATGCTTTTTTTGATCAAAATGCAAGAAAATGAGGAAAATAAGGGAAAAAAAGGGGATAAAAATTGAAATTTCGCTAAAATTCTGTTTTCGATTCTTTTCTTGATCAAAATGCAAGAAAATGACGAAAAATAAGGAGAAAAAGTGGATAAAAATTGAAATTTCGTTAAAATCCTCAGTTTTCGATGCTTTTTTTGATCAAAAGGAGAGAAAATGAAGAAAATTAAGGAAAAAAAGGGGATAGAGATTGAAATTTCGCTAAAATTCTACATTTTAGATGCTTTTTTTGAACAAAATGCAAGAAATTGACGAAAATTAAGGAAAAACGGGATAAAATTGGAATTTCGCTAAAATTCTCTGTTTTTGATGCTTTTTTTATCAAAATGAAAGAAAATGACGAAAATTAGGGAAAAAAGGGGATAAAAATTGAAATTTCGCTCAAATTCTCCTTTTTCGATGCTTTTTTTGATCAAAATGCTAGAAAATGACGAAAATTAAGGAAAAAGAGGGGGTAAAAATTGGAATTTCGCTAAAATTCTCTGTTTTTGAGGCTTTTTTTGATCAAAATGAAAAAAAATGACGAAAATTATGGAAAAAATGGGGATAAAAATTGAAATTTCGCTAAAATTCACCGTTTTCAATGCTTTTTTTGATCAAAATGCAAGAAAATGACTAAAATTAAAGAAAAAAAGGGGATAAAATTGAAATTTCGATAAAATTCTCAGTTTTCGATGCTTTTATTGATCAAAATGCAAAAAATGACGATAATTAAGGAAAAAAAGGGTTAAAAATTGAAATTTCGCTGAAATTCTCAGTTTTCGATGCTTTTTTTGATCAAAATGCAAGAAAATGGCGAAAATAAGGGAAAAAAAGGGGATAATAATAGAAAATTTTGCTAAAATTCTCAGTTTTCGATGCTTTTTTTGATCAAAATGCAAGAAAATGACGAAAAATAAGGAAAAAAAGGGGATAAAAATTAAAATTCCCTTAAAATTCTCAGTTTTCGATGCTTCTTTTGATCAAGATGCAAGAAAATGACGAAAATTAAGGAAGAAAAGGGGATAAAAATTGTAATTTCGCTAAAATTCTCTGATTTCGATGATTTTTTTGATCAAAATGCAAGAAAATGACGATAATTAAGGAAAAAAAGGGTTAAAAATTGAAATTTCGCAAAAATTCCTCGTTTTCAATGCTTTTTTTGATCAAAATGTAAGAAAATGACGAAAATTAAGAAAAAAAGGGGATAAAAATTGAAATTTCGCTAAAATTCTGTTTTCGACTCTTTTCTTGATCAAAATGCAAGAAAATGACGAAAATTAAGGAGAAAAAGTGGATAAAAATTGAAATTTCGCTAAAACCCTTAGTTTTCGATGCTTTTTTTGATCAAAAGGAGAGAAAATGACGAAAATTAAGGAAAAAAAGGGGATAGAGATTGAAATTTCGCTAAAATTCTCCGTTTTAGATGCTTTTTTTGATCATAATTCAAGAATATGACGAAACATTGGGATAAAAATGGGATAAAATTGAAATTTCGCTAAAATTCTCAGTTTTCGATGCTTTTTTGATCAAAATGCAAGAAAATGACAAAAATTAAGGAAAAAAGGGGATAAAAATTGAAATTTCGCTAAAATTCTCAGTTTTCGATGCTTTTATTGATCAAAATGCAAAAAATGACGAAAATTAAGGAAAAAAAGGGAATAAAAATTGAAATTCCCTTAAAATTCTCAGTTTTCGATGCTTTATTTGATCAAGATGCAAGAAAATGACGAAAATTAAGGAAGAAAAGGGGATAAAAATATAAATTTCGCTAAAATTCTCTGATTTCGATGCTTTTTTTGATCAAAATGCAAGAAAATGACGATAATTAAGGAAAAAAGGGGATAAAAATTGAAATTTCGCTCAAATTCTCCTTTTTCGATACTTTTTTTGATCAAAATGCTAGAAAATGACGAAAATTAAGGAAAAAGAGGGGGTTTAAATTGGAATTTCGCAAAAATTCTCTGTTTTTGAGGCTTTTTTTGATCAAAATGAAAAAAAATGACGAAAATTATGGAAAAAATAGGGATAAAAATTGAAATTTCGCTAAAATTCACCGTTTTCAATGCTTTTTTTGATCAAAATGCAAGAAAATGACTAAAATTAAGGAAAAAAAGGGGATAAAATTGAAATTTCGATAAAATTCTCAGTTTTCGATGCTTTTATTGATCAAAATGCAAAAAATGACGATAATTAAGGAAAAAAAGGGTTAAAATTGAAATTTCGCTGAAATTCTCAGTTTTCGATGCTTTTTTTGATCAAAATGCAAGAAAATGGCGAAAATAAGGGAAAAAAAGGGGATAATAATAGAAAATTTTGCTAAAATTCTCAGTTTTCGATGCTTTTTTTGATCAAAATGCAAGAAAATGACGAAAAATAAGGAAAAAAAGGGGATAAAAATTAAAATTCCCTTAAAATTCTCAGTTTTCGATGCTTCTTTTGATCTAGATGCAAGAAAATGACGAAAATTAAGGAAGAAAAGGGGAAAAAATTGAAATTTCGCTAGCATTCTCAGTTTTCGATGCTTTATTTGATCAAAATGCAAGAAAATGACGAAAATTTAGGAAAAAAGGAAATAAAAATTCTCAGTTTTCGATACTTTTTTGATCAAAATACAAGAAAATGACGAAAATTAAGGAAAAAATAGGGGATAAAATTGAAAAATCATTAAAATTCTCCGTTTTCGATGCTTTTTTTGATCAAAATGAAAGAAAAAGACGAAAATTAAGAAAAAAAAGGGGATAAAATTGAAATTTCGCTAAAATTTCCAGTTTTCGATGCTTTTTTTGATCATAATACAACAAAATGACGAAAATTAAAGAAAAAAAGGGGATAAAAAAAGAAATTTCGCTAAAATTCTCCGTTTTCGATGCTTTTTTTGATCAAAATGCAAGAAAATGACGAAAAATAAGAAAAAAAGGGGATAAAAATTGAAATTTCACTAAAAATCTCAATTTACGATGCTTTTTTTGATCATAATTCAAGAATATGACGAAACATTGGGATGAAAATGGGATAAAATTGAAATTTCGCTAAAATTCTCAGTTTTCGATGCTTTTTTGATCAAAATGCAAGAAAATGACGAAAATTAAGGAGGAAAAGGGGATAAAAATTGAAATTTCGCTAAAATTCTCCGGTCTCGAAGCTTTTTTTTATCGAAATGCAAGAAAATGACGAAAAATTAGAAAAAAAAGGGAATAAAAATTGAAATTCCCTTAAAATTCTCAGTTTTCGATGCTTTTTTTGATCAAGATGCAAGAAAATGACGAAAATTAAGGAGGAAAAGGGGATAAAAATTGAAATTTCGCTAAAATTCTCTGATTTCGATGCTTTTTTTGATCACAATGCAAGAAAATGACGATAATTAAGGATAAAAAGGGTTAAAAATTGAAATTTCGCAAAAATTCTCCGTTTTCAATGCTTTTTTTGATCAAAATGTAAGAAAATGACGAAAATTAAGAAAAAGAGGGGATAAAAATTGGAATTTCGCTAAAATTCTCTGTTTTTGAGGATTTTTTTGATCAAAATGAAAAAAAATGACGAAAATTAAGGAAAAAAGGGGATAGAAATTGAAATTTTGCTAAAATTCTCCGATTTCATACTTTAATTGATCAAAATGAAAGAAAATGACGAAAATTATGGAGAAAATGGGGATAAAAATTGAAATTTCGCTAAAATTCACCGTTTTCAATGCTTTTTTTGATCAAAATGCAAGAAAATGACTAAAATTAAGGAAAAAAAGGGGATAAAATAGAAATTTCGATAAAATTCTCAGTTTTCGATGCTTTTATTGATCAAAATGCAAAAAATGACGAAAATTAAGGAAAAAAAGGGAATAAAAATTGAAATTCCCTTAAAATTCTCAGTTTTCGATGAATTTTTTTGATCAAGATGCAAGAAAATGACGAAAATTAAGGAAGAAAAGGGGATAAAAATATAAATTTCGCTAAAATTCTCTGATTTCGATGCTTTTTTTGATCAAAATGCAAGAAAATGACGATAATTAAGGAAAAAAAGGGTTAAAAATTGAAATTTCGCAAAAATTCTCCGTTTTCAATGCTTTTTTTTATCAAAATGTAAGAAAATGACGATAATTAAGGAAAAAAAGGGCTAAAAATTGAAATTTCGCTAAAATTCTCAGTTTTCGATGCTTTTTTTGATCAAAATGCAAGAAAATGAGGAAAATAAGGGAAAAAAAGGGGATAAAAATTGAAATTTCGCTAAAATTCTGTTTTCGATTCTTTTCTTGATCAAAATGCAAGAAAATGACGAAAAATAAGGAGAAAAAGTGGATAAAAATTGAAATTTCGTTAAAATCCTCAGTTTTCGATGCTTTTTTTGATCAAAAGGAGAGAAAATGAAGAAAATTAAGGAAAAAAAGGGGATAGAGATTGAAATTTCGCTAAAATTCTACATTTTAGATGCTTTTTTTGAACAAAATGCAAGAAATTGACGAAAATTAAGGAAAAACGGGATAAAATTGGAATTTCGCTAAAATTCTCTGTTTTTGATGCTTTTTTTATCAAAATGAAAGAAAATGACGAAAATTAGGGAAAAAAGGGGATAAAAATTGAAATTTCGCTCAAATTCTCCTTTTTCGATGCTTTTTTTGATCAAAATGCTAGAAAATGACGAAAATTAAGGAAAAAGAGGGGGTAAAAATTGGAATTTCGCTAAAATTCTCTGTTTTTGAGGCTTTTTTTGATCAAAATGAAAAAAAATGACGAAAATTATGGAAAAAATGGGGATAAAAATTGAAATTTCGCTAAAATTCACCGTTTTCAATGCTTTTTTTGATCAAAATGCAAGAAAATGACTAAAATTAAAGAAAAAAAGGGGATAAAATTGAAATTTCGATAAAATTCTCAGTTTTCGATGCTTTTATTGATCAAAATGCAAAAAATGACGATAATTAAGGAAAAAAAGGGTTAAAAATTGAAATTTCGCTGAAATTCTCAGTTTTCGATGCTTTTTTTGATCAAAATGCAAGAAAATGGCGAAAATAAGGGAAAAAAAGGGGATAATAATAGAAAATTTTGCTAAAATTCTCAGTTTTCGATGCTTTTTTTGATCAAAATGCAAGAAAATGACGAAAAATAAGGAAAAAAAGGGGATAAAAATTAAAATTCCCTTAAAATTCTCAGTTTTCGATGCTTCTTTTGATCAAGATGCAAGAAAATGACGAAAATTAAGGAAGAAAAGGGGATAAAAATTGTAATTTCGCTAAAATTCTCTGATTTCGATGATTTTTTTGATCAAAATGCAAGAAAATGACGATAATTAAGGAAAAAAAGGGTTAAAAATTGAAATTTCGCAAAAATTCCTCGTTTTCAATGCTTTTTTTGATCAAAATGTAAGAAAATGACGAAAATTAAGAAAAAAAGGGGATAAAAATTGAAATTTCGCTAAAATTCTGTTTTCGACTCTTTTCTTGATCAAAATGCAAGAAAATGACGAAAATTAAGGAGAAAAAGTGGATAAAAATTGAAATTTCGCTAAAACCCTTAGTTTTCGATGCTTTTTTTGATCAAAAGGAGAGAAAATGACGAAAATTAAGGAAAAAAAGGGGATAGAGATTGAAATTTCGCTAAAATTCTCCGTTTTAGATGCTTTTTTTGATCATAATTCAAGAATATGACGAAACATTGGGATAAAAATGGGATAAAATTGAAATTTCGCTAAAATTCTCAGTTTTCGATGCTTTTTTGATCAAAATGCAAGAAAATGACAAAAATTAAGGAAAAAAGGGGATAAAAATTGAAATTTCGCTAAAATTCTCAGTTTTCGATGCTTTTATTGATCAAAATGCAAAAAATGACGAAAATTAAGGAAAAAAAGGGAATAAAAATTGAAATTCCCTTAAAATTCTCAGTTTTCGATGCTTTATTTGATCAAGATGCAAGAAAATGACGAAAATTAAGGAAGAAAAGGGGATAAAAATATAAATTTCGCTAAAATTCTCTGATTTCGATGCTTTTTTTGATCAAAATGCAAGAAAATGACGATAATTAAGGAAAAAAGGGGATAAAAATTGAAATTTCGCTCAAATTCTCCTTTTTCGATACTTTTTTTGATCAAAATGCTAGAAAATGACGAAAATTAAGGAAAAAGAGGGGGTTTAAATTGGAATTTCGCAAAAATTCTCTGTTTTTGAGGCTTTTTTTGATCAAAATGAAAAAAAATGACGAAAATTATGGAAAAAATAGGGATAAAAATTGAAATTTCGCTAAAATTCACCGTTTTCAATGCTTTTTTTGATCAAAATGCAAGAAAATGACTAAAATTAAGGAAAAAAAGGGGATAAAATTGAAATTTCGATAAAATTCTCAGTTTTCGATGCTTTTATTGATCAAAATGCAAAAAATGACGATAATTAAGGAAAAAAAGGGTTAAAATTGAAATTTCGCTGAAATTCTCAGTTTTCGATGCTTTTTTTGATCAAAATGCAAGAAAATGGCGAAAATAAGGGAAAAAAAGGGGATAATAATAGAAAATTTTGCTAAAATTCTCAGTTTTCGATGCTTTTTTTGATCAAAATGCAAGAAAATGACGAAAAATAAGGAAAAAAAGGGGATAAAAATTAAAATTCCCTTAAAATTCTCAGTTTTCGATGCTTCTTTTGATCAAGATGCAAGAAAATGACGAAAATTAAGGAAGAAAAGGGGATAAAAATTGTAATTTCGCTAAAATTCTCTGATTTCGATGATTTTTTTGATCAAAATGCAAGAAAATGACGATAATTAAGGAAAAAAAGGGTTAAAAATTGAAATTTCGCTAAAATTCTGTTTTCGATTCTTTTCTTGATCAAAATGCAAGAAAATGACGAAAATTAAGGAGAAAAAGTGGATAAAAATTGAAATTTCGCTAAAACCCTCAGTTTTCGATGCTTTTTTTGATCAAAACGAGAGAAAATGACGAAAATTAAGGAAAAAAAGGGGATAGAGATAGAAATTTCGCTAAAATTCTCCGTTTTAGATGCTTTTTTTGATCAAAATGCAAGAAAATGACGAAAATTAAGGAAAAACGGGATAAAATTGGAATTTCGCTAAAATTCTCCGTTTTTGATGCTTTTTTTGATCAAAATGAAAGAAAATGACGAAAATTAAGGAAAAAAAGGGGATAAAAATTGAAATTTTGCTAAAATCTTCAGTTTTCGATGCTTTTTTTGATGAAAATTCAAGAAAATGACGAAAATTAATGAAAAAAGGGGAAAAAATTGAAATTTCGCTAGCATTCTCAGTTTTCGATGCTTTATTTGATCAAAATGCAAGAAAATGACGAAAATTTAGGAAAAATGGAAATAAAAATTCTCAGTTTTCGATACTTTTTTTGATCAAAATACAAGAAAATGACGAAAATTAAGGAAAATAGGGGATAAAAATTGAAAAATCATTAAAATTCTCCGTTTTCGATGCTTTTTTTGATCAAAATGAAAGAAAAGGACGAAAATTAAGAAAAAAAAAGGGGATAAAATTGAAATTTCGCTAAAATTTTCAGTTTTCGATGCTTTTTTTGATCATAATACAACAAAATGACGAAAATTAAGGAAAAAAAGGGGATAAAAAAAGAAATTTCGCTAAAATTCTCCGTCTTCGATGCTTTTTTTGATCAAAATGCAAGAAAATGGCGAAAATTATGGAAAAAATGGGGATAAAAATTGAAATTTCGCTAAAATTCTCCGGTCTCAATGCTTTTTTTTATCAAAATGCAAGAAAATGACGAAAAATAAGAAAAAAAGGGGATAAAAATTGAAATTTCGCTAAAAATCTCAATTTACGATGCTTTTTTTGATCATAATTCAAGAATATGACGAAACATTGGGATAAAAATGGGATAAAATTGAAATTTCGCTAAAATTCTCAGTTTTCGATGCTTTTTTGATCAAAATGCAAGAAAATGACAAAAATTAAGGAAAAAAGGGGATAAAAATTGAAATTTCGCTAAAATTCTCCGGTCTCGAAGCTTTTTTTTATCGAAATGCAAGAAAATGACGAAAAATTAGAAAAAAAAGGGAATAAAAATTGAAATTCCCTTAAAATTCTCAGTTTTCGATGCTTTTTTTGTTCAAGATGCAAGAAAATGACGAAAATTAAGGAAGAAAAGGGGATAAAAATTGAAATTTCGCTAAAATTCTCTGATTTCGATGCTTTTTTTGATCAAAATGCAAGAAAATTACGATAATTAAGGATAAAAAGGGTTAAAAATTGAAATTTCGCAAAATTCTCCGTTTTCAATGCTTTTTTTGATCAAAATGTAAGAAAATGACGAAAATTAAGAAAAAGAGGGGATAAAAATTGGAATTTCGCTAAAATTCTCTGTTTTTGAGGCTTTTTTTGATCAAAATGAAAAAAAATGACGAAAATTAAGGAAAAATAGGGGATAGAAATTGAAATTTTGCTAAAATTCTCCGATTTCATACTTTAATTGATCAAAATGAAAGAAAATGACGAAAATTATGGAGAAAATGGGGATAAAAATTGAAATTTCGCTAAATTTCACCGTTTTCAATGCTTTTTTTGATCAAAATGCAAGAAAATGACTAAAATTAAGGAAAAAAAGGGGATAAAATTGAAATTTCGATAAAATTCTCAGTTTTCGATGCTTTTATTGATCAAAATGCAAAAAATGACGAAAATTAAGGAAAAAAAGGGAATAAAAATTGAAATTCCCTTAAAATTTTCAGTTTTCGATGCTTTATTTGATCAAGATGCAAGAAAATGACGAAAATTAAGGAAGAAAAGGGGATAAAAATATAAATTTCGCTAAAATTCTCTGATTTCGATGCTTTTTTTGATCAAAATGCAAGAAAATGACGATAATTAAGGAAAAAAAGGGTTAAAAATTGAAATTTCGCAAAAATTCTCCGTTTTCAATGCTTTTTTTTATCAAAATGTAAGAAAATGACGATAATTAAGGAAAAAAAGGGCCAAAAATTGAAATCTCGCTAAAATTCTCAGTTTTCGATGCTTTTTTTGATCAAAATGCAAGAAAATGAGGAAAATAAGGGAAAAAAAGGGGATAAAAATTGAAATTTCGCTAAAATTCTGTTTTCGATTCTTTTCTTGATCAAAATGCAAGAAAATGACGAAAAATAAGGAGAAAAAGTGGATAAAAATTGAAATTTCGCTAAAATGCTCAGTTTTCGATGCTTTTTTTGATCAAAAGGAGAGAAAATGAAGAAAATTAAGGAAAAAAAGGGGATAGAGATTGAAATTTCTCTAAAATTCTCCGTTTTCGATGCTTTTTTTGAACAAAATGCAAGAAATTGACGAAAATTAAGGAAAAACGGGATAAAATTGGAATTTCGCTAAAATTCTCCGTTTTTGATGCTTTTTTAGATCAAAATGAAAGAAAATGACGAAAATTAAGGAAAAAAGGGGATAAAAATTGAAATTTCGCTCAAATTCTCCTTTTTCGATACTTTTTTTGATCAAAATGCTAGAAAATGACGAAAATTAAGGAAAAAGAGGGGGTTTAAATTGGAATTTCGCAAAAATTCTCTGTTTTTGAGGCTTTTTTTGATCAAAATGAAAAAAAATGACGAAAATTATGGAAAAAATGGGGATAAAAATTGAAATTTCGCTAAAATTCACCGTTTTCAATGCTTTTTTTGATCAAAATGCAAGAAAATGACTAAAATTAAGGAAAAAAAGGGGATAAAATTGAAATTTCGATAAAATTCTCAGTTTTCGATGCTTTTATTGATCAAAATGCAAAAAATGACGATAATTAAGGAAAAAAAGGGTTAAAAATTGAAATTTCGCTGAAATTCTCAGTTTTCGATGCTTTTTTTGATCAAAATGCAAGAAAATGGCGAAAATAAGGGAAAAAAAGGGGATAATAATAGAAAATTTTGC